>JBBHKE010003508.1:0-25663 GCA_037447655.1 Zygnema cylindricum
AGGGGAGGGGGAGGGGGAGAGAGAAGGTAGGGGATAGGGGAGGGGGGGAGAGGAGGGAGGAAAGGGAGAAGGGACGAAGAGAAGAATGGGGGAAGGAAGGGGGAGAAGGTAGGGGGGTGGTTGAAGAGGGCAGAGGGGAAGGGGAGCGGTGAAGAGGCTTGTGAGAGGAGGGGGAATAGTTGGAGCAAAAGTGGGGAGGGGGGGAAGGGGGAAGGAGGAAGAGGGGAGGGGACAGGGGGAAAGGACATGGGGAGAAGGGCGGGAGAAGGTGAAGCAGGGGGAGAAGAGGAGGGAAAGGGGAAGCAGGGTTAAGGGAGAGGAGGGGGAAGGAGGGGAGAGGGGGGAGAAGAGGGAAGGGGAGATGGGGAAGGGGAAAAGGGAAAAGAGAAATGGGAAAAGGCAAAAGGGAAATGTTGGAAGAGGAAGGGGAAAAGGGAGATGGTGAGGGGTAGGAGAGAGGGAAGGCAGAGAGAAGGTGGGGAGAAGGAGGCAGAGGGGGGAGGTGGAGAAAATGGGGAAAGAGAGGGGGAAAAGGGCGGAGAAGGGGGAGAAGAGGGAGGAAGGAGTGGAGAGGGGAGGGGATGGTAGCGGAAGGGAGTGGAGGTAGCCGAGGGAAGGGGAAGGGAAGGGAGAGGAAGGGAGGAGAGGGGGGGTGGGGAGAAAGGAGGGGAAGGAAAGGAAAGGGAGGGGAGAGGTGGCCAGAGAGACGAGGTGAGAGGTTGGAGGGGAAGGGATTTAAGGAGAGGGCAAGGGAGGGGAGTGGAGAGGAGAGGAAAGGATAGGGAAAAAGTGGAAAAGGAGAGGAGATGAATGATAGGAGAAAGGGAAGAAAGGAGAGGAGATTAGAGGGAGAGGTTGGGGAGGTGAGGAGAGATGAGAAGGGTATAGGAAGGACAAGGGAAGGGGAAGGGGGGAAAATCGGGAGGAGAGGATAGGAGAAGCTGGGAGAGAAGGAAAAGGGGAAGTGGAGGAGAGCGAGAGGAGAGCCGAGTGTAGAATGGAAACGAAATAGGGAGAGCAGAGGAGAGGAAATAAATTTGGGCAGAGAAGGGGATGGGGAAGAGTAAAGGTGAAGAGGAGAGTGTTGGTTTTGACGATCTTCAAGGATATCGGAGTGGACGATTTTATGCGATTCCGAGCACATCGTGGAGTCGTCACGGCTTGTACGGAATTGCGTTACGAAATGTATGGACAGCCGCTAGACTAGACTTCATTTCCCTGCGCTTAGATTAGTGTGTGATGTGTGTTTAGCGGTGGAAAACATTCTAAGTGGCGTTGCATCATTGGACCACATTGAAGCATGCCATTATTGCAGATCATTCCCATAGATTATAAAGGCAATACATGGCAGATAGATTGATTACCACTTTTAGTATTTTGTATTCAAGCACATAGACTTTTAGCAAAGGAAGTAAATCAGCTCGATAGAAATTAAATTGTCTCGCAATTGTAATTTACTATTCGGGTTCACATAGGCTTTCACCTTGTGGGCCCTTGATTATAAAGGGACTACAAAGCTGATTTGAGACTACCTTTCTACTTTCTACCTTGTGCTCTTTTCCTATCACTTTCTTCTCCTTCCTACTCCTCACTCCTGTGTAGTCTATTCTTCGTGGCTTACTCTATCTGGTCTACATAACTATCTGTGCCTTGTCCACCGGTTCGTGGCTGCGGGAATCTCTCTCCGATCGCTCGAATGGCGGACCCAGGTTTTCAGAGAGGGGGGGAAAGGAAACGGAAATGTAGGGAAGGGGGGATAAGAAAGGGGATGGAAGGGGAAGGGAAAAAGTAAAGATGCGAGGAGGGGCACGGAAAAGGGGGAGAGGCGAGAAGGAGAAGAGGAGTGTCAAGGGAAAGAGGAAAGGGAAGGGTAAAGGGAAAAAGAATGGGAAGTAGGAGGGGGAAAGAGGAAAGGGAAGGGGAAGAGGAAGAGACGAGGAACGGCAGGGTAAGGGGAGAGATAAGGGAAAGGAAAACCGAAAGGGGAAAAGAAAAGGGATAAGGAAAGCAATTTTTGAAAGGAAAAGGGAAAAGTAAAAGGAAAAAGGAAAGGGTAAAGGGGAAAAGGAAGATGACGCAGAAGAGGACATGGAAGTGAAGTAGAGGAGAGGAGAGGGCAGGAGAAAAAGGAGAAGATTTAGAAAGAGATGAGAGGAGAGGAGACGAGAGGGGAAAACAGGGAGAGGAGAGACGAGGCGAGGCGATGCTAAGTGTTAAAAGGAGAGCATGTGAGAGGAAAGGTGTGGAGAATTGGGAAAGGAAGGGGGTGGGCAGGGTTAGAGTATAAATATAAGGAAGGGGGAGGGCCAGGGGTAGGGTTAAAGGAAAGAGCAGAAGCGATAATATGATGGGGAGAGGGAGAGAGAGAGTGAGGTGGACGGAGGGATAAAAGGTGAGAGGGAGGGCGAGGGTGAGGGAGCGGAGGGGAGGCGGGGAGGAGATACGTGAGGGGCAAGGGAGGTGCGGGGAGAAATAAACAAAGGGACGATTAGGTGTGGCCCACGATTAAAGAAATCGGCGTCACGGACAAAGAAAAAATGACGACTCAATATCGATTTCACAAACGGGCAGCGAAAGCCGAAGGGTCAGCAATTAAAAACAATCGGACATCGCTTGACAATTTTTCTTTGACGCTTCAACATCGGAAAGCACATCGGACAACGCTACAGTACACCGCCAATCGCTATTAGCGTAGAAGTTTCTTTAGCGTATACGAATAATTAGCGTGGTTTACGCTAATTGGGAATTTGGAAATTTTCGAAGAAATCGTTTACTCTAATTAGGGAATTAGGGTTTCTTTTAAATAGCATGGATAATTCTATTTGAGAATAAAAATAAAAAAAGGCGGGACGGAATTAGCGTACACAACGCTAATAGCGATTGGCGGTGTACTGTAGCAAACATCTGCGCGAATCTTCATTGAAGTACATTCTATTGTACAGTTATTTGTTCATATCGACGGTCATGTTAAGTTTGAGATATCATATCGGACGGTACAGGGGAATACAATGAAGTGTTTTTCGGGCAGACAGCTTGGAACCGTGCGCAAAACATTCGACGCCAATCGTTGTCGCATTTTTTGAAGATGGAACACGTGGACGGCAGATAGACGTGATTAGGCGGGTAATGAGAGACCTTGGTTAAGTTTGTCTTATGTAATTTACTAATTATGGTTCAAATAACGCAATTCTATTGGTCAGAGTTTTGTTTTAAAGGAAAAGTACACCGTGAATCGCTATTAGCGTTTACGACTCTAATTGAGGTACCCTGTTTATTTCGGCAAATTCTCAAATAGAATTAACGATTCTAAATGTTTCTAAACGTTATTTGGGGTACCTCATTAAACAGGGTTCATAACTCTAATATAGTGCCATTTTAAATAGGGTTGTGTACGGACTGTCAGAGCAGTACTATTTTGTAATTTTTCAAGGAGAAAAGTACAGAACAAATATTCACGATGTCCCGTAGTCGCGCTAACATGTAATTGCGTAAATATTTTACGGCATACGCGGATGTCAAAAAAACGCGACGGCGTACGATTTGAACAATTTCGAACATGCACATATTTTAGTGTGAATATATTATGCGCCGAATTTTTTTACAAAGCAGTTTACAAATTAGAGTTAATGATAAATTATAATAAAAGTTTTTTTGGAAAAAACTGTAATTCCAACTGGCGTAAATAACGCTAATTGTTTCATTACGCTATCTATTTCATTACGCTAATAGCGATTCACGGTGTATAGTACACCGCGAATCGTAATTAGAGTAAAGAAAAAATTAGAGTACAAAAACAAAAAAAACAATTAGAGTTATGAACGATAATTTGTGTGACATAACTTATTCACAAAGGAAGTTTACTCTAATTTATTTAAGTTCTCTATATTAGGTTATGTCGGCAATAATTATCCGCGCTGTAATTATGAACACTAAATTACGTAGACGTACAAAATATGTCTGTCCGTATAGTTTGACGTCATTACGACGCTAGTACTATTTGTGGCTCTGAATGTCAGTTAATGTCCACACTGACAACGATGCTGTCGACGGACGAGAGTTATGGGAACAACATTTTTTTGATGTGATTTGTTTTTTTGTTTAGTGCGATTTCACGTGCGAGCGCGATTCTATTAAATCATTATTTGTACCTTTTTACTTATAGAAGTACAATTTTGGACAGTCGGACGTCGTCCGTACACCACACTATTTAAAACGAACCTATATTAGATTTTTTTACGCTAATTAAACCTTGTAATAGGATCTCCTACCTCTCAGAAAATCCCATTAGTGCAACCAATTTAAACCACACATTCCACACATTGGAAAATACACATCCACATTGGAAAACACTCACATAAGGATAATCTATAAATTAGAAGAAGCTTCTATCCACCTAACATTAGCTTGGTCTCTTGCCCTCGTGGCTCAACCCTTCTTTTAAACTGTTTTCCACTACTCTCCACCCTTAATAATTTTATCTCTTAACTACTAAAACACTACTTAGTTAGTAAGAGATTTTCCGTGTAAAAATGTTATTGCTCCAATTTGGTTTTAATCGCTCAAAACAAAGATTAGTCAGAATTTCCACAAACATTTCCAAAGGAAAAGATGTTTACCTTTCTCTTAGCCTTCACTATTTATCCATCATCGCCCTAGACTAGCTAGGTTAGAGTGTAACAGTAATAGCGGATCGAACTTGTTTATAAATGGGTATTTAGGTATTATGATTATAGAGTACTAAATTTGGTAGACGTCCGCGAAAGAATCACGCTATTTGGAGTTATATTTTAAAAGTTATAGCGATGAGTGTATTTAGGTGACAGCGTGGGGTCTAAATAACAAGTGGGTATCATTGAAACGGGTTAAGGGTCAAATTAGTACCGAAATTACGCGCGTACGTTTCATAAAGTTCTAATGAAACGTTTAGTATGCACGGTGCTTCGTTTCGTACAAATTTTGGTACGAAACGTCACTTTCACTTAAGGGAATTTCGTAGGAAGTTTCGCGTGCGAAATTTGTTATGCACGATCGTGCGAAGTCGCGTTTCGTTTGGCGCGCAATTTTGCACGTAAATGTTACGTAGTGAAACGTAACGTTTGATTGGTTAGTAAAGCGCTAAGTAGTTAGTAAGAGATTTCGCACGTTTTTGCATTGGTCAGTCTGAGTCTTTGCTGATCAATGATTGGCCCAGGTAAAAGCCTGTTAAAACGGAGCGTTGACTCTGGCCTGGCGAGTCCAGGGCGATGATGGATAAATAGTGAAGTGTAAGAGGAGAGTAGACATCTTTTCCTTTGGAAAAGTTTGTGGAAATTCCAGCTGATCTTGGTCCTGAGCGATTAATACCAAATTGGAGAAAAGGCATTTTTGCATTGAAATCTCTTACTAATTAAATAGTGTTTTAGTAGTTAAGAGATAGAATTATTAAGAGTGGAGAGTAGAGGAAACACTTTAAATTGAAGGGTTGAGCCACGAGGGCAAGAGACCAAGCTAATGTTATGTGGACAGAAGCTTCTTCTAATTTAAAGTTATCCTTATGTGAGTGTTTTCCAATGTGGATGTGTATTTTCCAATGTGTGGAATGTGTGGTTGGAATTGTTTGTAGTAATGGGATTTTCTGAGAGGTAGGAGATCCTGTTACATAGAGTCAACGCTCCGTTGAACAGGTTTTACCTGGGCCAATCATTGATCAGCTAGGACTCAGACTGACCAATGCAAAAACGTGCGAAATCTCTTTCTAACTACGTAGAATTTACTAACCAATCAAACGCTACATTTCACAAAATCTCATACTAACTACGTAGGATTTACTAACTAATCAAACGCTACATTTTAGTACGTAACATTTACGTGCAAAAGTGCGCGCCAAAAGAAACGCGACTTCGCACGAACGTGCGTCGCAAATTCCACACGCGAAACTACCTACGAAATTCCAAAAAGTGAAAGTGACGTTTCGTACTAAAAATTGTACGAAACGAACCATCGTGCGTATCAAACTAAATATTGATTCATTTAGTACTTTCTAAACGTGCGCTTGAAATTCCGCGGCTAGTTTGACCCTTAACCCGTTACAATGAACACCCACTCGTTATTTTTACTTAGCGTTGTCGCCTAAATACACCTATCACTATATCTTTTAAAATACAACTCCAAATCGTGCGATTTTTTCGCGGACGTCCACCAAATTCAAAACTCTATATTCGTAACACTTAAATATCCATTTACGAAAAATTTCGATCCACTTTTACTGTTACATCATCCCCTTCTTATATTTAACTGGCTTGAGTTAAAACACATTATTTTCAAGACGGGACTTCTATGTTATTATCCCTCCAATATCTTTGTAAAAACTCAGAATTTTTTATCTTCTAAAGTTAACTCATCTTTAGGCCTTCCTAAATAGTGCACTTGCCAGAATACACTATTGCTGACCTTAAACCGTTGACCAACCCAATCTATGACCCATCTGTGGACCTCAGGTTCTATAATTATTGAAAGATCCAATTCCATTTCTCCTTCAGTTGGTCGAAGATTTCGTGGACTCAACTGACTGATTTGTATCACTGGATGAATTTTTGTTGAAGGTGGAAAGTGCAATTTGGCAACAACGTACCATATCATCTCGATTATATTAAATGGTTTGATGTATTTATAAGCAAATTTCCCCTTAGGATTCGATTGTCCCTCAAACTTGCACCTCCAATGAGTTGGTAAAAGCCAAACCTTGTTAGTTGTGCTCACCACCAAATCACCCCGTTTGCGGTTAGCATTTAATTCTTGCCTTCTTTTGTGCCTCCATTAATGCATCTCGAACTGTTTTCCAAACTGTTTGAATGTATTCCCAAAACTCTCTTCAAGAACCCCTGTTCTCTTGATTGACCCCTATTATTAAGTTTAATGCTTTTCTTGGTTGGTATCTGTATGCAACTTCAAACGATGAGAATCGTGTACTAGCATTTTTACATGAATTGTATGCAAATTCCATTAATGGTAGTTTAGATTTCCATGTGTTCTAAACTTCACTACAAAAAGTCTTAAGCATTTCCTCCAGTGTACAGTTCATCCTTTCTGTTTGTCCATATGTTTGAGGATGATAAGAGGTATTCATTTTTAATTCCCTGCCTGAATTTTGCTGCAATTCTTTCCAAAATGCAGACCTAAATTTAGAATCCAT
This sequence comes from Zygnema cylindricum, assembly GCA_037447655.1. Taxonomy (NCBI): domain Eukaryota; kingdom Viridiplantae; phylum Streptophyta; class Zygnematophyceae; order Zygnematales; family Zygnemataceae; genus Zygnema; species Zygnema cylindricum. The sequence goes on from JBBHKE010003508.1 coordinate 7,172, forward strand.
ATCACAGACTATAGAAAGCGAGACTATATGGTGTCTGACCACGTTTTCAAAATAAACTTTGCAATATCTACAATTGAATGAGTAGTTTTGCAATGGATAAAGATTGCCATTATACTAAACCTATCGACTAGGACCATGATACTTTCATTTCTTCTACATGTAGCTGGCAAACTGACAATAAACTCCATACCAGATTCCCATGGTCTTTTCGGGATATCTAAAGGTTTTAAGAGACCTATAGGTTTCTGGTTACCAGGTTTACTCTGTTGGCAAGGAACACAACTTTCTATGAGTTTTCGACACCTTCTTTCCCATCCCGGGCCAAAATAATCTACTTTGTAGCCGACTAAGAGTTTTATCTCGACATAGATGTCTTAAATGCTCATGGGCTTCCTGTAAAAGTTGTTTTCTTATATCTCCCATTTTTGAAATGTATAATTTATTCGCTGTTTGCAAATACGGTAAACCATCTTCTATTCTAAAGTTTTTGACATACCTCTCATTCAATGGGTCAAAATACCCTTCCGAAATATTTTTGCAAATCACAGCAAAATAAGGATCTTTATCATAACCATTTCTAACAGCATCTAAAAACAATTCATCTCGAACTATCACACTTATTTCAAAACATCTACTTAAAGGATCTACGACTACATTATTTTTCCCATGAATATGTTTGCCATTAAATTTGAAATATGCTAATTTCTGCATCCGCCTAATTTGTTTTTCAGTCATAATCTGTGCATCACTTAATCTTTGTAGATAGGAGAGTGCTTTATTATCAAAACGAATTGTAAATTCTTTATTATGCAAATAACAACGCCATTTCACCAATGCATGAACAATTGCAAGTAATTATTTTTCCTGTCTTGAGAGTTTTTTTCAGCCTCATTGAATTTCTTGGAATAAAAAACAATAAGATGAAAGTGTTTGCCGACTTTTTGACTTATGTTTACACCTAGACCTTTATCAGATGCATCAGTAGTAATCAGAACTTACAATTCCGCAAAAGGATCAAGATTCCAAAGTGTAGGGGCAGAGGTTTACTTCCTATTTAGTTCATCAAAAGCTCTCTCCTGATCGACTCCCCACACAAACGTCTCATTCTCCCGAAGTAAATCCGTTAAAGGTGCGGCGATCATACTGTAGTTGCTGATAAATTTCCTGTAATAAGTTGCCAATCTCAAAAATGATCTATCTTCTGTGACATTAGTGGGTTGCTTCCTAGTTTGGATTGCAATAATTTTGGATGGATCTGTTTTAACACCTTCCCCACTAACTATATGTCCAAAAAATAATTGTTCACGTTTAAGACAACTAGATTTTGACAATTTTCAATATAGTTTTCTTTCCCTTAACCTTTCCAACACTTTTCTTAAATGAATTACATGTTGTTCTTTAGATTCACTGTACTGTAGAATATCATCTATAAACACCTGAACTTACTCATCTATATAATCTGAAAAAGTTTGGTTCATTAATCTTTGATAAGTAGGCGGTGCATTCGTCAAACCAAATGGCATCACTACCCATTCAAAATGACTGGCTCTAGTTCTAAAAGCAGTTTTGTCAACATCTTTGATTATAATTGGCACGTGAATAAAGCCACTACGCAGATCTATCAAAGAAAATAATTTAGCACCTTTCAAACGATCTATGAAATCAGAATTTAAAGGCAACGGATACTTATCCTTCACTGTAATCTTGTTGAGGTTGCGATAGTCGACACACATTCTCAACGTTACGACCTTCTTTTTGACAAAGAGAATTGGTGCTTCGTACGGTGATTTGTTGGGCTGAATATGTGCTTTCTCCAGAAGCTCTTTGATCTGTTTCTTTAACTCTTCCTGCTCAAAGAAAGCGTGCTTATAAATTCATGTGACAGGAGGATTACATCCAGGTTCAAGGTTAATAACATGTTCCACATCTCGCGAAGGTGGCCTTCTTGAGGGTATCTCGAAATTCAACAATCAAATCTTTAACTGCAGCATCATATGTATTAATGTCAGTTAAAAAATCAGATTATGGTTTTTCAGGATTTTTAGTGGTGTCTGATTTAGGAATTACATCAATGTTAGTGTTTTTTCGCCCCCCTTCATCAATAACTCCCTCAATTACTAATAACAAGAAAGCATGATTTGTTTTATCTTTTAAATGATTTTTAAATTGTTTAACAGAAATCAAACCTTCTACTCTCAATTTGGTTATGTTATTTATATGATTCCTATGCAACTTCTTCGATGGCAATGCTTGCAAAACCTTCCAACCGTTCTCAGACTTCACTCTCAAGGTGTTAGTTTCCCAATTAACTTGAGGGTTATGTGCTGTTAACCAAGGCTTTCCCAATAATAGCTCCTCACTACCCAAATTTATTATTTCACACATAACTTTCATTTTATGACCCTGGAATCAACTTATGTTGTGTCAGTTTGTAAATTTAATGTGGACTTATTACCATTTGCCACCTGAACATGCAAAGGTATTTCCCTTATGACTGTAGGAATTTTATTTTCTTCTACAAACTTATGTGAAATAAAATTATGTGTAGCACCTGAATCCACCATAACTCTCAATGGTTTTCCTTCCACTAAAGACTCAAATCTGATCAAACTTTGTTTGGAGTCATTGTTTCTTAACTGTCCAAATAAAAGTTTGTTGTTAAGAGTTTCATCTGAAGGATTGTTTAAACTATGGATTGTAGTAAGCATCATAATATATTCAGCTATCCTAGCCTTTCCATTCATTAACTTGCCCTCCAAAGTTAACTCCTTAACCTCTAGATTTGGTCGCCTCAACTGAAGACTTTCAGCTAGTCCTTTCCGTTTCCCACCTATGGGCTTCTTGCTCAGCTAGGTATAATGCAATATCTTTCCGAAGACCTTCATTGACATCAACTGTTTTAAGATATCCCTTATCTTTATAGTCCTTAGCGTAATGATATAGACCTCCGCATTTAAAACAAGTGACTTTCTTTTTCGGTTTTGTGCACAATTTGTTGAAATGTCCCTCCTTTCCACATTTATAACAGTTAATTTTCTTCAGTTGTGCACACTCAAATGCACTATGACCTCTTTTATGATAGACAGTGCATGTGGGAATGATAAGATTGGGTTTTTGAGCATTAATACTTGGTTTACGACTCTTAATGTATCCCCCTCTATTGTGAAATTTGTTTCGTGCATTAACACTCTGTCCATCTCTCTGATTTCCCTTGAAGTTTTTCTACCTATTTACCAGACCAGCATTTAGACCCTCTTCCACAAATTCCTCCTCACTCCACTCTAATACTTTATTCAAATTACCCTTGAGTGATCGAGATTCCCGATTATACCCCAATTGATCCTCTAATTTCAATGACTTATCTTGTAATTCCTTCAAATTAATTAATTCTTGATGTTTCAGTTCTGATTTTAGTACACAATTCAGATAGTTCAATAAATGCAACTAAGCCATTTGATCAGTCAAACCTATGACATGAATGCTTGTTGAGTGAAATTCCACAATATAATCTTTCACAGATCGAGTCTGCTTACACTTCAACAACTTTTCTTCCATTCTAGATTTATAAGTGACAGACAAGAAACGCGATTGATCTCGGTCGTAAAAGATTCCCAATCAGCATCATCAGAAATCAAATTAGACCTCTTTTGAGTGTAATACAAAATCTGAGCATCACCTATCAAATAGCTACTAGCAAAAGAAGTGTAATCATCACGATCACAATTTCTAGATTCCAAATAATACTCCATATGAAAAATCCAAGCATCTAACTCATTAATCTTCTTACCATCAAAGGATGGTGCCTCAATAATAGACAACTTCAGATCTCTTATTTTCTAGGTCTATTGTGATCATCATCCCTAATACTAACATTTCTCTTACCACTTCACCCTTTTGGTTATTAACATCATTTTTGGTGTGAATTAAATTAATTAGCTCATCCAGTTTCTGATTTGAAACATTCCCATTTTCCTTAACATCCTTCAATTCCCTTTTCAATTTAGATATTGTTTCATCCACAACAGCAACATGATTATTAAATCTTTTGACCAATTTCACAGTACGTTTCTTCAAAACATTAAAAGTATTATCCATTTCACGTTTCCATGCAGAATTTGCCATTATCAAAAAATGAAATCGAGCAAAAAAAAAGATAGAATATAATTTCCCAAATAAATTTGCTGAAGGTTTGAAGTCCTCAGATTGCTCCAATCCAAGACTTCCTCTCCTTAACAAATCCTTGGGAAAAAAAAAGATCGAAATCTGAAAAACCAATAAGAAAATGAAGTAAGTTAGTACAAATTGAATTCTTCAATTTCCCAAATATTGATGCAAAAAGGTAAGAATTTCCCCACAAATTTTGCAACAGCAAAATTGAAAGCTCTCTAAGGTAAGAGTCAACCATAAATTTTGCAATAGCAAAATTGAAAAGCTCTCAAAGGTAACAATTTAGAGTTTAAAAGTTTTAAGTCATTTCTACACTCTTTGGCTTTTGAAGAAGTAAAGTACTCCACTTTCCTTCTCCTCCATTAGTCAATTTCCCATTTCCCACTAATCAGGATATTTTAATCTCTAATCTTCACATCCTCATCCTTCACGGCTTCAAGCCCTCCCTCTATATATGAATCATCGCTAAGAGAAGGCAAGTTTATTTGGCCTCTATGTAATTGGAGTGAGTTTCAATGGTGGATACACTTCCCACCGTGCCTTAGTCCTTAGGACCTAAGCACGCCCCACATCTAACCAGTAGCCGCTGGCAGTGTGATCACTTAGTTTCCCTCCAATCCCCTACCACTTCACATTGTGGTTCCACTAACACACGTCAGAGCACACTCACCGGTCACAGTAGTCGATTTTCGATGCGAAAACTTCTCTCGGTTTCTAACCAAAGCTTTGATACCATATGTAATATGATCTCCTACATCTCAGAAAATCCCATTACTACCACGGATTTCAACCACACAATCCACACATTGGAAAATACACATCCACATTGGTAAACACTCACATAAGGATAAACTCTAAATTAGAAGAAGCTTCTATCCACATAACTTTAGCTTGGTCTATTGCCCTCGTGGCTCAACCCTTATTTTAAAGTGTTTTCCACTACTCATCACTCTTAATCATTTTATCTCTTAACTACTAAAACACTTCTTAGTTAGTAAGAGATTTCAGTGCAAAAATGTCATAGCTCCAATTTGGTTTTAATCACTCAAGACCAAGATTAGTCAGAATTTCCACAAACTTTTCCCAAAGAAAATATATAATTACTCTTCTCTTAGACTTTCCTATTTATCCATCATCGCCTTGGACTAGCCAAGTCAAAGTCAACTCTCCGTTGAGTAGGTTTTACTAGGGTCAATCATTGATCAGCTAGGACTCAGACTAACTAATGCAAAAACGTGTGAAATCTCTTTCTAACTACGTAGGATTTACTAACCAATCAAACGCTACATTTCACTACATAACATTTATGTGCAAAAGTGGGCGCCAAACGAAACGCGACTTCGCACGAACGTGCGTCGCAAATTTCACACGCGAAACTAACTACGAAATTCCAATAAGGGAAAGTGACGTTGCGCACTAAAAATTGTAAGAAACGAACCATCATGCGTACCAAACGAAATATTGATTCATTTGGTACTTTTTAAACGTGCGCTTGAAATTACGAGGCTAGTTTGACCCTTAATCCGTTATAATGAACACCCACTTGTTATTTTGACCACGCGGTGTCGCCTAAATATACTAATCGCTATTTCTTTTAAAATCTTAGTTGTCCTATTCGTACGGATTTGGATTTTTTTCCGAAAACTACGTAGTATTCGTGACTTTTATATTTTTCGTAAAATTCGTTTAGTTTTCGCTGTACGAACATGTACGAAAATGTACGAAAAACATAATCATAGAAAATCCTTAGAAAATCTTAAAATGTACGAAAAATTTACAGATATGTACGGCAGTGTACGAAAAGTGTACCCTACAAAACCTAGTGGTACGACAAATCTTAGACAGCCGTTTTAAAATATAAAAGAAAGTACGGCAATGTATTTTAGAAAGTATAAACTCTAAAATCCCCTTTTAATTACCTTAATATGAACAAAAATGTACGACCAGTGTACGTAGCTGTACGAAAAGTGTAGCGCAACAGTACTTAAATATACAAGAATGTACGAGAATGTACCTTACAAACACTAAAATATATAACCCTAAAAGATACGGAAAATACGGACGATGTACGTACATGTATGAAAAGTGTGGGGCAGTTATACTCAAACATACGGAATCTAAAGAAATGTACTCTAAAGCCCTAAAATTCCGTTAAATAACTTTAAAAAGTGCGAAAATGTACGAACATTGTCAGTAAATGTACGGAAATGTACTCGTACGTAGTCAGGTACGCATTTTATAACATTTTTTTCATCCTTAACTGCGTATCGTGCGTAGTATTCCCGCATTTGTTTCGTGCTTATTATGCGCACGGGACAACTATGTTTAAAATACAACTCCAAATCGTACGATTCTTTCGCGGACGTCTTCCAAAATCAAAAATTTATATTCATAACACTTAAATACCCATTTATGAACAAGTTCGATCCACTTTTACTGTTACAAACCTTACCTTAAATAGTATTATGAAAAATTTAGAATCATTTACTCTATTTAAAGTGATAGAGTCGAAATTTAGGTCGACCGAATTAACGTTATTTACTCTAATTACGATTCGCGGTGTACTGTAGTCGTGAGTCTACTAAATTAGGGTAACGTTCCATCTGGCAAAAAGTGGGGAAGTTTACAATAATCCGCGACTATCTGTACCAAATCGTACCGCTTATTTTGTTTTTATACGGAAAACAACATTAAAAAGAATCTTGCCAATAATCTCTAAAGGTCTTGGAGGTAATAATGACCGTCGAATGTTCATATGCGAGGCGTTCGCTTCATTTTTCTCTGTAATTGTTAACCCACCTCTAGGAGGTGGGTTGGTAGATACACAAAAAAAAAATTCATGACACGCTGGACGATTATGCTACGTGTAATGATGTAAAACCAACGAAAGTTGACGAAGATTGCACATGACACGCGCTTTCAAAAATACAACTGAAAATAAAAATGTAATTTCATAACATTCATTCGTCACGCTATTTTCAGTAACTTTTGGTTGTCACACTATTTCCCTCAAAGGACTTTCGTTATGTTTGAAAACAGAAACCCTAAAAAATGAGTTGGCGTAAAGATTAGCGTCTGCAAAAAGTATAAAGTTCTGTCATATGATGATGTTGTATGATGATTTCTTACGCAGGTACATGGTACGCAAAATAAAATTTGAAGTTAAGTTTGTCGGTGTTAAAGATCTGAAAGATATCCAATATTAGATCGTAACTTGCGTGCCGCCAATCAATTTAGAACACGTGGTTTACAGACTCTTCGTGATAGAACATCGACTCACCCGGGCTATAAAGTTGGTCATATAATTACAAAAACGTCTGATGGAACTTCACATTTATTCGCCTAACGGAAGGCAATCGATTACAAAGCAAAGGTCGCAAATGTCAAAATTTTAGATAACCGAAACCGACCGTTTTTCTTTTTCAAAATCTGAGTACCTGATGTTGCTTTTGGACAACCATCTAAGCAATCGGAGGAATCCCCCGCAGCCACAAACATATTTGACTTAGCGCAGGCAATCACTAGATGGACACTAACATAGCGCAGGCAATCACTAGATGGACACTAAGATAGACCACAGAGGTATAAATAGGAGATTGGGAGATGAATAGATAGGATACAATCAAATCAACATTATAATAGACAAGATAGTTGTTGTTCAGCTTATAATAAAAAAACTACTCAAGGGGTCATTTAGCGAAAGCTAAGGTGAGCCCCCAAAGAGATTACAATGAAGTTCAGACACTTGTAATCCCTAATCTCAACTGACACTAAAGTTGAGTTCTTAACTACTCTCTATGGCTAATCTGTACACTAAATATAATGATGTGAAATGTCTATGAAGTCTACACTCTTGTAATCTCACTAAATAATGTGTAACAAAGTGTTCTCTTCTGAAAGCATCTCTTGTGCATCATAAGCCAAATGCTTTGATTCCTTAAGCCTTAATGAAATGCTTGTCTTACATGCCCATTTATCTGTGGTGATATGCCTCATGGAGTGGTGGATTGTGGTCCAATGGATGAATGGCATGTGTTTTTGTGTCCTCCATAAGTGTGTCCAATGAGGACGCTCGGTTTTGTCCTCTATCACATGATTTTCGGTTGGAAATCGTCACGTGTGACGTCTTGTCACATATCGGTATTGTAGTCCCGATTTTGGTATGTACGTGGTCAAATATTGGTTCACTGAAAGTATCGCCAAACGCGATATATTGCTAATGGTACAACAGTCCCAAATGGCCTTGAATCATGCATCTCGGCTTAAATTGGTATCGCACAAAATCTTACTTTTCAACACCCGACGCCAGACCGGGTTATGTCACGCTTCTAAATTATTATCCGTTACCAAAAACGCGTTTACGAAAATAAAAGTTAACCGAAACTAACCGTACTCGCCCGCACCCGAATAAGGACAAAATTAGTGGTACATCTCCCGTATACCTTCCACGATAACAAGAGTACAAAGTATAATAATGTTCGATTGTATGGAGAGTACACAATTTTCATTTTTTTTCGTTTTTTGCTTACCCGTTTGTAACAAATTTTATTTCCCGTGTGAATCAACCGCCGGAAACCGCCCGGCCCCCCAAATTTGGGACCCGAATGCGTTTCGTATCCGACGCGGGCGGTTGGTTAAGGGTCGGTCACGGTTACGGTTGACCGTTTACCACTTTTGCTACAAAGTACACTTGGAGGAAATATGTTCCAATCCACTACCCCGTGAATCGTTACTACTGTATTGATGATAACGGTGGTGTTTCACGCAGGTTCAAACGTACGGTAACTATGATTTTGCCACGTAGGATTATTCTACGATTATTTTTAGGTCACTAGACGGGGTTAACCAATCAGAAAGTGGTTTAAGAAATTGAGTTATAGCTCGAATCTCAATTTTATTTTCTTGCATTTATAACTTTTTGTCGGTCTTGTGAATTGGAGCCTACTGTTATAGGTTAGAACCCTAAGGGTGCGTCTCCATGTGCCTAAGTACAGGTTTTTTTCTGTCGTTTTCCTATTATACTTAGAGTCGTACCGCGTAAGTTTTATGCGTACAAAAACATAGATAAAATGAAAAGTACATTTTGCATCATCATAGAATTTAAGATGTACTACATGTTGTCGTCTTGTGTTCTTTGACCCACAACCACGCCAAAAAATGTCGTCTTCAAGCTTTTCTTTAAAACACAAGGAAGATGTGTTTTAATACAAAGTATTTTCCAAAAACAAATAGGAACACGTATTCGCACGTGTAAAATTGTTTGCACAAATTTCAAATGAATTCAAGTGACGGCGAAAGGTACAATATTCGTTATTTTTGCCCGTTTACGTCCATCAAAGTACACAGTTCGTTTTGTTTTGTCGCGTTTCGTTCAGTACATATTTTTCCATTCCAGGGGTCTGGAAATTCTGATGCCATTTGACGAAATCGTGAGAAATCTTTGAGGGCGCCCTAGCAAGCCGCACACGCCGCCTCTCTCACGCATCCTTGCATTCTCGGCTTCAAACATCACTATTTTTCGTCCTTCCACCAGGCGGCTTTACGTTGACCGATAGGAAGCTAGAGAAAACTTTTTTTGCCTTAATAAAATAAAAACCCACAATTATCATTGCTATGTTTTTTAACCCGGACAAAGGCGAAATTTTACTATGATTATTATGATTATTTTTATTTGATTTTCTTTATTATCTTTAATTCTTTGCACATGAATGGAAAAATCAATAAATCCACTGGGAGTTTAAAAAAAAAAAAAAAATTTTGGTGATTTTATCAAATATGAGATAGGTTTCTCATATAGGAAACGAGATTCAAAGCGCCTAGAAATTGCCAAAAAGATAACCTCACAGGGAAGGCAGTGTTAGCCATGGACATTATCTATGGACAAAGGGTGGAAAAGGTAAATGTCTACAAATGTCACATAAAATTATGCGGCGTCACTGACAAGTTTTGAACAATTAGGTGCGTAATCACAAATTGTAGACGTTGACAGAAGTCACAGGCATTGTCAACGTATACAATTGTCACACTTTTAAGTAACAATTTTTTTTGTTACACATAGGGACACATGAAATCCGGGTTCGCCGGATCTACGCTAAATAACAAAGTTATTCCTGTGAGTTTCAAGTACATAGAGACGCACCCTAAATTTTAAAAGGAAAATCCGTCACAAACGAAGCATGTAAGCAGATGTCTCTCGTCGTTGTCTTTTTCGCGCGGAGATTCTAGATAGATTATTTTGTCGTTTTTTGCTATAATTGATATCTGTGAAAATCTTTGGTTGGACGTGTGTCTAGGGTAGTTTGTAGTGTTTCAATAGTTAAGTTTTGTTGTAGTTGCTTTATTTCTTTTCTTTTAGGCTTTTAAAGCACTTTTGTTGTGCTTTCAGTCCTTTTTTGTCTTTAACCTTTGTTGGTCATCAATTCTTTTTAGTGACAATCATGTTTTGTACTTTGATGGTATTACCATCGCGTTTTTGGAAATAAAATCTATTTCTTTCGTGTGAACCGTCACAAGCAAAAAGCACAGAGTAAAGAGCTACACCTTGTATCTCTATTAGTGTTGATGTTTTTCTTCATTTTTTGCCACTTCAAACCATAGTTCAAAAGTAGGTGAAAGTAGGCCCATACAATATGCCTATTGTACGCAAAACATACAATATGACCTTAAGACCCATATTGTATTGGTCGCAAAATGAAAAGAAAAATAGTAACAGGGTTGAGTTGCACATCATTCGATAGGGATATAAACGTCATGTCTAAATTTTGAAAAACATTCGGACAAAAAAATATTTTTTTGTGAGTTTTGAGGTACTTTTTATTTAAACCGTCGGATTTGGGCAATCGGATGGTCGCTGATCAAAGTAGCAATCTAAGAAGATCACATGAAAAGCCCATAACACAACTTACAATAAAGGCGCCTACAAAAGGCCTACAATAGAAACGCCTACTTTTGAACTATGCTTCAAACATCTTTTCTCCGTACACACTTGTCAGATTATTTATCTGACGGTTACGATTGAAAGACAAGATTCTCACCTTTCGATTGCCGATCTACAATCAAAAAATGGGACAAATATGTACGGACAAAATATTTTATTAAGTGGCTAAAAAAACATTCACACTAATAGCGATAAACAGTATAATCGCCCGAGACTATCCGACAAGGAATCACTCCCTAATCAAAAGAGAAAGGAGAAATCAACAAATCAATTTTGTGCCACGTGTCGAAAAGACAAATCGTGTAAAAGCTGCGGTTGATCCTGCCAGCAATTATGACATATAACAAATTTAGAATACGATAGTAACATGTAATACTATCCGTAAAATCGCAACCGCATTAGATTATCTTTTGCTACTGTAACAATCGAATTAAATTCGTATTGTAACCGATCAACATGGATGCCTTAATGCGGCGCCGGCCTTCAAAATTTTAAATTTAGTAATTTACGGATGACGGTCCTTAAAAACTACATCAGCGGGTATATCTGTACGGCGTATCAAAATATTTATTACCTTACCGTATGAAAGGACTGTACCTGAACGTAATCACTGAATCACGTTGCCCAGATTTGTACGGAACCTGGACGACAATTTGTACGGGATCTGGACTGACTGGTCACTGCAGCAAACTGCTATTACCTGCCGCTAACTGCCTGTTTCGTATGCGTCCACGCCTTTATTAAAAAATCCCGTCGAAGGCCTTAGAAAGGCATTCGAAGGCGCGCGGGAATTGAAGGTTGTTGTTTTTTTTCTCTCTCTCTCTCTTTTTTTTTTCTCACTCCTTACTTTTATTTTCCCCTTTTTCTTCTTAAAGTCTCGAAGGATATTCTGTTCTCTGACCATTCACGTTGGGTATTTTCTAAATTCTATTAGTTAAAGGAAAACTACATTCTATAATTTTGTATAGATATTTTTTTTCAAGTCTCGATTAAAGATGGTTATTAACTTTGATTTGTCAGAAGATGAACAAAAAAGTGTTCAGGCATCAAAAGACGAATTACATCACCAACTAAAATTGAGGATTGGATCTTTAACGACTTTTTTAGGTCCGGGCAGTTACGACGAGGAGGACGGGCAGCCTATTTTGAGAAAAAAAAGACCTTATCTCGTCAATTTTACCATACAAATGTCTCGAGATTTTTTTTTGATGTTCATTATCACAATTTTTGCTTTGACAACATTATTTATGATGGCGGAATGGAAAATGTACCTTAAAACTGTTAAATTGACCGCTGAAATTGAAAGATTGAAAGTAAACTTGTTACCCAATAGACATTTGATGAAAAATAAGTCAAATTTTGAACTTTTTTGGGAAAGTACACCCGATTCTGCAGAAATTTCTGAAAAGTCTAAACACGAGGAGACAAAAAAGATGGAAGAAATCCCAAAAGGGAAAGAAATAGAAGGAACCAAAACGGAAGAAAATCTGGAAGTGGAAGAAAAACCCAAATCGGAAAACGAATTGAAGGAGGGTTGGTTAGAAGAGGCAAAAAAACTCCGAGAAAGTTTTCCCGAAGCTGACCGGGGATTGGACTCTAGCAAAAAATATATGTTATATACTCTAGGAAACGATTATGGTTCTGGATTATTGCATTATTCGAGTAGTTTATGGGGTATGCTAGCCGAAGCGAGGAAATTAAATCGAGTTCTAGTTTGGCAACACATGTGTTTACCTCCGCATCACAATTTGGGAAAGCTGATCCGGATAAGTCCATCTACACTTTTTGACAGATCAAGAATCGAGAGTGAGTGAGTATTCTATCCATGTGCCTTATCCAATGTTCAAAGCTTAATGTTTAATCTCCAAGGTATGGTTTCAATTTTAAGTGTTTAATGTCCGATGGTCGACATTTGATTCTTGCTGTACAATATTATATCTCAATGTCTCATCTTCTATATCTACTACCAATGTCCAATGCCCAATGTTCAATTTCCAATGTCCAATGTCCAGTGTCCAAACTCCAATATCCAATTTCATATGTCCAATGTCTAATGTCTAATGTCCAATATCTAATATCTAATGTCCAATCTCTAATGAACAATGTCTAATGTCAAATCTCTAATGTTCAATGTCTAATGTCCAATGTCTAATGTCGATGTCAATGCTTAATGCTGGACGGCTGCTGTTCATTTTCAATATTTGGTGTCCCGTCTCCATTTACTTCTGGTTAAATGTTCGTTGTTTAGATTTTATATTTAGGGTCTGATCTCCAGACTTTAAGCTTAGAAGAGCCCATTTTTAAATTTTTGAGATTTTTTTGCTATCGGACTACAAAACAAAATGATTTGTTAAATGTGCCGATTTTTTTTGGCTGTTATTGTGCATAATTTCAAAAAAAAAAGAGGAAAGAAACAAAACAGGCATATTTTTCATTGGAGATTCTGACCAAATTTCATATATTTTCCTTCAGGTATCAAGCTGAGCTTCTTGACGAAGCAGATTTTTGGGGGCAGCGAAAAAAATCGGAAAGGGATGGACAAACAATTTCATACAGAAAAATTGAAGCCGATACACCGACCGCCGATGTGGAGAATGAAGATGCGATAGTTTTGGAGCGAGATTTTTCGGGCCGTTGGGATGTTTTTGCCTATTCATTGAAAAATGTGAGTTGGACAAAATGGATTTCAGATGTCGTTTTGCTTATTCTGCTTTTGTTGTTCCTCTCGAAATCGACAAAAGCTGACATATAAGTAGTGAATAAAGAAAAGGTTCAAAGGAAATGTTGTAAAGCTTTCTCTCCCTCTTTCTCTCTCTCTTCTCTCTCTCCACTCTCTCTCTCCCTCTCCCTCTCCCCCCTCTTGTTGAATTGGCACGTGAAGCCGGTTCAATATGGGGTAGAATGTGATACATCACACTCGAAGCCGCCTAAATAAATAGGTAAGAGCCCTGGCCGGCTCAATTTTCCCTAGTATGGGACATGCCGAATCCCGGATTTCACGAAAATTTAACACCTCTCTCCCTCTCTGCCCCTCTCCTTCTTTCTCTTTCTCTTCTGTATGTGTGTAATGTGTGTGCATGTGACAGCATGACCGCAAAAAAACCACCTGTGTACTTTTTGAGTGGAAAATTACAACAAAAAAATTGTAAAAAATCGAAAAAAAAAAACATAAAATTTTCCTTGACCTTTTTCTCCCTTTATCTCCTTCTAATGTTTTCAGGTCCAATATCAAAGCTTCGAAGAGATCGAAAAAACAAAAGCTCTACCAACTACCGTCGCATCAGTATCGCAAGAGGAGAAAGAAAAAACCCAAAATCTTTTTGAAACTCTTATGGGAACTCCAAATATTTTTCGAGGAAGAGTGTTTTTGGGGCAGGCTAAACATTTGGGCCCGTGGATGTTTTTAAGCGACAATATATATAAAAAATTTATCGAATGGTGAAATTGGTTTTATAGCGAAAAGGTAGAAGTAAAAATGGGCGAAATCAAATCAAATCGTACATGAAATTGAGAATGACATGTTGAAGAATGCAAAAAAAACCTTTTTGCACTAAGATTGAGTGTATATATAGATGGTATGATATGGGAGGAGATTGAGATATATATATATATATATATATATATATATATATATATATATATATATATATATATATATATATATATATATATATATATATATATATATATATATATATATATATATATATATATATATCAAATCACTTCCTCCCCTGCCACACCATAAAGTGTATCATTTTTAGCCTGTTGTTTTTTTAAGCCTTCAAACTCATTCTTCTGCATTCGGACTCGTCGGATTCCCCTTCCATCCCCTCCCCTCTCTCCCCTTTCCTCCCCTTTCCTCCCCTCCCCTCACCTCCCCCCCCCCTCCCCTCCCCTCCCCTCCCCTCCCCTTTCCTTCCCCCTTCTCCTCCGCTTCTCCCCCGCTTCTCCCTCAATTCTTCCCATCTTCTCCCTCTTCTCTCCGCCTCCCATCTCTGCCCCCGTCTCTGCTTCCTCTCGCCCCTCTCATCTTCCCCTCCCCCTTCCCCCTTCCCCCTTCCCCCTTCCCCCCTTCCCCCTTCCCCCCTTCCCCCTTCCCCCTTCCCCCTTCCCCCTTCCCCCTTCCCCCTTCCCCCTTCCCCCTTCCCCCTTCCCCCTTCCCCCTTCCCCCTTCCCCCTTCCCCCTTCCCCCTTCCCCCTTCCCCCTTCCCCCCTTCCCCCTTCCCCCTTCCCCCTTCCCCCTTCCGCCTTCCCCCTTCCCCTTTCCCCCTTCCCCCCTTCCCCCTTTCCCCTTCCCCGTTCCCCCTTCCCCCCCTTCCCCCTTCCCCCTTCCCCCTTCCCCCTTCCCCCTTCCCCCTTCCCCCTTCCCCCTTCCCCCTTCCCCCTTCCCCCTTCCCCCTTCCCCCTTCCCCCTTCCCCCTTCCCCCTTCCCCCTTCCCCCTTCCCCCTTCCCCCTTCCCCCTTCCCCCTTCCCCTTCCCCCTTCCCCCTTCCCCTTTCCCCCTTCCCTCTTCCCCCTTCCCTCTCCTCCGCTTACGGTCCCCTCCCCTCCCCTCCTCTCACCTTCACTCCCTCCGTTCCTTTCCCTCACCTCCCGTCCCTTTCTTTCCCTTCCCTCCCCTCTGTTGAAGTACAATTTCAGTTGTGTAATTAGTAAAACGTACTCTTCTAAGTTGTATCTTTGTGCGCATCTCATTTCTAGTGCGTTACTGTGGTTTCGCATCTTGATTTATGCAATTTGTTGTTTGTGTACGAATGCACTTATTACTATAGGGACACACTTTGCGATTATTGTACTTATTTTGACTCGTACGTTACTCAAACGTTATTTCTTATTTTTTCCGTCAAACATTATTTCTTATTTCATCCGTTGAACATTATTTTCTTTCTCTCTCATTCTTTCTCTCTTTCTCTCTCTTTCTTTCTCTCTTTCTTTCTCTCTTTCTTTCTCTCTCCTTCTTTCTCTCTCTTTTTTTTTCTCTCTCTCTCAGTATTTCACCATATTTATTGAAGATTAGTTGATTCCTTTCACTATAGATTCCTTAAAAAAATAAAACTATTTGTTCCCAATTTTGCTGTCCACCGTACTTTGTAATTGGCTGTCCCTAGTTATACCTTTTTGCCTTTTGCGGTTGGGATTCTGTGGACGTAGTGTAGCCGGTCCACTCTGAATCCAAGCTAGACATGGTACTTAACTGTTCGTTTCTGTACATTCAGTTTAGCGGTCATAACGAAAATATATTCTCGCCCCATCGTTTCTCTTTCAAAATTATTCTTGTTGATTTGTCTTAAATTTTTCCTCCATGTAATTCTTTGCCATATTCTCCTCTCTTTTTACCTTTGATCCGTTTTCTACGATTTTTTCCTTTCCACCGTTCGGAATTCAAGATCCGGATAAGCCCTTTTCCGCCCGTTCGATCCCCTCCTGATCCGGCCTCCCCTGACGGTTTCCCTCCTCCTCTCCCTCCCTCTTTACCATCCAATGATTGCAATGGATAGTTAAGATTTTTACCGTTTGATTTTTGATCTCCAAATGAAATTCTGACACGTGTGCACAAAAAACGTTGATACAAGTGGGGAAAACAAAAGTTAATACAAGTGTGGAAGAAATAGTTGATGCAAGTAGGAAAAAGAAGCTGATACAAGTGGGGAAAAAAAGTTGATACAATTGGAGAAAAGAAGTTTGATATGAGTGGGAAAAAAAAGCGTGAGTGGACAACGTGTCTTACTTTCATTACCTACTTCCAATTCCAAACCTTCTAGAACGCTTTTTATTGCTCCTCTCTGACTAAGGGAAATTTCCTCCTCTCCTCCGTCCCTGAAACCTTTTACCCGAAGCAGATACTTCACCTCTCCTATATCCTTCAACTCAAGCTTTCTCCTACACTGGTTTTTAACCTTATTACATTCCGAAATAATGATTAGGCAATTATACATTAAGTGTTATTGTGACAAATGTCACTGAAAAACTCCAACTCTTCCAGCAATCCGAGCCCACTAGTCTATCGACACATTCTGATAAGTTCTGTGCCCACCGTTATTAGACTTCAACATTTTTCAAAAAGTCAAGACTTTTTTCATCATACAGGTTTCTGATTCCCAATGGTGACATCACGATCGACGGGTAAAATCACTACCTTCCCATTGCTAGCCTAAAAAAAAAAAAAATTCTAACGGTTGATCACAAATAACGCCTTAAAAATGACTGCCGGAAAATGTTATATTCTAAAAGCGATAGGCGGTGTAGCTCTCTAACGTAATTCCATATTTTTTTGCCTCTGAACTTATCAATATTTATCTGCCTATGAATCTTTAAAGAATAAGAAGATAATTCAACATTTTTCTCTCTTTTGAAATAAGTTCAAATAGGACACGAGGTCACCGACAATGACATGTTAGGAAATCGTCATTTTCATTCAGGACAAAATTCTATGTTCATCTTTTTCTAAAATACCAAGTAATGTGTGTGTGTGTTTTGTATTTGGTTTATTTTTTGTTTGGTATCCTGTGTTTAGTACATCGTTATGTTTGTAAGCGTAACATTCTATGGATTGAAAATACTCTAGAAGTAAATTAAAAAAAGAAAAAATATATATACGAACAATAAACAAAGTACTCAAAAATTATCATAGGTAAATAAAAAAAAAACAACCTTTCAAAAATTTCAAATCACGCCAATTTTTAAATCTTGGCATTAAAAAAAATGTGCATGTACAATTTTTTACAAAAGGTAAACCTTTTTCTTGAGAATACTCTCAGCTTCACTATCTATCACAAAGCTGAAAAATAACAATTAATGTAAATCCTATTGTTCCCTTCAAAACAAAAATGTACAAATCCATGTCACGTCACATCGCTAAAGTCATTCCTAAATTGCCCCACTATACTTTCTACTGCTCTTGATAAACTAAAGTTTCTTAATTATTTCCTATCTTTTCCTCTTTTAATTCTACCTTTTCTCTTCCTCTTTTTGTGAACAAGAAAGAAGATCTCGCCGTTGCTCTTTTTCTTTTTCCCCAAAATTTCGATTAGGGTCAGGATATTTCCAGATTCCAATAAAAAACAGATTTTTATTTTTAATTTCTCGTCCTTTTTTAAGTTCCGGATACTCCCCAAAAAACCCACTTTTGATATTTTTTCTGTTTTTCTCTTATTTTTTCCACACCTCTTTTTTCATTTGACCCATTTTATCCTTCTTTTCTACAGACTCTTTTTTTTTGTCACTTTTCAAATAGTTTGTTGGAAATCAGAAAATTCCCAACGTAAATTTGTCTCTTCTGACAACCCGGCATCATGTCGCGAATTTAAAATTTCTCGAACATAACTCGATTTTGATCCTTCCCTCCCCCCCCCTCCGGAACATTCAGGGGGGGCGTGAATAAAAAA
>JBBHKE010003509.1:0-57769 GCA_037447655.1 Zygnema cylindricum
TTGCTTATTTATTGTCGTTCAGGTAAGAGAGAGAGAGAGAGATAGAGTGGACTATAAAGAGTGGACGAACCTAGATTTGATCCTAGGTCATACATAATCTGCAGCAGTCATCCGCTTTATCCGGTAATTGGTATTAGATTCGTTATAGAAATAGGGTTTGACATTGTGATAAACACTTCACAAAGAATTAATTCATTTAACGACAACAGACAAAGTGAAGATCATGGAATAAGAACTGTACCATGTTGATATTTGTGTATTTTCTAGGTCTGTAAATATGATAAAAAAAGGCAGAGGCAGTCTGCCTCTAACTCCCCTCTCGAAGCCCCCACAGTTGTTGTAGTCACTGAAGGCTGGATAGGGAGCTAGAGCAATGGCTGCCTAAGCTCTCTAGAGAAGACATGGGGTAAATTAGGTAGACATACCAAAAGATAGTTGACGGACCCTGGAATTGATCCTGGTCCTTGCCGTCCGTCAACTTGCATTAGCCGTTAGCTCTAGTCGTTAAGTCTAGGAAACATATTACGATATATTGGGTTTGATAAATATATAAATCGTTACATGTAGATTAATTCGTTTAACAACGAATAGATACGTAGTGCAAAGATACAGTTTCATTTAGTACGAAATACGGTATGGGGACAAAACGGATACCGCGCATTTTGTTTCGATAGCGAAACAAATACCGCGCATCGAATTTCAGCGGCTACGATTATAGCCGGTTTTGATAGTACGGCCGCGATAGGCTCCGCGATCACGGAAAAGGCACTTTTTGGCGTTTTACGGTCTTTGCCACGTCAGATGACACGTGGCGTGATAACATTGGATTAGGGGAATTCCGGAGATTATAGGAACTAATCTTGATTTGACACATGTCGACATTTTGGCCATGTCGTACAATGGCCCTACAGAAAGTACACCGACACCTAAACTTTTCTGTACAACACAGTAACTTGATAGGTGCCGTACTTCAGTAGATAGAGTTTTAGAGGGGGAATAGGACTTAGAAAATTTTGGGTAGGTAGCTGCCTCTCCTAGAGAGCAGCCTGTATGAATGGCAAACTTTGGCCAGCCATAACTATCAATTTACTTGACCATTTTCAGTGATTCTTTTTGCTGCAGACTCAGGGGAGTCCACGCTACACAAGAGTG
Organism: Zygnema cylindricum; assembly: GCA_037447655.1. Lineage (NCBI taxonomy): Eukaryota > Viridiplantae > Streptophyta > Zygnematophyceae > Zygnematales > Zygnemataceae > Zygnema > Zygnema cylindricum. The sequence continues at coordinate 1,153 of JBBHKE010003509.1, forward strand.
TAGTCGGTCAGAGTTTTTGTCTGCCAGGGTGGCGGTAATTCTAAGGGAAATTCAAAGTGGGTGAATGTGTCCAAATCTCATATTCTAGCTTTGCATTCTGTGGTGGAACTGAGCACGCAGAAAGTGTTATTTCACACGGGTGAATCTATATTGGGGTTCTAGCTGTCAAGGGGTCAGTAATTTGGGTTTATATCAACTTGGAGTCGGCACTATCTAGATTAGCTTCTTTTGGATTTGCATACTCTGAGGACCAATGGAGGTTTCAGAGTTTCATACCACAGCCGCAATGAACATTCTGCGCGTTGTCAAAATTGAACGGACGACATTTTTTTGGAAATTATGGAAGCAGACGACTTGCGTGAGCGTCGGCATGGCGGAATGGCTTCCTTGGCGACTTCTGCCAAAATAGCCAAAAGAATGACACGTGGCAGGTCACCAGAGGTCAGCGGAGGGAGACAAGACAAATCTATGGTGTCGGACATGGAATGAACACCGTCTTCATTGGTGTAGTACAGAAGCCGTACAGATCATATCACGGCTAGTGTAACTTCCCTTTTACAAATTGTACGTTATAATGTTATTATTGGCAAATAGATCACTTGATAGGGAATGTGAGTAGTGGTTGAGGACTTAGATAGTTTTCTAGTACTGCTCTCACAGAGAGCTTCTGCATGTATTTGCTGACTTTTATCATCCATATTATTGTGCTCATATTATGCTGCTCAGTGGAGCATTTACAGTGATTATTTTTGCGGCGAACTCAGGGAAGTCCTCCCTTCACTAGGGTGAAGTCTTTCACAGTTTACGCCTACTTAGGTGGCATCTATTCTTGTGCAGAGTGAAGTGGGTCAGGGCTATCCTATAAGCTTAATCTGATTAGTTACCGACTTTTTTTCTGCGTGGCACATGTTGGTTGTCTCTACGTAAGAAACAATTACAATCGTGCGAATCTATATAGAATCTTTGGCAACAAAGTGTGACCACATATTTGTACAAACGATAATAAAAAGTGACTCGTACGAGGCATTCGATAAAATCTGTACGGGCGGACAAGATTTATAAAAGTGTACAAAAATGCAAAATGGTTAGTGGATGGCAACAAGAGCGTGAAAGAATATGCTCCGTCAAAGATTTTATCACGGATTCCGGTGGCCATGCGTCCACCCCGGCGTAAGGCACATGGCCTATGCGACGTGTAGCCACCTGTTCTTGCGTTCATCGTAGATATTTTTTAACTTTTACGTGCTGCAAAATTCTATTTGTTCAGGCTCTTAAAATTGACCTACTTCAAGTCACTTGTTGCAAACTGAAAGGTTCGATCGTTGACGTATCTGATTCTGCATCCGACGGTCCAGGTTTACGCCCATAAACGTGGAGTATCAAATAAGTCATTCAGTAAACTTGTTTTTTCGACAAATTTTTCTTTTGGTACGGCACTATTCGAAGCAGTACGGCTTTCAGTAAACAACGACATTTTTTCCCTAATGGAACCTCACCCTAAACCGTCGATACCCATGCACGCCCAATCAAGAAAAGGCTAACTTTGCTCAGTGTGATGTATCGCCCATCCAATGGTTCACCCGAATAACTCAGATGTGTTTTCGTGAACCTCGTGTCACTTTGATTCTGTGTCACGTGACGTGATAGGTACTGAATTTGTACCCCGATTGCTCTATCGCTACATTTCAGTAGTGAAGTCATAAATTTCATTCCTTAATGGCTCATGGCGCCAAGAACCCTGTATGTGGCATTAGCAATGGCCCTATTAGCCAGTTTGCTACACCGTGGTCCAAAGGCTGGACGTCGCTGAACACAAAATGGCACACTAAGTTAGAAAAACAGGAAAATCAGTTTTGCTGGTTCAATTGTCAATACAAACATGCGCACTACAGACAAGCTTAACACACAATTTGTGAGCTTTTCTCATTTTGTGACAAAGTTAGACTTGCCAAATAAATCCTCCCCATTTAATCATAATCAGTTGCTAAAAAATATTAAAAACCATAAAGGTGTAAATTAATTCATGGGAGGCGCTTAAAAAATTTCAAATGAGTCATGTGGTTGGTGCTAGTTTTGATGTACTCGCTCTCATTATTAATAGGTAGGCATGAAATAAATGATTCCCATTTTTTACCATTCCTAGTGTTCAAAATTTGCACATATACCTCAAATTATTTAAGAGTGATGACTATAATGCAAATAACATGGTAGATAGCTTAAATTCGAGGGAGAATTTCACAAGATACGGTGCAAAAGTATACAAAATATACCAAAAAAGAGTCAACATGTTAGACATGTAACCATCCTCATATTGCAATGAAATATCCCCTTCTTCATTGAAAGATGAAGACATTTTGTGGGAATATTCCAGTTACAGCGCACTCTTTGCCCAACAAAAAAGTGCTTTATAACCCAAATTGTGTATGTTCGTGCCATATTATGCTCTACAATAAGTTTTTCAAAGTGTAAAACTGCTTCTAGTCTCCATCATTACGGCCAGAACATTTTCTTGTAAATTTGTACAATTTTTCTTTATCATTTGTACTTCTATGTCCTATCACACTTCAGTGTCACTCTTTCGATAAAATCCCACTTCTGTTTCTTGTGACATAACAATGGATTCCTTGCTGTGAAGGGTTTAAAATAAAAAAATGCTTTAGATGTAAAGCCTTTCAATAAAATCCAATGGCAATATTGACAAATTCAATAACTCTAAGACGAATATATTTTTGGGGTTCATGCGCATAGATCATTTACAAAGGAACATGAAAAAAGGTCTTTTACCATTCAAAATGAACATACGACATCCTCAATATTTTTGACAAATATCACTCAAAAAGACTAAAAAGGTGTTCCCTCTCTTTTCCCACTGGATACTATTGGTGGGTCTCTATTCCACTGCTCCAAAATCCTTTTTTTACCCTAACTTCAACAGTTGGGTGTCGTCATATCTATTTGCACATGCAACTGTCCTAAAATAAAATGTATAAGTTCGAATATCCGTGAAAAACCATAAAAAACCCTAAGAAACTACTACAAAATTTGTTTAGCGCATAGATTATCGATGATGTCCTGCATCCCAAAAAACCACCCTCAAAGTCAGTTCTGTTAAACTTTTTCTATGCCCAAAAATCCAAGCAATGACAACCAGTTCTGTTAAACTTTTTCTATGCCCAAAAATCCAAGCAATGACAACCAATTCTGTTAAACTTTTTCTATGCCCAAAAATCCAAGCAATGACTAGGTTGTCAGCTTCTAAAGGTTCAAACAAAAACAGTTTAAATCAATAGAAAAAATGTTCTGAAAGCGGAATAATTTTCCTATCTTTTGTGTACAAATATGAGCTTTTGTCACAACATGTTGGGCACTAAAAGTTTGAAAGCCAGAGCATACGTTTTCTTTACTAATCCCATTTTTGATATTTCTAACTTGCCAGCGTTATTTTTTCCAAAAGCTTTCCAAAAAGCACCATATCCATAATTGTTCCATTTTGAAACAAAAAAATTAAATAAAAACCGTACCAATAGGAGGACTCTTAGAAGGAGGGCCCTTGGAAGGAGGAGGGCGGCTCTTCGGAGGAGGAGGACTCTTCTTAGTAGGAGGGGGACTCTTCTTAGGAGGAGGAGGACTCTTCTTAGTAGGAGGGGGACTCTTCTTAATAGGAGGGGGACTCTTCTTAGAAGGAGGAGGTGGACTCTTCTTAGAAGGAGGACTCTTCCTAGGAGGAGGGGGCCTTCTGGAAGGAGGGCTCTTCAAAGGAGGAGGGGTCTTCAAAAGAGGAGGAGAGCTCTGAGAAACAACACCAAGCACCAATCATAAAAAAAAGTTCGAGATGGAAAGTATTATAGCATTCAGAATATGGCTCGTTATCTGATGAAACGAAGGCATCCTGGTATACGAACAATAAAAGCTCTACGAAAGGAGAAGGAGAAAGAAAGTGTGTTTACCGGAGGAGGAGTAGCTGGTTCAAGAGGAGGAGGAGAGCTCTGCGAAACAAAGCAAGGCACCAAAAAAAAAAAAATCAAGATTGGAAATCTGATAGCATTCAGATTACGGCTAGAATGAGGTCATCCTAATATTATACTGTCTATAGAATCTTGAGTCCATAGAAAGAACATATGTGAGGTTTGCTAAGCGCCTCGTTGATTTCAAAAAAGCTAAAAGCTCTTCAGTTTGCTGAATATCGATTCTAATCGTCGAATAGATTGTCATCAACGCCTTTGAGAGCGAATGTACATTCAAACAAAAAGAGTGCTAACATGAATGGACATGGTTTTAGTCTTAAATAAGGGGAAAATGAAAGAGAGAATAGGATAGCGGATAAAATCGAGAAGATAAAAAAAAAGGAAGCGTAAGACATCATAAAAAGATGGAGGAGAGACAGAAAGAATGAGTGGTCACCAGAGGAGGAGGTGGTGGCGAAGGCAGAGGAGGTTCGGCGAGGCCAGGGTCGGAAATTTCCCGGAAGTCACGGAGCACTCTGTCGTGTCTCGCGTCGTGATCTGCATGCTCCATGATAGCCGTTCCCGCGGCGCCGCCAGATCCGGTGGACGACGTGGGTCCCTTTCCGTACACATGAATGTACTGCGCTTTGGCGCCGAGCGTGATTTCAAACTGAATGTAAATCCTCTCCGCCGGCACGCCGTCGATCAGTACGGATTGCACGAAGCAATTCTTGCTGGTCACGTTGAGGCGGTCCTTGGTGTGGTCTAGGTGCACACCGTCGTAGTCGGTGTCGTCGAGCCACAGCTGCACCACTTTCGGTCCGGCGGCCGTATTGTAGCACGCCAAAACGGAACTGTTCTGCATCAGCTTCTGGTCCATGATGTTGAGGCCCCAGGCGACCCAGCCGCCGGGCTGCCGTGGTACGGAAACGTACAGGCCCTTCAAGTACTTCGCGTACGGATTTAGAGTGTTGTTGTAGCTGAGGGACCACGCGACTGTGGAGTTGTCCCTCAGAGTGTTACACGTGGAGTACTTTGTGGGAACGAATTGGTAGGAGCTGTAGCAAGTTAGGTTGCTCTGAGCACTTGTACGGATGGGTGCGGCGATGAGAAGAGAGGCGGATAGGAGAAGGAGAATACGAAGAGAGTGAGCCATGGTGCTCTGGAGAAGATGGGAGAGAGAGGGAGAGGGAGAAATAGCTTGAGAAGAACTGAGGAATTCGAGCCAGGGTGAGATTACTATCAGAAGCTTATCAGATTCCTTTTTATACCAGAAGCGTACAGAATTACAGAATCAGTGACGTCGCAAATTTTTAAAGATCGGAAAATTTCATTGGTCCAGCTATGGACGACTGTGTACTCTGTACGAAAACTGTACGTCAGAATCTTGGCTGGAGTACAAAACTTGTCCGCCGACTTGAAACCGACACGTCGACCAATGAACCCCGCGTTCGACAGCCTGTGAGACAACACAGTTTCTCACGCTTTCATTAAATGCGGGAACGCACGTTTGGAATCAATCGACAACCGTGTCCAAAAAGCGGGCAGCGGAAACAAATTCCTTGAAAACAAAATTGTACGGATGTATTGGAACGAGCCGACAAGTGGCAGATGGACCCAAAAAGGACCTCGTCCGGGTATTTTTTGTCTTTTTATGGTAGTTCTCAAATATTGATTATGCAATTTCTGACCGTCCAGATGAGAATCTTAACTTCTTAACAGTCGTAAACGTTGGGCGAAGCCGAAATGTTGTCGTTTTGTCACCTTGAATAGTACGGATTAACCCATATTCAACGAGATATAGAGGTGAACAATACTTAACACCGGTTTGTATCCGAAAAATCCGAAAAGGTATTCAATAGCCACAGTGGAGCAACAGAATCAAGTTGGGTGAAATCTGTGTCGTGCAACGATAAAGCAAAAATAAACGACGAAACAAAAAATCGCATGAGAGCGAGTCTTAAACGACAAATGATGCTTAGAAGGTTGGACAAGATTGGTCGGCGCTATTCTTGCGTGTTTGTCATCGTCGCGGCACGCGATTCTCCCGTGTTTAGCTTGTGCATAGAACAAAATACACGCAGTCAGTTGATGAGGCAGTCCATCTAAATCCGACAACGCAGTGTGCCCAAAAATATTCTAGGTTGTCGGAATGTGCGACACCGACGACGTGACGTGCCAAAAAAAGTGGACGGTTTGTCAAAGTGTGGCGTGCACGACAATGTGACGACATGACAGCGTGGCGCGTGCAAGCTCTCATTGGTTGGACAGAAGAAAGGTTTATGGCGGCGGGCAGAATGAGCTTTTGAAAGTTTGGCCGCGGATGTCGTGCGACTCTGATTAGATTCGGTCTAGTACACCGCGAATCGTTATTAGTGTCAACAACTCTAATTTGGGTTCTTAAAATTTTGATTTTTTTCCCCAAATAGGATACATGATTTTAATTTTTCCTTCACGTTAATTAAGGTACCGTACAAAATAGCATAAAGAATGAAAGTACAATAATATCTAAATAGTGTGGTGTACGGTCGATTTCATACCGTACATAAATGTACCTTTTCAAGTGAAAATTTTACATAAAATGAATTAAATCAGACGCGCACGCATAAGAACGTGCGCTCAAAAAACGGGATTGGTCTGACATGTAAATTAGTCTTACATGTACGGATATTTAAATTTCACGACGGAGTACGATTTCTAATATTTTGTACGAATACATATAATAATGTGTATAACCATACAGAAAATTTTCCATTTTTGCTGTTCCAAATTAGCATTAACGCCGAAATTAGAATACACGTTTTTTAAAAAAAAAATCAAATTCTTAATTAGCATCAATTACGGTAAATTTACTTCTACACTATTTAAACCTTGACACTAATAACGATGCGCGGTGTACAGTTTGGGCTGTCAGGTAGGCATATGAAAGTTATTTGAGGTGTTTTGTACCGGTAGCCATTTGTCGATAACCGATATGCCAATTTTTTGGGTTAACGATATCAATATATCGAAAAGATATATCGGCACCGATGTTATCGCCATGATAAAATAACCAATAGATAATTATCGGTTTTTTTATGGGTTTTTTTATTGCGATAACTATCGGCGATAATTGTACGGATCAAAACCGTATTTATGCACGGTTTGTGCCGTTGTATTGAACTGTCGTTCTAACGTTACTCAAGGTGAGTAAAACATTGCCATACGTGGCATGCCACGCTATCAACAGTGAAAAATATAACACAACATATTATTAAGTACTATTATATAGCGTACTATATTTTTTCCACTTATCGCCGATAAGAAATTCGTTGGTCTCAAAGCGATATATCAGGACCCCTCGCTGTTCGATAACTAACTATCTCTACCGATTTTATGCGATAAGTTTCTTACCGGTATACAACCTCGTGGTTATTTGACACTATGGTCCTTCACATTTAGGTTGGAAACGCTCTGAATTGCTATTAGGGTTAATAACACTAATTTGACGCCCCAAATTTTGAACCTCGAACCTAAAATAGAATTACTAACTCTAATTTTTTTTATGTTAATATAGGTACTATTCAATTAGCATTAATAACTCTAAGTTAGACAATTTTCAATAGTGTAGAGAACGAAATGTGTCATTCCGTACTATAACTGCTCATTATTTCGTACAGATATGCAGTATAAGTGTCAGACAAAGGCGTCGACACTGGAAAATGAGTGCGTCGTCGTGTAAAAGTGCACTCAGGTTTGGTTCCCAATGATAAAGATGAGGAAAAATCACACGAATTTGTCCTCACATGTCCAAACGTCTTCAATGTGAGAACAGGTTATACATGCTACACTATGGGAAAAGTGTAACCAAATTAGCGTTATTGAATATATTGGAGTAAAGTTTTTTTTGGCGAAGTGCCTTCAACCTAAATTAGAGTTATTAACACTACTTGTACTATGAATAGGAAAAATAGAGACATATCAGATTCAGTGTGTGCATCGTGTCTGCCGCACGAAACAAATGTATCGAACATTAATTTCGACGGCGTAAATTAAAAGTCGGTCTTCATCCGACGGCGCTAATTGTTGTCGAGGTCCCGGAATGGTCACTTTGGCTGTTTTTCGACGTGGAGTGACGTGGCGTGATCTATCGATACGTGGCAAGAATGAATTGAGCAGCAGAGAACCTGGACAACATAAGGACAATTCAAAGGGTGACACCCGTCCACTCCATGGCCTTGTCGTACAAAGGTCGTACATAAAGTACATCAGCCACTGTAGTTTTTTGGTACTTTACAGTCTCCTGATTAGAGTGTACTCCAGTAGATAGGGCTTGTGAGAGGGGTTTGGGACTTAGGGGATTTGAGTAGATAGCACCTCTCTCCCAAAGAGCTTGTATAAAAGTTGGCATCTCTGCTGCATCATAACTAATATGCTGTTTGGCAAATTTTAGTGATTCTTTTTGCTACGGACTCTAGGAGTCCAGGTTGCACAAGGGTGCAGTCAAACTTTCAATTTGCCTTCTTCGGTAGCAGTGATTGTGACTTGAAGTGGGTTAGTTAAAAACTATCTAGAGACTTTCTAAATTTTGTTGTCCTATAGAGGACACATAATTGCAGGTTATGGGCCCACCCTCTAGAGTGCCCACCTTCAATGGATATGGGTTTATCAATTGGGAAGCCATGATGATGGGGGCTTTGTGCGAAAAACGATACTAGGGTATCGTTAGTGGACAAGTGAAACGTCCACCCTTGAGAACTCTACCAGGATTTGGAAGAGTAAGGTTTCTTGCAGCAGCAACTGCTACAGCGGAGGAGGCAGATGATGGGGACAACGGTGTGTCCAAAAAAGGGAAAGAGAAGGAGACACCCCTTACTCCTATTGCCACGGCACTGGGAGCGGCGGCCGTGAAAACCGTAAAGAACGATACTCAAATGTGGGAAGACGTAAACCTGGCTACCAAGAACTTCATTCTAAGGCACCTCACGCAAGCTTTGGCCACTCCTCACCTTCACATTTACAAGGCCGAGGAGTTCTGGGTGAGTTTGGTGGAGATCTATAGAACTGGTACTATTGAAGAGCTCCATTTGGATGAGCAGAAGCTAGTGAGTTACACTTACAAAGGAGGAAACTTGTTATATTATTGTAATGATCTTTCATGTTTGTATATAGAGATGGAAAGTGCCGAGTGGACAGGTACAATGAAAATGAAAGTTAACACTCTCATCCTGATGTTATCAGAGGAGTACGAGAACATAGTGTTTCAAGTATAGGAAATGACTGATAGTTCATGGAAGTGGAATATAATGGTTCATATGATACTTGTGTAGGAAAACACCATGGAGATTAGGAGAGGAGGAAAGAGCATTTAAGCTCTAGTTGAGGAGGGGACCGATGGGGGAAGGATCTGAAGGAACTGTACAAAGTGGAAATAGATCAGTCTTGAGACCGAGGCCTCCAAAGGGCCTTTGTCATTTTTGCAAAAAAATCGGGACACTTCATAGCAGATTGTGTCAAGCTGTCGGAGCAGAGGCTCCAGGAGAACCGTTGAGGGGGTTCTTCAGGAGGGAAGAAATAGGCACTTGTGGTCACAAAAATGATAGGAGAAATCGAAGACAAGTCATTTGAAGAGGAGGATGGGGAGCTTCTTCTTGACGAGAGTCTAGAGAAGAAGGAGATCCCTCGGAAACAGAAGTGTGCACCCGAAGCAATTCAAGAAGCCCCACAGGAAGGATGGATTATCGACTCAGGGGCATCCATGCATATGTATCGTGATAAACATCTCTTTACTAAGCTAAGGAAAATCCCTATTGTAGTGATAGAGTATAGGGATGGGAGAGTGGTTACAACAGATCCGTTGAAATCATTAGATTTAGGGGAGGTTTTTTCTAGGTCTTAATTAAAATAAAAAGAAACAAAAAGCACAGGCAGCCTGCCTCCCCCTTCTCTCTCTAGCCCCCATACTTGTTGTAGTCACTGAAGGAGAGAGAGGGCGGTGGAGCCATGGCTGCTTAAGCTCCTTAGGCAGGGCTTAAGAGTGACCTAAGTCACTGTCAACCAAAAAGGTTGAGTCCGGTAAGACTCGAACCTTTGACCGGTAGGGCGAGGCGTAGCGGTCAACCCTTACCAGTCTATTGTAGTAGTTCGTTAGTATGCATAGGGTTTGATAGCTCTTTAAACAATAGATAGGCGACAAATCCGATTAACGAAATTGCAAATAGAATACATAGAAACTAGTTGGAGTTTCAGTGCGCACAAAACAAATATATAGGACATTTGTTTTTGAACGACTGTCGTTTAAAGCCTGTTTTGATCCGACAGCCCGCACCATCGCCGAGATCTCGGAATGGCCGCCCTGGCGGTTTTTGATCGTGATATGACTTGGCGACACGTGGCACGATGTCATTGAGAAGAGTAAATCGCGGAGAACATGAGGACAATTCCGAAAGAGATGGGCGTCCACTCCATGGCATTGTCGTACACAAGCCGTACAGAAAGTACATCGGTCGTAGTACCTTTTTGTATTGTACAACTTCTGATTAGTTCCGTACCTTAGTAGATAGGAGTTGTGAGAGGTTTTAGGACTTAGTGGATTGAGGAGGTAGCCGCCTCTCTCCCAAGAAGCTTGTATAAATATTGACATCTTGGCCACTCCATAACTAATCGCCTAGTTGGGCATTTTCAGTGATTCTTCTTGCTGTGGACTCAGGGGAGTCCAGACTGCACAGGGGTGCAATCAAATTATCTATTTGTCTACTTCCGTGGCAGTTTATCTAGTTTAAAGTGGGTTAGTTGAAAAACTACCTAGAGGCTTCCTCAATTTAGGTCCAAATGGGGGACACATAATTGCAAGATCTGGTGGGATCAGGAGATATAAAAGTCTTAGTGGAGGGAAAGACTTCCATGCTCACCTTTTCAGATGTACTCTATATTCCTCAACTGGGTAAAAATCTTTTCTCTTCGTCTTTGTTAGATGAAAAAGAGTTTGATACCTTCACTAAAAAGGGAGTGTATACAACTAAGTATGGGGATGGAGTCTATTTCACGACAGATAAGGGTAGCCAAGGAATGTTTAGATTTAACCCGAGTAATGAAAAGAAGAATGCTTACTATAGTGGTGTTCCTAAGTTGATGATTTGGCATAAGCAATTGGGGCATGATCATTTTGATAGGTTGAGGGAAAAGAAAAAGCTTCGGGTAGTAGAAGGCATTCAGTTTGGGGATAATGAAATGATGAATGATTGTAGTAGTTGTGCTCAAGATAAGGCTCACATACTTCCGTTTACCAAAGCCGCCACATATAGAGGTGAGAAAGTACTAGATTTGGTCCTCTCACATATCAGGGGACACGCAAAAGTACCGTCGGTTGGAGGAAAAAGGTTTACGTTGACTATAATTGATGACTCGTTTAGATATTCTAGAGTCTACTTCTTAAAAACAAAGTCTGAAACATCAACTTACTTCAAAGAATATAAAGCCTGGAGTGAGAAGTTGCATGGAACCCCCATTAAGAGAATAAAGAGTGATAATGGGGGGGAATATAACTCTAACCAGTTCGAATAATACTTGAGAGATGAGGGAGTTCAGCACCAAAAAATAATACCTTATAACCCGGAACAAAATGGGGTAGCTGAGAGGTTAAACCGAACACTAGGAGATAAAGCATGTAGTATGTTGGCCGACAAGAAAATAGGAAAGAGATTTGGGTTGGAGGCCATGAACTATGCCAACTACATTAAGTATAGAGTCCTTACCTCAAATGTAAAGCGAATGACACCTTATAAGAGATGGGTCGGAAGGAAACCAGATATCTCTCACCTGAAAGTATTTCGTAGCCAAGTTTACAGTCTTGACACGGATTAGATAAATTGGAAACTAGATGGTAAGGGAAAATTTGGATACTTTGTAGGATATGATGAGGATTTTAAAGGATATAGAGTCCATTATTTAGCAAAGAGAGATACCATTTTGGTCAAACACCTTGTTGTCATAGATGAAGGAAAGTCATTTGACCCCTTTAAATATACCAATAAGATAAGAATCAGATTTGAGTCCGAGGGTGAGGAGGACTCCATCTTTCCCGAAAGGGACACGAGTGAAACACGGATTGAAGATTTAAGAAGATCCAAGATACAGTAGATTAACCGGAAACCTCACATATTCTTATGGACTTCGAGGAGACAGAGACGGAGAAACCTGAATCGGCTTCCATGTAAATGGGAGCAGATTAGACAGTAAGGAGAAATCCAAGACTTCCCTCCATCCCAGCTTCGCAGTTTGAGGGAGGGAGAAAGAGCAGCAAAAAGATACAAGAATAACACGCCGCTCATAAGGTAACTAAGCTATCTCACCCTGATGAGCCTCAATCATACTCGAAGGCAGTGAACAGTCCGGAGAAGACATATGGATTAGAGCTATAAATGATGAGATGGCCTCCATCGTGGAAGCAAATACTTGGGAACTAGCAAACTGTCCACCGAACAGAAAAACCGATAAGTTGTAAATGGGTGTTTAAACTTATACTGAACCAAGATGATACCATTGAGAGATATAAGGCTCAATTAGTAGCAAAGGGGTTCACCCAAAAAGAGGGGATTGATTATGAGGAGACTTTTTCTCCATCTGTTCGGTTCCCATCTGTAAGGATTCTCTCCAGTCTAGCAGCAACGGAAGACATGGAAATACACCAGATGGATGTTAAGACTGCTTGACTTAATGGTGAGCTAGAGGAAGAAATTTCATGAGGCAACTAAAGGGGTTTGTGGAGGAAGGAGAAGAGAGCAAAGTCTGCAGGCTCATAAAGTCCTTATATGGACTTAAGCAGGTTTCAGGCAATGGAATAAGAAACTAGATGTGTTTCTTAACGGTCTTCGATATATCAGGATCAGTTATGACCATTCTATCTATATGTTTGAAGATGAGAATGGTGTCATTTTTATTGCTAGTTATGTGGATTATGAGCTTGTGTTAAGTAAATCTTTGGAAAAGATCAATAAGTTAAAGAAAGATCTTAGAAGAAGATTTGATATGAAGGATTAAGGGGAGGCAAGATATATTTTGGGGATCCAAATGGATAAAGATAGGGAAATAAGGATTATCAAACTTACTTTGAAAAACAACAATAGGTTATATGCAGGAGAAATTCTAGATTGAAAAGGCAAACAATTGTACCACTCCCATGGACTTGAACAAAGTAAGTGATGGGAGTCCAGAAAGAGAAGTGATAATCTTAGATGATCAGCTGAGTCTAGAGTAGAGAGAGTTTATGAAGTCTATTCCTTATAGACATGTCGTAGGAAGTTTGATCTACTTATTAACTATACAAGGTCGGACGTAGCGGCAACCGTTGGAGTACTCAACAAGAATCTTAATGATCTTAAAAAGAGAGATTAGGAGGCAACAAAGAGAGTCATGAGATATTTGGTGGGATTTAGAGAGTTATAGTTGCATTTGGGAGGGGAGCACACTCACATCAATGTTGAAATTATTAAATTTATATATATTTTTAGGTCTAAATAGATCAATACAAATAGGAAAAGAAAAAGGCAGACAACCTGCCTCCACTTCCTCTCTCTACTCACCATACTTGTTGTACTCACTAAGGGATGGAGAGGGTGGTTGAGCCATGGCTCTCGTAGCTCAGCAGGCAAGACTAAAGAGTGACTTATGTCACTCTCAACAAAAGGTTTTGTTTGGCAAGACTCGAACCTATGACCGGCAGATTGCGGCATAGTCGTTAGCTCTAACCAGTCTGTCGTAGAAGTCCGTTAGGATACATTAGGTTTGATATTTATTTAAATTGTGTTAAGACCATGAATTCGATAAACGGAATGAAAACGAATGAACATATAACAAAGTGTTATATAGTGCGAACATTATCTCACACGAAACAAATGAATCGAACATTTATTTTCGACGGCCGACATTTAATGTTGGATTTAATCCGACGGCGTACATCACTGCTGAGATCCCGGAATGGTCACTTTGGAGTTTATAAACGTGGCATGACGTGGCGCCACGTGGAGGATAACATTTGGTCGTGAAAATTCCGGGGAACATCATGACGAGTTAAAAGTGGACAAGCGTCCACTCAATAGCCGAACCGTACACAGGCCGTACAGAAAGTACATCGACCGTAGTACCTTTCTGTACCCTACAGTCATTTGATTGGTTCGTACATCAATAGATAAGGGTTTGTGAAAGGGGTTTAGGACTCAAAGAATTTGGTAGGTAGTGACCTCTCTCCCTTTGAGCGTTTGTATAAACTTGGCATCTTTGCCACCTCATAATTAATCGGCGGGTTGGCCGTTTCAAGTGATTTTTTCCCAACGGACTCACGAGAGTGCAAGCTGCACAAAAGTGCATTCAAATTATTAGTTTGCCTTCTTGGGAAGTAGTGGTTGTGGCTTGAAGTGGGCCAGCCAAAAACTATCTAGAGGCTTCTTAAATTCTGTTGTCCAATGGAGGACATAGAATTGCATGTTATGTGCCCACCCTCTAGGGTGCCCACCTTGAATGGATTTGGGTTTATCTATTAGGAAGCCATGATGATGGGGGCTATGTGCGAAAAACGATACTGGGGTATCGTCAGTGGACAAGTGAAACGTCCACCTTCGAGAATTCCATAATGATTTATAGGAGTAAGGTTTTTCTGTAGTAGTAACTGCTTCAGCGAAGAAGGCAGATGATGGGGATAGCAGTGTGTCCGAAAAGGATAAAGGGAAAGAGACACTCCTCACTCTTAATACCACGGCACTACGAGCGGTTGCCGTGAAGACCGTGGAGAACGATAATCAAATGTGGGAAGACGTTAACATAGCTGTGAAGAACTTTATTCTAAGGCACCTCACTGAAGCTTTGGCCACCCCTCACCTTCATATTTACAAGGCCGAGGAGTTGTGGGTGAGTTTGGTGGAGATCTATAGAGCAGGTACTATTCAAGAACTCCAGTTGGTTGAGCAAAAGCTAACGAGTTACATTTACAAAGGAGGAATGATGTTAGATTATTGTTATGATCTTTCTTGTTTGTATATGGAGATGGAAAGTGCCGGGTGGACAGGTACAATGAAAATGAAAGTTAACACTCTTATCACGAAGTTACCAAACGAGTACGAGAACATAGTGTACCGAGTAGAAGAAATGACTGATAGTTCATAGAAGTGGAATACAGTGGTCTAGATGATACTTGTGTTGGAACGAAACATGGAGATTAGGAGAGGAGGAAAGAGCATTCAATCTCCAGTTGCAGGAGGAGACCGATAAGGAAAGGACCTGAAGAAACCGTACAAAAGGGAAAGAGTTCAGCCTGGAGGACCAAGGCCCCCAAAGGGCCTTTGTCATTTTTGCAAAAAGACGGGCACTTCATCGAGGATAATATCAAGCTGTCAGAGCTGAGGCTCCAAGAGAACCGTGGAGGGGGTTTTTCTGGCGGGATGAAAAAGGTACTTATGGTCACAAAAGTGACAGGAGAAACCGAGGACGAGTCCTCAGAGGAGGATGGGGAGCTTCTCCTTGACGAGAGTCTGAAGGAGAAGGAGACCCCTTGGAGACAGAAATATACCCCTGGAGCAATTCGGGAAGCTCCACAAGAAGGATGGATCATCAACTCAGGTGCATCCATCCGTATGTGTCGTGTTAAAGACCTTTTCACTAAGCTAAGAAAGTTACCTAATGTAGAGATAGAGTTTGGGGATGGGAGAGTGGTTACCACAGATCTAGTGGGGTAAGTAGATATGAAAGTCTTAGTGGAGAGAAAGTCTTCTACATTAACATTCTCAGGTGTACCACATTCCTCAGCTAAGTAAAAGTCTTGTCTCTACTTCTGTGTTAGATGACAAAGAGTTTGATACTTTCACTAGAAAGGGAGTCTTTAGTGCTAAGTATATGGATGAAGTCTACTTCACAGCTGATAAGGGTAGACAAGGCATGTTTGAGCTTAACCTGAGTAATGAAAAGAAGAATTCTTATTATGTTGGTGTTCCAAAAATGATAGTTTGGCATAAGCCGTTGGGGCATGTGCATTTTGATAAGTTGAGGGAAATGAACAAGCTTCGTGTAGTTGAAGGCATTCACTTTGGTGATGATGAAATGGTGGATGATTGTAGTGGATGTGCCCAAGGAAAAGTTCACAAACTTCCTTTTCCCAAAGCTGGCACAAATATGGGGGAAAAGGTACTAAAACTAGTCCACACAAATATCTGGGGACTTGCAAAAGTACCTTCGGTTGGAGGGAAGAGGTTTATGTTAACAATAACTGATGACTGGTCTAGGTACTCCAAAGTCTACTTCCTAAAAAAAAATTCTGAAACACCAACTTACTTCATAAAATATAAAGCATAAAGTGAGAAGTTGCATGGAGCCCCCATTAAGAGAATAAAGAGTGATAATGGGGGAGAATGTACCTCTAACCAGTTTGAGGAATACTTGAGAGATGAGGGAGTTCAACACCAAAAAAGTGTACCATAGAACTCGGAACAAAATAGGGTATCTGAAAGATTGAACTGATCATTAGGAGAAAGTGTATGTAGTATGTTGGCTGACAAGAAAATAGGAAAGTGATTTTGGGCAGAAACCATGAATTTTGCCAACTACATTAAAAATATAGTCCTTACTTTGGCCGTATATAAAATGACACCTTATGAGAGATGGGTTGGAAGGAAACCAGATATCTCACACCTTAACGTTTTCGATAGCCAAGTTTACAGTCTTGATACGGAAAAGAAAAATTGGAAACTAGATGCTAAGGGCAAACCTGGATACTTTGTAGGATATGATGAGGATGTCAAGGGATATAGAGTCTATGACCTAGCAAAGCAAGATATTATTCTGGTGAAACACCTAGTTGTCATGGATGAAGGGAATTCATTTGACCCCTTGCACTATACCAAAAAGATAAAAGTCCATTAT
Source organism: Zygnema cylindricum (assembly GCA_037447655.1). Taxonomy (NCBI): domain Eukaryota; kingdom Viridiplantae; phylum Streptophyta; class Zygnematophyceae; order Zygnematales; family Zygnemataceae; genus Zygnema; species Zygnema cylindricum. Next base: position 17,982 of record JBBHKE010003509.1, read on the forward strand.
GAGTCTGAAAGCGAGGATAGTCCTGCCTTTCCCGAAAAAGAGATGAGTGAAACAGTGATTGCGAATTCAGGGGAGATCCAAGATACGAAGATTTACGGGACACCTCACATTTTTCTATGGACTTCGAGGAGACAGAAGAGAAGGAACTAGAATCAGCTTCTATGAATAAGGGAGTCGTTGAGACAGCAAGGAGAAACCCAAGACTTCCTTCCATTCTAGCTTCAAGTTTGAGGGAGGGAGAAGGAGCAACAAAAAGATTCAAGAGAAACAGGCTGATTATAAGGAAACTAAGCTATCTCATCCTGATGAGCCTCAGTCATACTTTGAGGCAATGAATAGCCAAGAAAAAGATAGATGGATTAGAGTTATAAATGATGAGATGGCTTCCATCATGGAAGCAAATACTTGGGAACTAGCGGATTGTCCTCCAAACAGAAAACCTTTTAGCAACAAATAGGTATTTATACTAAAACTGAACCCAGATAATACCATTCAGATATATAGAGCTTGTTTGGTAGCAAACGGGTTCACCTAAAAAGAGGGGATTAACAATGAGGAGACGTTTGCTCCAGTTGTTTGGTTACCATCAGTAAGGATTCTCCTCACTCTAACATCAACAGAATAAATGGAAATTCATCAGATGGATGTTAAGACCGCATTTCTCAATGGTGAGTTAGAGGAAGAAATCTTCATGCGGCAATAAGAGGGATTCGTGGAGAATGGGGAAGAGAGCAAAGTTTGCAAGCTCATAAAGTCCTTGTAAGGATTTAAGCAGGCTCCCCGACAGTGGAATATGAAGCTAGATGAGTTTCTCACTGGTCTGGGATATATCTCGAATAACTCTGATCATTCTATCTATATATTTGAGGATGAGAATAGTGTGATTTAATTGCAATTCAGGTGGATGATCTGCTGGTGTTAAGTAAGTCTTTGGAAAAGATCAATAAATTAAAGAAAGATCTTAGAAGCAAATTTGACATGAAGGATTTATGGGAGGAAAAATACAATTTGGGGATCCAAATTGTGAGAGATAGGTAGAAAAGGATTATCAGACTTACTCTGAAAAAAACATGAGGTAATATGCTTGATAAATCCCAAATGGAAAAGGCTAACAGTTATACCACTCCCATGGACTTGAAAAAATTATGTGATGGGAGTGTAGAAAGAGGAGTGATGATCTTAGATGATCAGATGAGTCCAGAAGAGAGAGATTTTATGAAGACTATACCTTATAGATAGGTGGTAGGAATTTGATCTATTTTATGAACTGTACCAAGCTAAACATAGCTGCAGAAGTTGGAGTACTCAGTAGGAGTCTTAATGATCATAGATAGAGAAACTGGGAGGCAGCAAAGAGATTCATGAGATATCTGGTGGGACCTAGAGAGTTATAGTTGCATTTGGGAGGGGAGCACACTGGCATCACTACTTGGAGTGATGCCAGTTATGGGGACGCACCTATGAGAAGATGCACTTCTAGGTATGTGTTGTATGTGGGGGAAGGTGTTTGCTGTTGGAGCACTAAGCAACAAAAGGTGGTTGCTCAGTCTACTATGGAGGCTGAGTACACAGCCTTTTGATCTGGTGTGAAAGAGTTGATGTGGGTCAAGATCCGGGGTATATGAAGAAAGGGATGCAGGAGGTGATTTGTGATAATCAATCTGCCATTGCAATTGCAGCTAATCCAAATCATCATTTCAAAGTTAAGCATATGGACATAAGGTTGAGTTTTGTGAGAGAAAAAATTGAGAATAAGATTGTGAATTTTGTATATAAATCAGATGAGGAAATGGTGGCTGATATGATGACAAAACCAGTGCCTTCTCCCAAGTTAAAATATTGTAGAGAAAAGTGTGGATAAAAGTTAAAGTTGGACTAAAAAATAAGGGGAGTGTTGAAATTATTAGATTTATATGGTATTTTCTAGGTCTAAATAGTTCAATACAAATAGGAAAAGAAAAAGGCGGATAGTCTGCCTCCACCTCCTCTCTCTACCCACCATGCTTGTTGTAGTCATTGAGGGATAGAGAAGGTGGTTGAGCCATGGTGGTCCTAGCTCAGCAGGCATGAATAAAGAGTGACTTATGTCACTCTCAACAAAAGGTTAAGTCCCGCAGGACTGGAACCTCTGAACGGCAAAACGCGGCATAGCCGTTATCTTTTACCAGTCTGTCGTAGAAGTTCGTTAGGATACATTAGGTTTGATAACTATTTAAACTGTGTTAAGACTATGAATTCGATAAACGGAATGACGAACAAATGAACATATAACAAAGTGTTATATAGTGCGAACATTATCTCGCAGAAACAAATGAATTGGACATTTGTTTTGACGGCCGACATTTAATGTTGGATTTAATCCGACGGCGTACATCACTACCGAGATCCCGGAATGGTCACTTTGGCGTTTAAAGACGTGGCATTACGTGGCGCTACGTGGAGGGATAACATTTGGTCTTGAGGATTTCGGGGAACATAAGGACGAGTTAAAAGTGGACACGCGTCCACTCAATAGCCTAGCCGTACACAGGCCGTACAGAAAGTACATTGGCCGTAGTACCTTTTTGTACCCTATAATCATTTGATTTGTACGTACATCAGTAGATAGGGGTTGTGAGAGGGGTTTTGGACTTAGTGAAGCTGGTATGTAGTGACCTCTCTCCCTTTGAGAGTTTGTATAAACTTGACATCTTTGCCACCTCATAATTAATCGGTTGGTTGACCGTTTTCAATGATTTTTTTTCCAACACACTCAGGGGAGTCCAAGCTGCATAAGGGTACGGTCAAACTATATGTTTGCCTTTATAGGCAACAGTGGTTGTGGTTTGAAGTGGGATACCTAAAAACTATCTAGAGGATTCTTGAATTCTGTAGTCCAATGGAGGACACAAAAATGCAAATTGATGCCAGCTTTGGGGATGCACCAATGAGAAGATGCACTTCTAGGTATGTGTTGTATGTGGGGGAAAGTGCTTGCTGTTGGAGAAGTAAGGAACAAAGGGTGGTTGCTCAGTATACTATAGAGGCTGAGTACATGGCTCTTGTTCTGCTATAAAAGAGTTGACATGGATGAAGTCCTTGTTGCAAGAACTGGGGTATATGGAGGGAGTGCAGGAAAAGTTTTCACATAATCAAGCTGCCATTGCAATTACAGCAAATCCAAAACATCATTTTAAGGCTAAACATATGGACATAAGATTGAGTTTTTTGTGAGAAAAAGTTGAGAATAAGATTGTGAATCTTGTACATAGATCTAATCTGGAAATGGTGGGTGATATGATGACAAAACCAATGCCTTCTCCCAAGTTAAAATATTACAGATAAAAGTGTGGGCTAAAATTGAAATTAAAGTTATACTAGAAAATAAGAGGAACTTTGAAATTATTCGATTTATAAGGTAGTTTCTATTGAAATAAGCAGTTTTTAATATATTTTCTAGGTCTAAATTTATTAGAAAAGAAAATGTAGGCAGCCTGCCTCTATCTCTTCTCTCTTTCTCGCCCCCATACTTGTTGTAGTCACTGAAGGAGAGAGAGAGAGAGCAATGGAGCTATGGCTGCCTCAACTCCATAGGAAGGACTAAAGAGTGGCTTAAGTCACTCTCAACAAAAGGTTGAGTCCGGCATGACTCGAACCCCCGACCGGCAGAGCGCGGCGTAGCCGTTAGCTCTAACCAGTTTGTCGTAGAAGTCCGTTAGGAGATATAGGGTTTCATTACTATTTAAACTATTGTAATGTACTAGATTCATTTAACTGAAACCCTTAACGCCACACATAGATACAGTTCTACGAAATACGAAGTACTGTACTTGTTTGAAATAGATATCGCGCATTTTGTTTCGAAAGCGAAACAAATATCGCGCATGTATTTATTACCCGAGATTGAATTTCACGTCAAATCTAACGGCGCACATCATTGCCGAAATCTCGGAATGGTCATTTTGGCATTTAGTGACGTGGCATGACTTGGCGCCACGTGGGAAGACATCATTCGGTCCCGGGAATTCCGAGGAACGTACGGACGAGTGAAAAGTGGACACGCGTCCACTTAATGTCCGTGTCGTACAGAGGCCGTACAAAAAGTACATCGGCAGTAGTACTTTCTTGTACTATACAGTTTTATGATTGGTTCGTACAGGCAGTAGATAGGAGCTGTGAGAGGGAAGTAGGAAAAACTAGGACTTAGGAAAATTTAGGTAGATAGTCCTCTCTCTGAGAGTTTGTATAAATTGGCATCATTGCCACCCTATAACTTATCGGCTGGTTGGCCGTTTTCAGTGATTCTTTTTGCTACGGACTCAGGGGAGTCCAGGCTGCACAGGGGTGTAGTCAAATTGTCAGTTTGCCTTCTTGGGCAGAAGTGGTCGTGGCTTAAAGTGGGTTAGTTAACCACTATATAGAGGCTTCCTGTATTCTGTAGTCCAATGGAGGAAACAGAATTGCAGGTTATGGGCCCACCCTCTAGGGTGCCCACCTTCAATGGATCTGGGTTCATCTATTGGGAAGCCATGATGATGGGAGCTTTGTGTGAAAAACGATACTGGGGTATCGTGAGTGGACAAGTGAAACGTCCGCCTTCGGGAACACCACCAGGATTTGGGGGGGTAAGGTTTTCTGCAACAACGGCTGCCTCAGCGGAGGAGGCAGATGATGGGGACAACAGTGTGTCCGAAAAGGAAAAAGGGAAGGGGACACCCCTCACTCCTATTGCCACAGTATCGGGAGCGGCGACCGTGAAGACCGTGGAGAACGATACTCAAATGTGGGAGGATGTAAACATGGCTGCCAAGAACTTCATTCTGAGGCACCTCACTCAAAGTTTGGCCACTCCTCATCTTCACATTTACAAGGCGGAGGAGTTGTGGGAGAGTTTAGTGGAGATTTATAGAGCTGGAACTATTCAGGAGCTCCAGTTGGCTGAGCAAAAACTATTGAGTTACACTTACAAAGGAAGAAAGATGTTAGATTACTGTAATGATCTTTCTTGTTTGTATATGGAAATGGAAAGTGTCGGGTGGACAGGTACAATGAAAATGAAAGTTAACACCCTTATCATGAAATTACCAGATGAGTTTGAAAACATAGTGTACAGAGTACAGGGAATGCCTGATAGTTCATGGAAATGAAACACAGTAGTCAGGATGATACTTGTGTAGGAAAACACAATGGAGATTAGGAGAGGAGCAAAGAGCATTCAAGCTCTAGCAGCAGGAGGGGATCAATGGGGGAAGGACCCGAAGAAACCTTATAGAGGGGAAAGAGATCTGTCTGGGGTACAGAGGCCCCCAAAGGGTCTTTGTCATTATTGCAAAAAGCCGGGACACTTTATTGCAGATTGTGTCAAGCTATCAGAGCTGAGGCTCCAAGAGAACCGTGGAGGAGGTCCATCCGGAGGGAAGAAAAAGGCACTTGTGGTTACAAAAGTGTCAGGAGAAACCGAGGATGAGTCCTCTGAGGAGGATGGGGAGCTTCTTCTTGACGAGAGTCTGGAGGAGAAGGAGATCCCTCGGAGGCAAAAGTGTGCCCTTGGAGCAATTCGGGAAGCTCCACAGGAAGGATGGATCATCGACTCAGGTGCATCCATGCATATGTGTCGTGATAAAGAACTCTTCACTAAGTTAAGAAAGATTCCTACTGTAGAGATAGAGTATGGGGATGGGAGAGTGGTTACTACAGATCTAGTGGGATCAGTAGATCTGAAAGTCTTGGTGGAGGGTAAGACTTCCATACTTACATTCTCAGATGTACTTTACATTCCCCAGCTGAGTAAAAATCTTGTCTCTACGTCTGTGCTAGATGACAAAGAGTTTGATACTTTCACTAGAAAGGGAGTCTTTACAGCTAAGTATCGAGATGAAGTTTACTTTACAGCAGATAAGGGTAGCCAAGGAATGTTTAGGCTTAACTTGAGTAATGAAAAGAAGAATGCTTACTATGTTGGTGTTCCTAAGGTGATGATTTGGCATAAGCGGTTGGGGCATGTGCATTTTGATAGGTTAAGGGAAATGAAAATGCTTGGGGTAGTAGATGGCATTCAGTTTGGGGATAATGAAGTGATGGATGATTGTAGTGGTTGTGCTCAAGGTAAGGCTCACAGACTTCCCTTTCCCAAAGCCGCCACATATAGAGGTGAGAAAGTGTTAGATTTGGTCCACACAGACATTTGGGGACCTGCAAAAGTACCTTCGGTTGGAGGAAAGAGGTTTATGATGACAATAACTGATGATTGGTCTAGATACTCTAGAGTCTACTTTCTGAAAAATAAGTCTGAAGCATCAACTTACTTCAAAGTGTATAAAGCATGGAGTGAGAAATTGCATGAAACCCCTATTAAGAGGATAAGGAGTGATAATGGGGGAGAATATACCTCTAACCAATTTGAGGAATATCTGAGAGATGAGGGAGTGCAACACCAAAAAACTGTACCATATAACCTAGAACAAAATGGGGTAGCTGAGAGGTTGAATAGAACACTAGGAGATAGTCATGCAGTATGTTGGAGACAAGAAAATAGGAAAGAGATTTTGGGCAGAGGCAATGAACTGTGCCAACTATATTAAAAATAGAGTCCTTACCTCAGCTGTAAAGGGAGTGACACCTTATGAGAGATGGGTTGGAAGGAAACCAGATATCTCACACCTTAAAGTATTTGGTAGCCAAGTTTACAGTCTTGACACGGATAGGAGAAACTGGAAACTAGATGCTAAGGGAAAACCTGGATACTTTGTGGGATATGATGAGGATGTTAAGGGATATAGAGTCTATGACTTAGCAAAGAAAGATATCATTCTGGTCAAACACTTAGTTGTCATGGATGAAGGGAAGTCATTTGACCCCTTCAAATATACAAAGAAGATAAGGATCAGATTTGAGTCCGAAAGTGAGGAGAACTCAGTAGTTCCCGAAAAAGACATGAGTGAAACTGTGATTACAGATTCAGGGGAGATCGAAGATACAGGAGACTCACCGGAAACCTCACATACTCTTATGGACTTCGAGGAGATGGAAGAAGCGGAACAAGATACGGTTTTTATGGACACGGGAGCCGATGAGACAGTGAGAAGAAATCCAAGACTTCCATCCATTCCAGCTTCGGAGTTTGAGGGAGGAAGGAGGAGCAGCAAAAGGATACAGGAAAAACAAGCTGCCCATAAGGTAACTAAGCTATCTCACCCAGATGAGCCTCAGTCTTACTTAGAGGCAGTGAATAGTCCAGAGAAAGAAAGATGGATTAGAGCCATAAATGATGAGATGGCTTCTATCATGGAAGCAAATACTTGGGAACTAGCGGATTGCCCTCTAGACAGAAAACCTATTGGATGTAAATGGGTATTTAAACTAAAACTGAACCCAGATAATACAATTGAGAGGTATAAGGCTCGATTGGTAGCGAAGGGGTTCACCCAAAAAGAGGGGATTGACTGTGAGGAGACCTTTACTCCAGTTGTTCGGTTCCCATCGGTAAGGATTCTCCTCAGTCTGGCCGCAGCGGAAGACATGGAAATTCACCAGATGGACATTAATACTGCTTTTCTTAATAGTGAGTTAGAGGAAGAAATTTTTATGAGGCAACCCGAGGGGTTTGTGGAAGAAGGAGAAGAGAGCAAAGTGTGCAGGCTCATAAAGTCCTTATATGGACTGAAACAGGCTCCCCGACAGTGGAATAAGAAACCAGATGAGTTTCTCACCGATCTGGGATACATCCGGATCAGCTCTGGCCATTCTATCTATATGTTTGAAGATGAGAATGGTGTGTATTTATTGCAATTTATGTGGATGATCTGCTTGTGTTAAGTAAGTCTTTGGAGAATATCAATAGGCTAAAGAAAGATCTTAGGGGCAGATTTGATATGAAGGATTTAGGGGAGGCAAAATATATTTTTGGGATCCAAATGGAGAGAGATAGGGGGAAGAAGATTATCAGACTTACTCAGAAAGAAGCAATAGGTAATATGCTTGAGAAATTCCAGATGGAAAATGCTAACAGTTGCACCACTCTCATGGACTTGAAAAAAGTAAGTGATGGGAGTGTAGAAGGAGGAGTGATGATCTTAGACGATCAGATGAGTCTAGAGGAGAGAGAGTTCATGAAGTCTATCCCTTATAGACAGGTCCAAGGAAGCTTAATCTATTTTATGAATTGTACCAGGCCGGACATAGCGGCGGCAGTTGGTGTACTCAGTAGGAGTCTTAATGATCCTAGGAAGAGGGATTGGGAGGCAGCCAAGAGAGTCATGAGATATCTGGTGGGAACTAGAGAGTTATGGTTGCATTTGGGAGGGGAGCACACTGACATCACTACTTGAAGTGATGCCAGTTATGGGGACGCACCTATGAGACGATGCACTTCTGGGTATGTGTTGTATGTTGGGGAAGGTGCTTGCTGTTGGAGCAGTAAGCAACAAAAGGTGGTTGCTCAGTCTACTATGGAGGCTGACTATATGGCGTCTTGTTCTGCTGTGAAAGAACTAATGTGGGTGAAGTCATTGTTGCAAGAACTGGGATATATGAAGGAGGGAGTGCATGAAATCTTTTGCGATAATCAAGCTGCAATCGCAATCGCAGCCAATCCAAAACATCATTTCAAAGCAAAACATATGGACATAAGATTAAGCTTCGTACGAGAAAAAGTTGAAAATAAAATTTTAAATCTTGTGTATAGACCTGATGAAGAAATGGTGGCTGACATGATGACCAAACCTGTGCCCTCTCCTAAATTAAAATATTGTCGGGAGAAATGCGGGTTAAAAGAAAAATTAAAATTTGACTAAAAAATAAGGGGAGTGTTGAAATAAGCAGTTTTTAATATATTTTCTAGGTCTAAATTTATTAGAAAAGAAAATGTAGGCAGCCTGCCTCTATCTCTTCTCTCTTTCTCGCCCCCATACTTGTTGTAGTCAGTGAAGGAGAGAGAGAGAGACCAATGGAGCCATGGCTGCCTCAACTCCATAGGAAGGACTAAAGAGTGGCTTAAGCCACTCTCAACAAAAGGTTGAGTCCGGCAGGACTCGAACCCCCGACCGGCAGAGCGCGGCGTAGCCGTTAGCTCTAACCAGTCTGTCATAGAAGTCCGTTAGGAGATATAGGGTTTCATTACTATTTAAACTATTGTAATGTACTAGATTCATTTAACTGAAACCCTTAACGCCACACATAGATACAGTTCTACGAAATACGAAGTACTGTACTTGTTTGAAATGGATATCGCGCATTTTGTTTCGAAAGCGAAACAAATATCGCGTATGTATTTATTACGGTCGAGATTGAATTTCACGTCAAATCTAACGGCGCACATCATTGCCGAGATCCCGGAATGGTCATTTTGGCATTTAGTGACGTGGCATGACCTGGCGCCACGTGGTAAGACATCATTCGGTCGCGGAAATTCCGAGGAACGTACGGACGAGTGAAAAGTGGACACGCGTCCACTTAATGGCCGTGTCGTACAGAGGCCGTACAAAAAGTACATCGGTAGTAGTACTTTTTTGTACTATACAGTTTTGTGATTGGTTCGTACAGGCAGTAGATAGGAGCTATGAGAGGGAAGTAGAAAAAACTAGGACTTAGGAAAGTTTAGGTAGATAGTCCTCTCTCTGAGAGTTTGTATAAATTGGCATCTTTGCCACCCTATAACTTATCGGCTGGTTGGCCGTTTTCAGTGATTCTTTTTGCTACGGACTCATGGGAGTCGAGGCTGCATAGGGGTGTAGTCAAATTGTCAGTTTGCCTTCTTGGGCAGAAGTGGTCGTGGCTTAAAGTGGGTTAGTTAACCACTATCTAGAGGCTTCCTGTATTCTGTAGTCCAATGGAGGACACATAATTGCAGTTTCTAGGTCTGAATACATTAGTAAAAACAGGAAAAGTAATGCGCCGACAGCCTACCTCCACCTCCTCCCTCTAGTCCCCATACTTGTCTTAGTCAGTGAAAGCTAGAGAGGGTGGTGGAGCCATGGCTGCCTCAGCTTCATAGCCAGGACTTAAGAGTGACCTAAGTCACTCCTAAGAAAAGGTTGAGTTCGGTAGGACTTGAACCTCCGACCAGCAGAGCGAGGCGTAGCCGTTAGCTCTAACCGATTTGTCGTAGAAGTTCGTTACATCACATGGGGTGCGATATTTATTTAAACATTAAATAGAACATTGATCCGATTAACGTAACTATCAATAGGAAACATAAGACATCAGTGTGTGCATCAAATCCACCGCACGAAACAAATGAATCAAACATTTATTTCGACAACGTAAATTAAAAAGTCGGTCTTCATGCGACAGCGCTAATCGTCGTCGAGGTCCTGGAATGGTCACTTTTGAAGTTTTCACACGTGGCGTGACGTGGCGTGACATAGCAATACGTGGCAGGATTGAATTGAGCAGCGGAGATCTCGGACGACATAAGGACGATTCAAACGGCGACATGCGTCTACTCTATGGCCTTGTCGTACAGAGGTCATATAGAAAGTACATCCGCCAATGTACTTTTTCGGTACTTTACAGTCTCCTGATTGGAGCGTACTTCAATTGATAAGGGTTGAGAGAGGGGTTTGGGACTTAGGGGATTTGAGTGGATAGCACCTCTCTCCCAAAGAGTTTGTATGAGAGTTGGCATCCTTGCTGCCTCATAACTAATCGGTCAGTTGGTCGTTTTCCGTGATTCTTTTTGCTACGGACTCAACGGAATCGAGGATGCACAAGGGTGAAGTCAATGTGTTTGTTTGCCTTCTTGGGCAGCATTGATTGTGACTTGAAGTGGGTTAATTAAAAACTATCTAAAGACTTCTTAAATTTTGTAGTCCTATAGAGGACACAGAATTGCAATATACCTCAATATTCATCCTTGAATAATAGGATAAAGCTAACGGCTACAAGGGACTTTGAATATAGAGTACATTTTAGAAGGTGAGTATAGAAGTCTTACCCTCTACTAAGATTTTCAGATCTAGCGATTCCACTAGATTTATAGTAACCACTCTCCCATCCCCATACTCTGTCTCTACAGTATGGAGTTTTCTTCGCTTAGTAAGGAGGTGCCTATCACGACACACATGCATGAATGCACCTGAGTCAATGATCCATCATTCTTGTGGAGCTTCTCGAATATCTCCAAGATAGCACTTATATTTCCGAGAGATCTCCTTCTCCTCCAAATTCTCGTCAAAACAAAGTTCCCCACCTCTTCTTTAGAGGACTCATCCTCGGTCTCTGAAACTCTGAGACCTCCATTGGCCCTCAGAGTATTCAGATCCAAAAAAAACTTATCTAGATATTGCCGACTCCAAGTTGATATAAACCCAAATGACTGACCCTTTCACAGTCAGAACCCCAATATAGATTCACCCCTATGAAATAACACTTTTTGTGTGCTCAGTTCCACCACAGAATTCAAAGTTATAATATGAGATTTGGACACATTCACCCACTTTGACTTTCCCTTAGAAATTCAGCCACCCTGGCAGACAAAAACTTTGACCGACTACACCCCTTTGTAGCGTGGACTCCCCTGAGTCCGCAGCAAAAAGAATCACTGAAAATGGTAAAGTAAATTGATAGTTATGGCTGGCCAAAGTTTGCCATTTATACAGAGTGCTCTCTGGGAGAGGCAACTGCCTACCCAAATTTTCTAAGTCGTATTCCCTCTCTAAAACTCTATCTACTGAAGTACGGCACCAATCAAATTACTGTGTCGTACAGAAAAGTATAGGTGCCGGTGTACTTTATGTACGGCCGTTGTACGACATGGCCAAAATGTCGACACGTGTCAAATCAGGATTAGTTCCTGTAATCTTCGGAATTCCCGTAGTCCAATGTTATCACGCCACGTGTCATCTGACGTGGCAAAGACCGTAAAACGCCAAAAATGCCTTTTCCGTGATCGCGGCGCTTATCGTGGCCGTCCGATCAAAACCGGCTATAATCCTAACCGCTGAAATTCGACGCGCGGTATTTGTTTCGCTATCGAAACAAATGCGCGATATCCGTTCTGTCCCCATTCCGTAATTCGTACTAAATCAAAGTGTATCTATGCACTAAGTATTTATTAGCCGTTAAACGAATTAATCTACATGTAACGATTTATCTATTTATCAAACCCTCTATATCGTAATATGTGTCCTAAACTTAACTGCTAGAGCTAACGGCTATTGCAAATTGACGGACGGCAGGGACCAGGATCAATTCCTGGGTCTGACAACTAACTTTTGGTAATCCTACCTAATTTACCCCTTGTCTTCTCTAGAGAGCTTAGGCAGCCATGGCTCTAGCTCCCTATCCAGCCTTCAGGACTACAACAAGTGTGGGGGCTTGGAGAGGGGAGTTAGAGGCAGACTGCCTCTGCCTTTTTCTATTCTATTTACAGACCTAGAAAATACACAAATATCAACACTCCCCTTATTTTCTAGTCTATTTTCCTTTCAACTCCCACACACAAAAAAAAAACCAAATATACTCCCTCCCAATTTTTTTTCCTTTTCCTTTTTCCTTTTCCTTTTATAAACCTTTATGACAATACCCTCACATCTTAAAAGGTCCATTAGATGAGCTGAAATAAATATTCGATCTTGCTGATCACATATTTTATTAAGCATCTCAATTTTCATAACCCCGAGCAAAGATTTTATCCACCTCATCACTTTTTCATCCACACACAACCCGATTTCTCTCTTGCAATCCAAACAGCCAGCCCCATCTCCAATCTGCAACATATATCCGGATGATAACCCTTTTCCAGGCACATCTTCACAAGTGACATCACACCAAGTAGTGATGTCAAATCCATCCACCCCCAAATATTCCCAAAAAACACTAGTCCCCACTGAGTTCCTCATAATATCTACATCTTTCGTACTCCAATTTTTATCCATGATAATTACCCCGTTTTCTGAACTTCCCTCACTCTCTCCCATGGAATTCTTTTCCACAATCACTTTCTAATTTAATTCCCAATAAATATTTCTTCTCCCCTAAACCTATAATCAAATATTTCTCTTCTCCCCTATCCTTTAAAACCTCTTTGAGTTTCACTTCTCCCCTTTCCTCGGAATCCGTTGAAGTCTCCCTTTCCAACCATTTTTCTGGTTCCCTATTATCTATAAAATAATCCTCATTAATTTTATCTTTCCCGTTTCACTTATGGATCCTAGATCTGACTTTCTCTTTTCTAAGTCATACACTCAATGTTGATATTTGAGTATTTCTAGGTCTGTATTAGGATAGAAAAAGAGCTGAGGCGGTCTGCCTCTAACTCCCCTCTCCAAGCCCCCACACTTGTTGTAGTCACTGAAGGCTGGATAGGGAGCTAGAGCCATGGCTGCCTAGGCTCTCTAGAGAAGACAAGGGGTAAATTAGGTAGACTTACCAAAAGTTAGTTGACGGACCCAGGAATTGATCCTGGTACGTGCCGTCCGTCAATCCGCATTAGCCGTTAGCTCTAGCCGTTAAGTCTAGGACAAATATTACGATATATAGGGTTTGATAAATATATAAATCGTCATATGTAGATTAATCCGTTTAACGGCTAATAGATACTTAGTACATAGATACAGTTTGATTTAGTACGAAGTACGGTATGGGGACAGAACGGATACCGCGCATTTGTTTGGATAGCGAAACAAATACCGCGCATTTGTTTCGATAGCGAAACAAATACCGCGCGTTGAATTTCAGCGGCTAGGATTATAGCCGGTTTTGATCGGACGGCCACGATAGGCGTCGCGATCACAAAAAAGGCATTTTTGGCGTTTTACGGTCTTTGCCACGTCAGATGACACGTGGCGTGATGACATTAGACTACGGGAATTCCGGAGATTACAGGAACTAATCCTGATTTGACACGTGTCGACATTTTGGCCATGTCGTACAATGGACGTACATAAAGTACACTGGCACCTGTACTTTTCTGTACGACACAGTAATTTGATTGGTGCCGTACTTCAGTAGATAGAGTTTTAGAGAGGGAATAGGACTTAGAAAATTTTGGGTAAGCAGCTGCCTCTCCTAGAGACCACCCTGTATAAATGGCAAACTTTGGCCAGCCATAACTATCAATTTACTTGACCATTTTCAGTGATTCTTTTTGCCGCAGACTCAAGGGAGTCCACGCTACACAGGGGTGTAGTCGGTTAGAGTTTTTGTCAGCCAGGGTTGCTGCATTTCTAAGGGAAAGTCAAAGTGGGTGAATGTGTCCAAATCTCATATTCTAACTTTGCATTCTGTGGTGGAACTGAGCACACAGAAAGTGTTATTTCACAAGGGTGAATCTATGTTGGGATTGTGAGTGTCAAGGGGTCAGTCACTTGGGTTTATAGTAACTTGGAGTCGGCACTATCTAGATTAGCTTCTTTTGGATCTGAATACTCTGAGGGCCAATGGAGGTCTCAGAGTTTCAGGTTATGGGCCCACCATCTAGGGTGCCTATGTTTGATGGAACAGACTTCACCTATTGGGATTTTACAATGGCGGGATTGCCTTTTGAGAAACACTTATGGGGTATTGTTTTAGGAAAAGTGAGATGTCCGCCACTTGGCTTTGGAGGAGCTTACTATGGAGATTTATCTGAGGCTGCCCAGAATATCATCCGGAGCTCAGATGCAACGGAAGGTAAAGGGAAAAATCTTTCCGTAGATAGGGAAATAGGGGAGAAGGAAAAAGGGACACCTATGGTGAAGGGAGCTAGGCTCTCAGCTATGGTACCACATGTAGGGATTAAAACTGAAGAAAATGACACAAAAATATGGGAATACAAAAACACTATAGCAAAACATGTCATACTTAGATATGTGTCTAAGTCGATAGCTATCACTCTTTTAAGTCTAACCAAAGCTTCAAAGATATGGGAAGCACTAATTCAGATTTATAAGAGTGAGACTATTCAAATGCGGCAATTAATAAAACGGGAAATAGATGCCTACGTTTACAAAGGCGGAAGCATGATAAAGTTTTGCAATGATATTGCTGCGTTATACTTTGAGCTTACTAGTGCGGGATATGTAGAATCTGAGGAGAGTAAGATTAACACACTAATTATGAAACTCCCAGATGAGTACGAAAACATGATTTGTCGTATGCAGGCAATGGATGGCTCCTCATGGACTTGGAGCTTTACCATGGGGATAATTCTTGTGAGGGAAAGCACTTAGGAGCTTCATAGGGGAAAGGACAGGGTCAATGCATTTTCAGCTGGTGGTGATTGGCGGAAAGCGTGATGAGAGGAACAGCGGTGACGAGCGGAAGCGTGATAAGAGAAAGAAAGACAAAGGTAAACCTTATCGAAACTTTGGTGGAAAGAGAGGGAGAGGAAAAAAAAGAGGAGCTTTGAAAAAGGGGGTTTGCTTCTTTTGTAGGGAACCGGGTCATTATATGGAGGAATGCCCTTGTTTGGAAAAACTTAGAAGTTAGAATGTAGATGTGGAGGAAGAAGGGGAAGAGGAGAAAGAGGATGAAGATATTTTAGAGCTTCTCCGGATTAGTAGTATGGGGAAGAAAGAAAAGCACACAGTAATTGCACGAAGGCAACGATGTGCTTTTGGAGGTATAAGGGAAGTAAAGAGAGAGGAGGTACTTGAGGATGTCGAGGAGTGTAGAGTGTATGACTTAGAAATGAGAAAGTCAGTTCTAGGATCCATAAGTGAAAACGGGAAAGATAAAATAAATCAGGATAATTTTATAGATAATAGGGAACCAGAAAACTGGTCGAAAAGGGAGACTTCAATGGATTCCGAGGAAAGGGGAGAAGTGAAACTCGAAGAGGTTTCAAAGGATAGGGGAGTTGAGAAATATTTGATTAAACGTTTAGGGGAGAAGAAATATTTAGTAGGAATTAAATTAGAAAGTAATAGTGGAAAGAATTCCATGGGAGAGAGTGAGGGAAGTTCAGAAAATAGGGTAGTTATCATGGATAAAAATATGAGTACGAAAGATGTAGAACTTATGAGGAACATAGTGGAGACTAGTGGTTTCTGGGAATATTTGGGGGTGGATGGATTTGACATCACTACTTGGTGTGACGTCACTTGTGAAGATGTGCCTGTAAAAGGGTTAGCATCTAGGTGTATGTTGCAGATTGGAAATGGGGCTGGCTGTTTGTATCGCAAGAGGGAAATCGGTTTGTGTGTGGATGAAAGAGTGATGAAGTGGATAAAATCTTTGCTCGGATTTATGAAAAATGGGATGTTAAATAAAATGTGTGATGCAATTATCATTTCAGTTCATTTAATACACTGTGTTAAATACTTCAGTTTTATAAAAGGAAAAGGAAAAAGGAAAAAGAAAATGAAAAAGGGGAGGGGGTGTTTGTTTACTTGTTTGTGGAAGTTGAAAGAAAAATAGACTAGAAAATAAGGGGAGTGTTGATATTTGAGTATTTTCTAGGTCTGTATTAGGATAGAAAAAGAGCTGAGGCAGTCTGCCTCTAACTCCCCTCTCCAAGCCCCCACACTTGTTGTAGTCACTAAAGGCTGGATAGGGAGCTAGAGCCATGGCTGCTTAGGCTCTCTAGAGAAGACAGGGGGTAAATTACGTAGACTTACCAAAAGTTAGTTGACGAACCCAGGAATTGATCCTGGTACCTGCGTTCCGTCAATTTGCATTGGTCGTTAGCTCTAGCCGTTAAGTCTAGGACACATATTACGATATATAGGGTTTGATAAATATATAAATCGTCATATGTACATTATTCCGTTTAACATCTAATAGATACTTAGTACATAGATACAGTTTGATTTAGTACGAAGTACGGTATGGGAACAGAACGGATACCGCGCATTTGTTTCGATAGCGAAACAAATATCGCGCATTTGTTTCGATAGCGAAACACATACCGCGCGTCGAATTTCAGCGGCAACGATTATAGCCGGTTTTGATCGGACGGCCACGATAGGCGCCGCGATCACGGAAAAGGCATTTTTGGCGTTATACGGTCTTTGCCACGTCAGATAACACGTGGCGTGATAACATTGGACTACGGGAATTCCGGAGATTACAGGAAATAATCGTGGTTTGACACGTGTCGACATTTTGGCCATGACGTACAATAGTCGCATATAAAGTACACCGGCACCTGTACTATTCTGTACGACACAGTAATTTGGTTGGTGACGTACTTCAGTAGATAGAGTTTTAGAGAGGGAATAGGACTTAGAAAATTTTGGGTAGGCAGCTGCCTCTCCCAGAGAGCACTCTGTATAAATGGCAAACTTTGGCCAGCCATAACTATCAATTTACTTGACCATTTTCAGCAATTCTTTTTGCTGCAGACTCAGGGGAGTCCACGCTACACAAAGGTGTAGTCGGTTAGAGTTTTTTTTAGCCAGGGTGGCTGCATTTCTAAGGGAAAGTCAAAGTGGGTGAATGTGTCCAAATCTCATATTCTAACTTTGCATTCTGTGGTGGAACTGAGCACACAGAAAGTGTTATTTCACAAGGGTGAATCTATGTTGGGATTGTGAGTGTCAAGGGGTCAGTCACTTGGGTTTGTAGTAACTTGGAGTCGGCACTATCTAGATTAGCTTCTTTTGGATCTGCAGACTCTGAGGGCCAATGGAGGTCTCACAGTTTCACTCTACACTCCTCAACATCCTCAAGTACCTCCTCTTTCTTTACTTCCCTTATACTTCCAAAAGCACACTGTTGATTTCGTGGAATTCTGTGTGCTTTTCTTTCTTCCTCATACTACTAATCCGGAAAAGCTCTAAAATATCTTCATCCTCTTTCTCCTCTTCCCTTCTTCCTCCTCATCCACATTCCAACTTCTAAGTTTTTCCAAAGAAGTGCATTCCTCCATATAATGACCCGGTTCCCTACAAAAGAAGCAAACCCCCTTTTTCAAAGCTCGCCTTTCTTTTCCTCTCCCTCTCTTTCCACCAAAGTTCCGATAAGATTTACCTTTGTCTTTCTTTCTCTCATCACGCTTTCGCTCGTCACCACTGTTCCTCTCATCACGCTTCCGCTCGTCACCGCCGTTCTTCTCATCACGCTTCCCCCATTCACCACCAGCTGAAAATGCATTGACCCTGTTCCTTCCCCTACGAAGCTCCAAAGTGCTTTCCCTCACAAGAATTATCCCCATGGTAAAGCTCTTAGTCTATGAGGAGCCATCCATTGCCTGCATACGACAAATCATGTTTTCGTACTCATCTGGGAGTTTCATAATTAGTGTGTTAATCTTACTCTCCTCAGATTCTACATATCCCCCACTAGTAAGCTCAACATATAACGCAGCAATATCATTGCAAAACTTTATCATGCTACCGCCTTTGTAAACGTAGGCATCTATTTCCCGTTTTATTAATTGCCGCATTTGAATAGTCTCACTCTTATAAATCTGAATTAGTGCTTCCCATATCTTTGAAGCTTTGGTTAGACTTAAAAGAGTGATAGCTATCGACTTAGACACATATCTAAGTATGACATGTTTTGCTATAGTGTTTTTGTATTCCCATATTTTTGTGTCATTTTCTTCAGTTTTGATCCCTAGATGTGGTGCCATAGCTGAGAGCCTAGCTCCCCTCACCATAGGTGTCCCTTTTTCCTTCTCCCCTATTTCCCTATCCACGGAAAGATTTTTCCCTTCACCTTCCGTTGCATCAGAACTCCGGTTGATATTTTGGGCAGCCTCAGATGAATCTCCATAGTAAGCTCCTCCAAAGCCAGGTGGAGGACATCTCACTTGTCCCGAAACAATTCCCCATAAGTGCTTCTCGAAAAGCAATCCCGCCTTTGTAAACTCCCAATAAGTGAAGTCTGTTCCATCGAACATAGTCACCCTAGATGGTGGGGCCCATAACGTGAAACTGTGAGACCTCCATTGGCCCTCAGAGTATGCGGATCCAAAAAAAGCTAATCTAGATAGTGCCGACTCCAAGTTGATATAAACCCAAATGATTGACCCCTTGACAGTCAAAACCCCAATATAGATTCACCAATGTGAAATAACACTTTCTGTGTGCTCAGTTCCACCACAGAATGCAAAGTTAGAATATGAGATTTGGACACATTCACCCACTTTGAATTTCCCTTAGAAATGCAGCCACCCTGGCACACAAAATCTCTTACTGACTACACCTATTTGTAGCGTGGACTCTCGTGAGTCTGCAGCAAAAAGAATCACTGAAAATGGTTAATAAATTGATAGTTATGGCTGGCCAAAGTTTGCCATTTATACAGGGTGCTCTTTGGGAGAGGGAGCTACCTACCCAAAATTTGCTAAGTCCTATTCGCCCTCTAAAACATTTTTAAGTATTTGTGAAAAATATCAAGTGTATCGTTTCCTTAATGACTTTATGGTTAAGGTCTCACGCTATATAATCCGTAGATCGCAGTTTCAAATCCGGATGTAGGCAACATTTTGATAAAAATGCCCTCTATTTCAGTGTGCCACTTTCTTAATAATGTGGCAGCCATGGCGTGCCTTTGATCCTCTCTTTCTCTCTTTAAAGTCAAAATATAATAGAGAAGTGAACTATTAATTATTTTTTTTCAACACGTGGTCTAAACATGAACCTACGTAGTTCCTATCGAAATAATACATGTAAGCAATAGATTCCTTGCAGACACGACCAGATGGAGAAATGAACAAAATATTACTCTCAGTAAACATTTCCGTACGATTACAGTCGACGCCTTATGGAGAAGAGGCCCAAGCATAATGAAAACAGAAAGTTAAAATTGAAACGTTGTTTGCTTAAAGTTCCACAGCCATTTAGCTGTTTGAGATAAACCGACCATTTTCAGAAGTTTAAGGTCGACAAAATTGCTTGCCGCCAATTTCTATTACCCGTGTACCGATGATATCCGTTGTTCATACTTGATGACATAAATTCTTGCGCTAAGCCAAAATGAATATCGCTTATCTAAGGGCACTTTCCCATGTGATAAAGTAAGGGTTTTTTTCTGTCAATTTTCTCCCAAATTTAGCTCGCAACGAGAAAATCCGCAGCCATACCAAAAAAATGAAACTACCACAAATCAATTTGCGTCACTTTGAAATTTTAAATCAATTTGTCGTCTAGTGTGTTTCGACCCACTTTTGCGTCCCTCCAGCTCATGCAAGCTTCTACTCAAATCACCTCGTGAGGTGATTTTAACGAAAGTTTCTTAATGTGCACAAATAGGTAGACGTTGCCGCACGCGTCGGTGTTTTTAAAAACTTTTATGGGCGGAATACCAAAAAAAAAAAGCCCACTGCACGTTTATAGCCTGTGCGTACATTTTTCCGTGCATTTTTTTCCGTACAGTGGCCGTCGAGGGATCGTGATCAATGGACGCCATTTCGTCAAAAGCAAAGTCTGTGAAGGCGCCTTTTTATCTCTCCCATTGCCAATACCGCGTCTATCTCACAATTCTTATTATGAAAAACTGCAAGAATGGTATCTAATGAAAGATCTCTTAAAAAAATTACTTTTGACTATTTATGGATGTATTTTTGTGGCAATTCGAGTGAGAAAAGATGAAAAAACAAATTCGGTAAACCATGGCAAGTAGTTTTGGAATTGGTGAAGTCAACGCTATCATAAGTTAGCGTGGCGTCAAAATATCACAAACCTTAAACATCTACAATGTCACAAGAAACCAGATGCCTAAAATCGTCGTTTTTTTTTAAACGTCATCAATTATCGCAATTTTTGCAGTCATCTACAATCGTCACAAATTACACCTACGTCTACATCCATCAAAATTTAAAGTGACCATTTTATTCCATTAGGGTATGGCCCCATGTACTTGTAACTTAGCGAACTTACTTTGTTTTTTAAAGCGGATATGACAGACATACCCCTTCAAAAAAAAAACCGTACACGGTTCATGTGGACAAAAACAAACAACCCTGTATTTTTTTACGTCGTCAAAAAATTCTGGAAACTTTTCACACCTGAGAATACGTTTTCCTATATGTGAAAACGGTTCTAATTTATTTAAAACACATCGTCAATTTGTTTTTGTTGAAATTTTTGTATTTTCTATGTCTGTATTGGAAAAATAAATCGAGTGTTGAAAAGAGGTGACTAATAGTTCACTTCTATATTTTAGTTAGAATGTAAAGAGAGAGAAAGAGAGGACCAAAGGCACGCCATGGTTGCCGCATCATTTAGAAGGAGGCAGATTGAATTAGAAAGTATTTTACTAGTTTTAGCAAAATACTGCCGCCGGCCGGATTTGAACCGGGATCTGCAGGCTACTAAATAGACCAATGCCTTATCCATTAAGTTACTATCGAACTGATACACGTGAGACGTTTTACGCGTATTTAGCTATTGATTCAAAGGACTAATTCGCAACAGACTAACGAAAATGCGCATTAATCAATTGATGCATGGAAGCGAATCGAAGCCGTATAAATACAATTGATCGGACGGCCACCATTACAGCCGCCACCCGCAATAAGCTTTCGACGGCCTTTGGGGATAGCGTCACGCGGTGCCACGTGGCGCCACAATATTTGACACCAGATAACATGGGAGGAGGAACCATGCCTCCCGATTTGGCACATGTCACCTTGTAGACCATGTTGTTCAATGGTCGTACAATAAGTACATCGCCCATCGTACCTTCTTGTACTATATAGTTTTCCTATTGGACTAGGGTTTAGTAGTAGGTAGTCATGAGTAGGCAGACTAAGACTTAGTGATATTTCGGTACCTCTCTCTAAGAGAGCTTGTAACTACAAAGGTCATCTTTGACCAGCCATAACTGAATGCTCGCGTGAGCAAATTCAGTGATTCTTTTTGCTGCGGACTCAGGGGAGTCTAGGCTACACAAGGGTGTAGTCGGTCAGAGGTTTTTGCGTGTCAGGGTGGCACTTATTCAGTGGGAAAGTCAAAGTGGGGATATTGTCCAAACACATATTGAAGCTATGCATTTTGTGGTGGAACTGAGCACACAGAAGGTCTTCTCTTCACAGGGGTGAAGGTATATTGGGGTTTTTATTGTCAAGGGATCATTTTTTTGGGTTTATATCAACTTGGAGTCGGCACTATCTAGATTAGCTTCTTTTGGATCTGCGAATTCTGTGGGCAATGGAGCCCATAGAATTTCAAGTTATGGGCCCACCATCTAGGGTGCCTATGTTCGATGGAACAGACTTCACTTATTGGGAGTTTATTATGGAGGGATTGCTTTTCGAGAAGCACTTATGGGGAATTGTTTTGGGACAAGTGAGATGTCCGCCACCTGGCTTTGGAGGAGCTTACTGTGGAGAACCATCTGAGGCTGTCCAGAATATCAACCGGAGTTCAAATGCAACGAAAGGTGAAGGGAAAAATATTGTGATGGAAGGGGGAAAAGGGGAGAAGGATAAAGGGACACTTATGGTGAGGGGAGCTATGCTCTCCGCCACATCTTCACTTAGAGGGGTTATAAGTATAACTCAAGAAAATGATAGTAAAATTTGGGAGTATAAAAACACTATAGCAAAACATCTTATACTTAGATATGTGTCTAAGTCCATAGCTATCACTCATTTAAGTCTTACCAAGTCTTCGGAAATATGGAAAACACTAAGGCAGATTTATAAGAGTGAGACTATTCAGAGGCAGCAGTTAGTATAACAGGAAATAGAGGCCTATGTTTATAAAGGCGGTAACATTATAGAGTTTTGCAATGATATTGCTGCGTTATATGTTGAGCTTGCTAGTGCGGGGTATGTAGAATCTGAGGAGAGAAAGATCAATACACTACTCATGAAACTCCCAGATGAGTACGAAAACATCATTAATCGTATGCAGGCAATGGATGGCTCTTCATGGACTTGGAGCTTTACCATGGGGATAATTCTTGTGAGGGAAAGCACTTTGGAGCTTCGTAGGGGAAGTGAGAGGGTAACTGCATTTACAGCTGGTGGTGATTGGCGGAAGCGTGATGAGAGGAACGGCGATGACGAGCGGAAGCGTGATGAGAGGAAGAAAGACGAAGGCAAACCTTATCGGAACTTTGGTGGAAAGAGAGGGAGAGGAAAAGAAAGGGGAGCTTTGAAAAAGGGTGTTTGCTTCTTTTGTAGAGAACCGGGTCACTATATAGAGGAGTGTCCTTGTTTGGAAGAACTTCGAAGTTGGAATGTGAAAGAGGAGGAAGAAGGGGAAGAGGAGAAAGAGGATGAAGAAATTTTGGAGCTTCTTCACATCGGTAAAATGGAGAAGAGAGAGAAGTACACAGAAATTACACGAAATCAACGATGTGCTTTTGGAGGTATAAGGGAAGTAAAGGGAAGGGAGGTACTTGAGGGAGTTAGAAATGATGAGGATGTCAAGGAGTGTAGAAAGTATGACTTAGAAATGAGAAAGTCAGATCTAGGATACATAAATGAAAAAGGGAAAAATAAAAATAATGAGGATAATTCTATAAATATTTGGGAAACAGAAAACTGGTTGGAAAGGGAGACTTCAAGGGATTTGGAGGAAAGGGGAGAAGTAAAACTAGAGGGGGTTTCAAATGATAGTGGAGAAAAAAATTGTTTAATGAAAAGTTTAAGGGAGGAGAAATACTCTTTGGGACTAATTATAGAAAGTGATAGTGGAAAGTATTCCATGGGAGAGATTGAGGAAAGTTCAGAAAAGGGGGTGAGTATCATGGATAAAAATATGAGTACGGAAGACGTAGATCTTATGAGGAACTTAGTGGGGAAACTTGTTTTTTGGGAAAGTTTGGGGGGTAATGGGTTTGACATCACTAATGAGAGTGATGGCATTTATGAAGGTGTGCATGTAAGAGGGTTAGCATCTGCATGTGTGTTGCAGATTGGAGATGGGGCTGGCTGTTTGAATTGCAAGAGGGAAATTGGATTTAGTGTGGATGGAAAAGAAATGAGGTGGATAAAGTATTTTCTTGGATTTATGAAAAATGGCATGCAAAATAAAATTTGTGATGCAATTATTATTTCGGTTCATCTAATACACTTCTTTAAATACACGGGTATTCACTAAGAGTTTTATGAGGAGAAAAGAAAGAAGAAAAGGAAAAAGAAAAAGAAAAAATTGTTTCGTGGGAGTTGAAAAGAAAGTAGACTAGAAAATAAGGGGAGTGTTGAAATTTATGTATTTTCTAGGTCTGTATTGGAAAAATAAATAGAGTGTTGAAAAGAGGTGACAAATAGTTCACTTCTATATTTTAGTTAGAATGTAAAGAGAGAGAAAGAGAGGACCAAAGGCACGCCATGGTTGCCGCATCATTTAGAAGGAGGCAGAATGAATTAGAAAGTATTTTACTAGTTTTAGCAAAATACTGCCGCCGGCCGGATTTGAACCGGGATCTGCAGGCTACTAAATAGACCAATGCCTTATTCATTAAATTACTATCGAAACGATACACGTGAGACGTTTTACGCGTATTTAGCTATTGATTCAAAGGACTAATTCGCAACAGACTAACGAAAACGCGCATTAATCAATTGATGCATGGAAGCGAATCGAAGCCGTATAAATACAATTGATCGGACGGCCACCATTACAGCCGCCACCCGCAATAAGCTTTCGGCGGCCTTTGGGGATAGCGTCACGCGGTGCCACGTGGCGCCACAATATTTGACACCGGAGAACATGGGAGGAGGAACCATGGCTCCCGATTTGGCACATGTCACCTTGTAGACCATGTTGTACAATGGCCGTACAATAAGTACATCGCCCATCGTACCTTCTTGTACTATATAGTTTTCCTATTGGACTAGGGTTTAGTAGTAGGTAGTCATGAGTAGGCAGACTAAGACTTAGTGATATTTCGGTACCTCTCTCTAAGAGAGCTTGTAACTACAAATGTCATCTTTGACCAGCCATAACTGAATGCTCGCGTGAGCAAATTCAGAGATTCTTTTTGCTGCGGACTCAGGGGAGTCTAGGCTACACAAGGGTGTAGTCGGTCAGAGGTTTTTGCATGTCAAGGTGGCACTTATTCAGTGGGAAAGTCAAAGTGGGAATACTGTCGAAAACACATATTCAAGCTTTGCATTCTGTGGTGGAACTGAGCACACACAAGGTCTTATCTTCATAGGGGTGAAGTTGTATTGGGGTTTTGATTATCAAGGGATCATTTATTTGGGTTTATATCAACTTGGAGTCGGCACTATCTAGATTAGCTTCTTTTGGATCTGCTAATTCTGTGGGCAATGGATCCCATAGAATTTCAGTTTTATGATAAGTTTGAAGATGACGTGAGAGTGGGTCGAAAAAATACAAGATGGCAATTTTTCGTACATCTCAAGTTTGAGGATGACGCAAATTGTTCTACAAATTTGCTATTTTTTTCAGGGTACTTTCGCATGTGCTAAAGATGGTTATTTTCTGTCATTTTCCTCCATAACTTAGAAAAAACGAGAAAATCTGCAGCCGTACCAAAAAATTGAAATTACCACCGAACAAGTTGCGTTACCCTAAAACTTTATATATATCGCAGTTTGTCATCTAGCGCGATGCAATTTGTCGTCTAGCGCATTTCCACCCACTTTCGTGCCCTTCCAGCTCATGTTCAAACTTTACATAAAATCACGTCGCGAGGTGATTTTGTGTAAAGTTCCATGAGGGGAGCGAATAGGCAGATGCTGTCGCATGTGTCGGAATTTTTTGACAATTTTTGTGAGTGGAGTACTAAAAAAATAACCCACTACGCTTTCCAGCCTGTGCGTGACTTTTTTTCCGTGCGTTTTTTTTCGTATAAAGGCCGTGGAGGGGGTCTACACCAACTGACGTCATTTCGCTAAAGCAAAGTCGGTGAAAGCGCCTCTCTCTCTCTCCCTCTCCCACTATCGCATCTATCTCACAATTCTTACAATGGAAAACGTCAATAATGGAATTAAATGAAAGATCTATAAAAACTATTTCTTTTGACTATCTTTGGGCGTATTTTGATAGCAAGTAGAGGGAGAAAAGCCTAAAAAACAAAATCGCGAAACCATGGCAAAAAGTTTTAGAATTTGTGACGTCGACCCTGTCATAATTTGAGCGTGACGTTAAAATGTCACAAACCCTAAACATGTACAATGTCACAAGTAGGTAGACATCTGCAACCGTCGCTATTTTGTAAACGTCGTCAATTCTCGCGACAGTCGCGAGGTTTGTAGTCGTCTACATCCGTCACAATCTAAAGTAACGATTTCATTTCTTTACATACGAATGCTCTGAAAGTAGTACGGAAAATCTTCGCTAAAAACAAAGTTATAAGAGTAAAGTTTCGGTTACATGCGAAAGTAGCTTTACGGTTGCAACTTTAACAGTACGGCGCTAAGTTTAAAAAGAAAACGACAGAAAAAAACCCGTACTTAGCCACATATGGCCGTACCGTTACAGCGGAACTCTTTAAAATTAGTACGGAATATCCTAGCTAAATAGCAAAGTATCACACCTACGTCTCGGTACATGGGAAATCGCTCTAAGCGTTTCTCCAAATATTCTATAAGAACTGAACTGAGCCCCGTTGCCGCCAAAGGCCTAAACGGACCAACTGCAGCAAAATCGCACTGGAATGCACCTCATTCTTGGAGTTTGTCTCCACCGGTGTGAATAATTGCCGTTCCATGTGCTAACTTCGCAGAATCTGACCAGAGCTTTGAAGATCATCGTCGTTTCCCTCTCTATCACTCTCTCTCTCTCTCTCTCTTTCTCTCCCTCTTCCTCCCCTCCCCCTGTCTCCCTCTCTCGCTCCCCCTGTCTCCCTCTCTCGCTCCCTCTGTCTCCCTACCTCCCTCACTCTCCATTATCTCTCCCTCTCTCTCTCTCTCCCTCCTCCATGAGCACACCCGTCATGCCTCGTCTGGAAACAATCATAGAGGACGAAGAGGAGGGCCAGCAGCTCCACGCAGCTTCCAAGCGGCTTCGCGACGATGAGCGCCTCGCAGAAGGCGACAACGACGATGCCGACTACCCGAATGCTCCCAAAGTGCCACGTGGTGCTGATATGGCAGGCGGCTCCATGGGGAAACGCATCCACGGACCTCTTGTGGATAACACTAACACTACCAACAATAGCAACAGCAGCAACAATATCGGCAACAATATCGGCAACAATATCGGCAGCGAGTCTCGTGATCTGGAGTCGGACGATATAAACGCCGAGTATGTGCCTGTGAGACGACGGCGAGCAATCGAGCAACAGCGATTGTTGGCGAGACGAGGGAGAGGAGTGGCGTTTGGAGCCATGGCGGAGGAAGGATCGGTGGGAGAGGCGCGGCCAAGTCTGTTGGTAACTGCCACGGCTTTAAGGAAGGACGCACCAGAATTGACCGAGACAGAGCAACAGGCGAGAGAGGAGAAGGAGATGTTCGATCGCTTGGTGGATAAGAAACAACTGGTTTCAGTCAGAGAGTTGGCGAAGGGGATTCAGGTAAGGGGACAAAGCATGGGAACCTGCATTAATTATTTATTGAAAGGAGATACACGGAGGGACTTAGTGAATGGTGTATAGCATTAGGGCGAGGAGAAGAACCAGGCTGAGTTTTGCCATAATTTGCCAAGTTTCATGGGTTAATTGATATTGGAGAAACATCTAGACGGAGGGTTTAGGGTCTTTTTATTCATGAATGTTTGGTACTGAGGGATGTTAGCTTTGGGGAAGGGAATGGTTTTTTAGAATATAACTTTTTTTAAAGCAATTACAAGCATTCATTATAAGCATTTTTTTTAGTGTTGTTTTTCAGATTTTTTTAAAGAAGGTATCCATGGAAAGCGAGCTGCTCAATTTTATCTTTGGTTGAAATTTTTTTGTTGACACCAAATCTATTGAACCTAATTTTACTTTAGTTTTCTTGAATAAGTCGTTTCTAGAAGCCAGACAGGACTGACAATTCACCGTGAATCACTAGTCTAGTAGTGAAACTATTAGCGTGAGGTTTATATCAGCATTATTAATTTTAATTCAGTTGCTAATAACGTGGCCGATGTTGAACAGTTCAAAGAATTAACGTTAAGAAAAACATAATTAGTTATTAAAGCTATTTTGATGCCAGGGAGCAAAAGAAAATACTGGTACCAAATTAACGTTGTTAACGGTAATAGCGATTCATGAATTAGTTTAGACGGGCCGCGCCGTGCCAGTCTTCAACCCTTTTCTGCTTGCCAACAAAACCATAAAACAACTTAAACCGTATATTTGCCGTATATCATTTTCTAAACTCAAAATCAGAACAATGAACATTGGCGAACCCTAACCCTAAATGGAAAATAGTCCAACTTTGTCCAGTGTCAAAACAATGCCAAACCCTTACCCTAAAGGGTACAATAATCTACAGTTTCGTCTAATGTCTTACCTTCAAGTTCCGTGTACTGAATGTCAAGTGCCAGCTTAAGTGCTGACCAGTTGTTGTAAGGTCGGAGGTTTGATGGTTTCCAAGTTTTTTGTCAATTGTTACACCAGTTTCCAATTTGTAGAGGCTGACTCTCACCAAGAGATGTTCGATTAAGGCTGTCCGAGTGAGGAGCGTTTCTCGGATATTTCTCGGATATTGTCAATTTGTTTCATTTCATGGTGAATTTGTCATATTTTGCAGTATACGGAACCGATGAGAACAGGATGGAAGCCCCCCAGTGCCATTCGCGCAATGACAGAGGAGGAACAAAATGATATTCGCAAACAGTGGCACATTTTGGTAGAAGGGGATGATGTTCCTCCTCCTATTAAGGACTTTAAGCACATGCGATTACCTGAATCTATATTGGCACACTTGAAGAAAAAGGGAATTGCGAGACCGACTCCTATCCAAGTGCAGGGAATTCCCGCCATTCTCTCAGGTCGAGACATGATAGGGATTGCATTTACAGGTTCAGGTAAAACGTTAGTATTTGTTCTTCCTATGATAGTTCTTTCTCTTCAGGAGGAGAAACGAATGCCTCTCATGAATGGAGAGGGACCATATGGCCTGGTAGTCTGTCCCTCCAGAGAACTTGCAAGACAGACCTTTGACGTTGTTGAGGAGTTCTGTGAGGAACTCCACAAGGACGGCCATAGACGGTTACGGACTATGTTGTGTATTGGAGGAGTAGACATGAAGTCTCAACTGGATGTGGTGAAACAGGGAGTCCACATGGTCGTGGCGACTCCAGGAAGGCTGAAGGATATGTTGGCCAAGAAAAGGATGAATCTGGACAACTGTAAGTACCTTTGTCTAGACGAGGCAGATAGGCTTATTGATTTAGGGTTTGAGGAGGATATTAGAGAAGTGTTTGACCATTTTAAGGCTCAACGGCAGACCCTTCTGTTTTCCGCCACTATGCCGAAAAAGATTCAAGCTTTTGCAAAAAGTGCACTTGTGAAACCGGTAGTTGTGAACGTGGGCCGAGCTGGTGCAGCGAATTTAGATGTTATCCAAGAGGTGAGGGCCTTACAACATTCTATGGCAAGAGTTGCTGTTTGTTGAGGAGTTTCACTCCAAAAGACTATCAGTTAAAAACCCTAAAAAATCTCAAATATCTTCAAAATATCCAAAATATGTTTTGTCTCTGTTGTACGAACATTCTTATGTGAGATCCTTTCCTGCATAAACGGACACTTGGAAACCAAAGTTCCAGCAATTGTGAATGTTTCTGTTATGCACTTCTTTTGTGAGGAGTTGTGAGAGTGGAGGTGTTTTGGTGGAGGTGTGATGCCATAGTGAGGTTCTTGACATGCTGCAACTCTTATGTCCATGGGGCATTCTTCATGTGCAGGTGGAGTATGTTAAGCAGGAAGCAAAGATTGTTTATTTGCTGGAGTGTTTGCAGAAGACCCCTCCTCCGGTGCTTATCTTTTGTGAAAACAAAGCAGATGTGGATGACATTCACGAGTACCTGCTACTAAAGGTGAGTTAAACTTGAAAAGAGCTCATGTTTTGGCTGAGATTGTGTCGATGTTGAGAAATAATGCAAACAATGTAGTTGGAGAAGGTATGGTAATTTTTTAACCACGGTAGTTTGACCTCAGCCTAGTCATTGACATGACATCCTTTGACATGCTGGGTCATGTTGTTGGCCCGGTTTGTCAGTTTGCTCTCTGACCTGCGAAAGAAAGAATCCCTTCAGCAAGCTGCTTGTTTTGTGTTGCCCTTTCTGATTTTTTGTCTTCTTTAAGTCTGTTGCATCAGAGTTGAAGGCAGTGGGAGGTCTTTGACCTATTTGTATCTTCTGTTGACTGCCAACTTGTCCTTTTGATGCCAAGTTATCGGACTGAAAGAAAGGTGAATGTCTTTTTCTGCGACTAAATGCCTTAACGGAGCCTGATGGCATGGAACAGGGAGTGGAAGCTGTAGCCGTTCACGGAGGCAAAGACCAGGAGGATCGAGAGCTAGCGATTAAGGAATTCAAGTCGGGTAAAAAGGACGTGTTGGTAGCCACAGATGTGGCTTCCAAAGGGCTCGATTTTCCTGACATTCAGCATGTTATCAACTATGACATGCCAGGAGAGATTGAAAACTATGTGCATAGAATTGGACGAACAGGACGATGCGGGAAAACAGGAATCGCGACCACTTTCATAAACAAAAATCAGGTGAGAATTGTTCTCCATTCATGATAACATCGCTGGAAAGGAAACTGCATTGTGTGGGAAGGCCTATGGGAAGTTTGCTAGATTTGTGAATGGCTTTGACAGAAACAATTGAAAGTTTTTTTTACAAAGTATGGCTGGAAAAAGGGAACCATGTCAATGTTTTGAGGCCATAGGTTGGATTAACATTTTTTGTGGATCAAACTGGAAGGTATCAAAGTCACCAAGCTTGGCTCAATAATTGGCGTAACAGTTTGAGTCAGCTGGGTTCTGTTCGAGTTATTTCGTAAAACATTTTCAGTTCAGTAGAGCTAAAATAGTAAAATTGCGAGATTTATTATATGAGAGTTAAATATGTCTACCAAGCACGTAAATACAAGTATAATATACAGTAGACTGGGCACACCATGTTTTTGACATCAATCTGACTTCTTGGTGATGTCAAACATATGTCAAGTACATTTGTCAGAGCTACCGGCAGATCATTATATTTTCAACGCTAATTAATGGCCAACCACTGGGACTGACATTCAATTCGACAACTGTATTAGTGTTGAAGATCTGAATTCATCTGGATATTACACTTTATTTGAGTGTAATTATTGAGATTACATCAGATGAACAACTGCGATTTATTGAATATTGAAACCCCATATGACTCCAGATTTAATGTCTGAAAATAAAATGAAAATCTTCTATTTGATGAGGCTTGATGTGCCTTTCAACTCTTTTTCTTTTACGTTCCAATATCAACATCTGTATTATATGTTCCGTTTTTGCACTGAACCTATTTTACAACTTAGTGCGTACAATATGGGCGCACAAAGCTGCATTTTTTAAATATGGTTTGGACCAGTCAAAACACACAATCAAATCAGTGTTATCAACTGCGATAGCAATGATAGCAGTGGGCATTCAATACTGTAATGTAAACAAAAATAGGTTACAATCACACAGAGGTTCTATGCAAAAACTATGTATAGCAAGGCAGGGTTTTTGTTTACGCAGTGTAACGGTTTACGTGTTTCAGTTTCAATTCTGTTGGATTGAACCATTTATTTTGGTTAGAAATGTGATTTTGATCCTTTCAGTTTTTTGCGAGCCAATACCAATCCAACCAAATTGAATCGAGTTGAATGCTTAACTGAATGAAAGTTTTTTCATAGGTTAAAGGACAATTGACTCTTCCACACACAACATATACTTGAAAAATTTCTCGACTGACACATGTTTCTCTTTTTTTTTTTTTCTCTCTCTTTTGTTTCTCTTTTTCGTTTCTTTTTGTTTTTTGCTTACAGAGTGAAACAATTTTGCTCGACTTGAAACATTTGTTGAAGGAGGCAAAGCAACGTATCCCTCCTGTCCTGCAGACACTAGATGACAAAATGGAAGATTCGGAGGAAATCTCGAAGCTCTCCGGTTTCAAAGGATGTGCTTTTTGTGGTGGGCTCGGACATCGAATCAATGATTGCCCTAAATTGGAGCAACAACAGAAGGAGGCCGTGGCCGGTACAAGGAGAGATTACTTTGGATCGGGTGGATATGGAGGAGAGATGTAAGCCCAAGGACGGTTCGTGGTTGTTAAAAACTACTCGTTTTTCTTCCGGTACCGGAGAAATTGTCGTTTTCTTTGTCAGTTTATGTGCATCTGGACGAAAGTTGGCGACAAATGTTTTGTAAACTGACTGACAGCTGTACGATATCTTCCAGATGATACCATTTTTTGTACAATTATGCGGTCATGTGGAGTATTTTTAAAGATACAGAGGAAGATATAGTGTTCTCCTTTTTAGATTTTGTGATCAAATAGCGTTGAAGTTAGCGGGAGTAGAAACAAAAAGTAGAAAAGAATCTGCAAAGGGAGGTGGTTGAATCTTTGTTTATTTTTGTTTTTTTTGCGTTTTTACATGAGGTGTTAGTGAGGGGAAATGTCGAGTTCTTTTTGATAGCCCAATATGGGGTAGGACGGACGTCGTAGTAGTGTCTACCTCATTTAGTGTGTCCTTTTTCATTTCACTTAACCCTTTTTTTTGCAGTTTAGTCACTTTTGCAGGGAGAGGGACGTGACCTTTTTGAGAGTTTGAGCAATATGTACAGAATCTGAAGGAAAAATATTTTTCTACAGTGTATTATCCAATTATACAGATCGGTTTTTTGAAAAGATTTTGTTTTCTGAGTTTTGTAATTTCCACAGTATGTATTTCGTCAACGTCTTTATGTAACATTGGAACTTCCAGGAATTTTCTTACAGCAAAGCTGATAGTTTTGTGTCTGTGAGTATTTTCAGTGCCTGTTTTTTGTTTGTTGGTTTGGGCAACGGAATTTATTGAAGCTCCATCTCCAGTTTTTTGCACCGTTTTGTTTATTTCTGGAATTCCCAACTTAGTTTCTTTTGTGCCGTTGTTGGCATTAGTACACGGCCGATCGTTATTAGTGTTAAGGATTTATTGGTGTTAATGTGAAATAAGAATTAATAATTCAAATCCAGTGCAAGGGGACGCGGCAGATTGTAGCCCAGATCCTTAATTAGTGTTTCTAAAACTATTTTGTTATTTTTGGCCCAAAGAAGAAGTGACCCAATTAGTGTTATTAGCTCTAACAACGATGGGCGGTGTAGTAGTTGAAAGATGAGTAAAAATTAAAATGGTGGTTGAGGTGGCTGAGGCATGCCTAGCTTACTCCTTTTTTAATGTATTTCACGAGGTGGTTGAAATGGTAATTAAAATTTATGATTATTCTGTGGTGGTTGAAACCATTTGAAGCAAATCAAGTTGGTGATGCGCAATGGACCATCATTGTTCTGTGCAGTTAAAAAGGAAAACGCAAAACAAATAATCAGGAGGACAGGGTTTTCCATTAATAAAACACTTGCTTGTTCAAACCATCATTTTTTGCCTGGTGAGCATATTTCTACAGATCTTACAGATTAGTTACAAATTTAACATGAAATTGTGGTATCAGTGTAACTCGGAGAAGGCGTTATCATACATTGCCTGGTTTACCAAATCAGGACCTACAATGATAATGAATATTGTAGAGAAGATATGCTTCCATTTTGTCCCTATTATGACCTGAACCTTCCTAGTTTTAATATCTACAAGCCTGATAACTTATTCCCCCCAACTTTGAGACATACCTTTACTCACACACACACAACATCATGGCTTTCCTCTGTCTTTGACAACCTAAAAGACATTAACGGGCTAAATATGCGAGAACAGTGATGCATATTGAGGAGGATCTACCAACATGCATAAACAAAATTTGGTTCTCGTCCCATGTTGACCCACCAACCTTTGTTTTGTCTTCGAAACCATGTCGAGGCAAAATATGATGATTATTATGTGTACTATATCGTTGCCAGATCTCATAGTACTATATGACATACATATACCGCAAGACGTCGCAGCACAATTTCTTTTTTAGTTTCTTGCCGTACACGCACGTCTGTAAGAAAAAATCTAAGAAAAAAAAATGGGAATTCTCAACACGATGTGCAGCAATAGATAAAAGTAAGATGGAGTAACTCACAGTCTCATCCTTTTGCCAGATTACAATAAACAACGAATCATAGGTTTAATGTGTAAAAATAATTGGGAACATTACATATTGTTCTCCTGTACAGTACACGTAATATGCGTGAGGAAACCGAATCGAATGCGTACTGTATAAGAAATAATATACAGCGTTTCCAAATGTTTTGGCACATTAAATACACGCAACAAATTTCACAGCTGTTGTCAACCAAGGCAAATCTTGAAAGGATGTTTATACATCTTAATAGACCAATTAATTGCCGAAGATGCTTTCAAATGAAGTACGTTAAAATGCAAGAAAAATGTTGCAGGCGCCCATCAGAGAATAGCAATGGAATCATAGATGGTGACATTGACTTTGAATGTCCACCCTAAACCTCGACAAATTTGACATTACTCCATGTACCGTTAGTGGTGTTAATGTTTTTTAAACCAACTTTTCTACGTGCACACTTGTCCAATTTTCGATTGCAGACGGCAAACTAAAAGGTAAGAATCTTAACTTTCCACCCGACTCATCGAATTTATAATTCGAAAAGTATACATGGAGAAAAATAAGCTTAATGGCCGAAAAAAGTATCAACGCTAAAAGCGGTACACTGTAGTGAAATAATGAAATTCACTCCTCTTATATCGGTGAACACTCAAATAACAGCTTAAAAAAACAAGTCAACAACCACTTAAAGACCCCAAAAAGACAATCGTCTTATAAGACAAAGCAGGTCTTGCCACAATCGACTACAATTTCTGGTGTAAACAACAAATGGTTTTCAAATTAAATGAAGACTTTGATTTAAAAGTCGCCAGTCGACACAATACAGTAAAAAGTCAATTAAAATACGATATCCCAACGTGATGGCTGGTTGTGAGACTATCTGCCTATGTACAGCAAGTACCTTTGTGGCACAATATGTTCAATTTTTCCCCATTTTTTTTTCATTGTATTTTCATTTTTCCCCCTTTTTCCCACTTTCTTTTTTTCAAATTTTTTTTCTTTTTTTTTTAGTTTTTTTTTTAAGCTTTTTTTTTAGCTTTTTTTTAGTTTTTTTTTTTTTTCTTTTCATTCTTTTTTATCTGTTTCTCTCACCTCCGACAAAGCAGTTTTTATTAAAAAGCGGAATGACTCCCTTTACTTTGACCTAACAAATGGTCTTTTGCCTCGTTGATCTTGGAGGCCAAATAATCGCTTCCGCCCGAATCCGGATGATTGGCAATCATCACCTTCCTATGGGCTTCCTTCACCTTCTCTGACGCAGCACTTTCCCTGAATCAACAGTATACCACACAGACGATAAAAAATAAATTTCAATTTTCAGCTTTCGATTTTCAATTTTGTTCAGCTCTCAATTTTTAGCTTCATTCCACTAAAACTCGTTGGGTCAAACAAATACATAACAAGTTAAATTCTCCTTTATAAAACACGACTGCTACCATCAGAAAACCAAGGCCATTGGCCATGATACGCAATCGAAAAACCGAAAAACTGAAAGACTGGCAGGACAACAAACGGAGGTGTCCTATATAATGTATTTACAAAAATACACACACTGGGCCTTAAGTGATAAAAACCTTGCATCAGATCAATCCAAAATGTCAGTTTTCTGTTGTCGTGCCCATCCTCACCTTATTCCTAGAATCATTGCCGCCTCTCTGCGAGTCATAACCGGCTGAAAACCTCCTTCATAGAAACGTCTTGCGCGTGCCACGACTGGCTGAGCCTTCCAGACCTGGTACGCCTCAAGACCGTACTTTCCAGCCAAAGCCGCAGCAGCCACAGCAACTCCAGCAACAAGAGGAGTGGCCTGCAATACCATAGACAAAGTGGAGATTCAAATGCATACATTTATACATACTATCAATAACTTCATGAGTATTTAAGTGGTTTACGTTGATTATCTAACACCACAGACACAATAGGGACTCAAATACATGAAATCTTCATCAGTATATAGCGGCTTATGTGTTAAAAATTCTAATTATGAGTGGACTGCCTCAAGTACATACATCCACATCAATATTAAGCGCTTCTGTTTATAACGATAAACGTGAATCATTCATGAAAAGTCTTTGAGTTACGGATATCAAATAGCAGAAATTCACTACCACAAAAAAACGAGTCATTGTTTGATGTACCAAATTCAATCTTTCTTTTTTTTGTTTGTGAAGGAATGAAAAATATATATATATATATATATATATATATATATATATATATATATATATATATATATATATATATATATATATATATATATATATATATATATATATATATATATATATATATATATATATATAATGAGGATGAGAGTTTGCACTAAATTGTATAAAAACCAAAGGGTGTAGACAGTGGATATTATGAAACTGATACATTATGACAAAAAAATTATACATTTTTCCCTTGCTTTCAGCTGTATATCAGTGTCTACAGCCACTTGATTTCGCAGACATCACATGTTTGCCTCCATAAAATGCACATTACACCGTGTATCATTATTAGCATCGCGGAATTATTAGTGTGGGGTTTATATTAGTGTTATTGTTTCCACTTCAGTTCCGAATGTTTAAACCGTTTAAAGAATTAGCGTAACGTAAAAAAATTGCGAAATGCCCAAAATAAAGCCAGTTTTTGCATGTATTTTAGCAAAACGAGGGAGCAAAAACACGTATATGGATCACATTTCCTTGAGCATTTCTTCTCAACACGTCGCTTTTATAACCAAGTCTTTACTTCCTGACAATTCAACCACCCCATGGGTTTGAAACAGATGTACGACACGGCAATATTTTCTCATTCACGAAGACTTAGAGAAATTTAACATTTGCTCCTCACTATTTATAAAGTTATTATAGACGAATCAATTTATAACCTTTAGTATGAAAGCCAAATTCACAAATTAAAACGCAAGAAAAGACATAAGGTTTAGTTGAAAAAAAGTAATCTTCTGTCATTGTATTGCCCTAACTGATTTCAACATTTTTTTTCTTTTCCGATTCAACCCTTCAATCCTAGGGAGAATTAAGGCATTGAAAGAAAAAAGTTCGATAAAACGTACCATGCGAATTTTTTGTACCGTCTCCAAGTAATACCGCTAAATTTCCTAAAGTGCTTAAAAGTAGTAAAAGCCTTTATTATTTACTATTTAGGGTTACTTTTTAGGGTTGCGTTTCGGGAGCACTTTTCGGAGGGAACTGATTACTAATGGCAGAATGAGAGCCAATAAGCTAAATGAAAGTTCCCTGGTTTTACGGGAACTCTGGAACCTTCTTGTACGTTTTCTACTCAGCACCTGCCGTACGTACCGTACACCATAAGTCCATAATGTTCGTGTTTTTTTCGGCAGTTCAAATCATTTCTTATTGGTTCGCTTCTCCCATTTATAATCCGACGGCTGCGATGGAAAATTATGGCTTTACCTTCCAATTGTCGGTCGCCAAATGAAAATCAGGCACGTCTGTGAGGAGAAAAGGTGATTTATTAAGCGGCGAAAAATACAACGCTAATACGCTCAGAGTTGCGTATCGAGGCCAAAATGGCAATATTCGAAACCGGTGTTAAATTGCGGCACGATTTTCGATATAAAAAGTGGGAACTACCAAAGTTTTCACAAACACGATTTGAATGGGCGCAGGCGCTTACGTCATGAGATCCACAAAAGGACAGGCTCCGTCAGGACCTTAACGGCGGTTCCTCTAATTTCCTATAGACATCGCCACCTTCTATCCTGCCTTTTTCCAAGCTTATTTGATTATTTGATTATTTTTCCAAGATTATTTGATTGAAAAATGTCAATTGCTCTTATATACGAACATATAAAAATATTTTTTTGTTTATAATGAAGTAAAAAACCAAATTTTGGGCGTAAAGAATAAATAGTAATACACGAGCCGAGAGAAAAACCTTGTGAAATGGAAACAATATTTCCTCCAATTTAGTGACGACTTTTACTAAAATATCAACATCGTAAAAACTAAAACGAGAGGTAATGTTACGCGCCATCGAATCCCAAAGATCCAAATAGGCGTTAGGGCAACTCTAGTCGTGAGAACATGTTCGTCATAACAATAAGGTTTGGCAATTCCGCGGTGGGGAGTAAAACCGTTTAGTGAATCCTCAAAAGTCCATGATGTAAGTGGCACCAAAAACGGCGAGTGTCACAAAACGAAGTAAATCAACAAAAAACCATAAGTGAAAAAAATGAGTTTTAGGCTATTCGAAAGTTATATATGAAATAAAAAAATATAAATGCGGAGTAAGAGAAGACCACCGCGTGACAACAATGTTAAAAAAACTACATCGAAGGAACTGCTACTGATTTTACATGAACTTCCAAAGGTTTTGTTGCTTATTTTCTCCCTTTTTAACATTATATTTATCAAGTGGGTTTTCAAAACTGACGTGCGTTACGATCCTTTCCCCCAATATTTTTCAAATGTTTTCGATCGACTAACATTGTTGAGTGTCGTCTCGTCCTCTCAAGCTATCACGTGCACCAACCACAAACAAACCCCAAACTTATCACTAATACACTTCTTTTATCAGTGGAGAGTTTATCTTTTCATCAAAATTGAAGGGCACGAGAGAATCACGAGTCTTTAAGAAACAAAACTTCCCAAAGTGATATGGGATAAAGGGCCAAGGGACCACTTATTATCGCCTCGATGGTTGGAGATCAAAACAAGGTCAAAGTGCTCCAGCAGAAAGAACGAGTAAGCCACACTGGTTGAGATGTAAGATACAACATATACGGGTTTTAAAGGTTAATAGCGGAGTAGGGAGGGGGAATTATAAAACGGTGATCTCTCGATATTTGATGCTCTCGTTGACGATCCTCGTGTGGGAAGCGTAAATATCTCGATCATGTTTAACGTGCCCCACTAGCTTCATCATGGGGAGTTAAGACCAAGGCGCAAAGCAAGATTATATAAAAAAATAGTTAAACTCTCTTTTTAACAATGTTTGTCTACCAAAAAATTGAGTAGGAACCAAAGGTAAACTCAAATAGATCATTGACAATGATATTAAATGAAGAGATGAGTTGTTATGTATCCTTGCCCAATTGGTTTCGCATCTGCGTATGAAGGTCATGAACATAAATTTATTTGTTAATAGGGATTGTCTGCGAATGGGGTGATTAAGTGAAAGAAACACGTCTTATGAGAACGAATAAAGCAAAATTGTCGTAAAACTTATTTTGGCTTGTCTCGAGAAAATAGCCCTTGTAATATAAGTTTCCAACAACACATACTAAAGACTTGTAATACAAATACACTCAATTTTTTCTTACATTCGGATAAGAAGGAAAAAAAAGGTTGATCGAAGGCTTGTAGGTGGAAACAACAACATGATTAGAAGTTAATACGTTTGAGGAGACCTAAGTGTAATATAACAAAGGATTTAACATAGATGGGCGACAAAAAGGTGGACGGAATGGGGTAATGATTCATTACATGGCTAATGGTGGAGGATAAAGTGAAGGGTTTGAGGTTAAGTTCAGGATTGCTCGTCGCAACGAAAGGCATAACATTGAGATATAGATAAAGGTAGAGGATATCAATAAATTTGTTGTCGATGGCACGTTTATAGGTGGATATTCAATGTGAAAGGTGACGTGCGTGCTGGAGGGGATGGGGAGGGGAGGGGAGGAAATTGAGGGAGGGTTGTGTGGGAGGGAGGTGGGGAGGGAGGTAGGGAGGTGAGGGAGGGAGGGAGGGAGGGAGGTGGGAGGGGGGGGAGGGAGGGGGGGGGGGGGGGAGGGGGGAGGGGAAGGGGAGAAGGAGCTGTAACTTGATTGTAGTAAGTGGCATACAGAAACAATCATTAGAAAAATTGTC
>JBBHKE010003510.1:0-20103 GCA_037447655.1 Zygnema cylindricum
AGCAAGTGAAAGAAAGTAAAAAATGGAAGTTCTCTCCTACCGTACCATCTACCCTCCACGCTCTCTCCCTCTCCCCCTCCCTCCTCATTCCTCTCCCTCTCCCTCTCCCTCCCTCTCCCCCTTCCTCCCTCTCTCCCCCTCCCCCTCCCTGTCGCTATTAGAGTTAGTAAATTATTAATGGTGACATTACATGGCTCATTGTATACCATTAGTACATTATTAGTGTTGCCACTTTCAGAGAATTAACTATACTGAAGTATGTTTTGCCGTGTGGCTCGTTATGCGCCATTGAATTTTAAGTGTGTTACTAAAACTAATTCATGATTTTGGTTCAAATAAACACGCACTCGAATTAAAATTCTAGTTTAATAGCGGTGGACAATTTAGTAAACCAATCCCGGTGCACCGAATCAAGTCATGAGAGGGAGAGAGAGGTGAGAGCAGAAAGAGAGAGACGAAGAAAGCTAGTGAAAGACAGAGAGCGAGAGAGAGAGAGAAGCGAGAGAGAGGAAGTGAGAGAGAAGAGATAAGAGGAAACGACCGAGAAGAAGAGAGAAAGAGAGCGAGAGAAAGAGAGAGAGAAAGAGAGAGAGAGAAAGCGAGAGAGAGAAAGAGAGAGAGAGAAAGAGAGTGAGAAAAGAAAATAAGAGAGGGAAAAGGCGAAAGAGAGAGAGTGAAAGAAAGAAAGAAAGAAGGAGAAAATCCCACCATAAATCACTGAAGTGAAGGGAATCCTTCGCCAAGAAGCGTTTGCGCCCCAAAACCACAAGAGGTTGCAGCCACCATAAACTGATTTTGGACCATAGTGGGGCTCGCTCCTCGGGAGATCCTTTGTCTTTACGCTCCGTGGATATAGAAACCGCCGATTTGGCACTATCCTCTCCATGGCCATTTGCCGCATTTGGTTTATTTATGGCTCCATTTCCCCCATTTGTCACATTTCCTCCATTGGTGTTGTTTGTGGCTTCTCTTCCTCCGTTTGTCAGTTTCGTTCCATTTGCGCCACTTGTCGTTTCATTTCCTCCATTTGTGACATTGGTGACATTTCCTCCATTTCGTCCGTTTGTTCCATTTGTGGCATTTGTCACATTTGTGACGTTTGTCGGTCCATTTTCACCGTTTATTCCATTTGAATTATTTGTCTCGTTTGTTGGACTTCCTTTCTTTTCAAAAAAAATATTTTTCGTTGCATTTGTGTCACAATTTTCTCTATCAACAGAATTCTTTGGAAGGTTATTCTCGGACTTCATTTCGAATTGGGAAAAATTATTCATTTTTTTATTATTATTATTATTTACAATTGATTATTGTTAAAAAAATTAATTTCGTAAGCCAATTTCTAGCTTACACCAGCGTAAAAAAAATCGAGTAAAATTTGAAGTAACATTGAAAATGGTAGTCAATAATGGTTTAAAGAAGATGTGTTTTTTACAATGAAATACAATTTTGATGTACAAAAAAAATTGTGAAAGGAGCACGAATTCAATTTCTTGTTTATTACTTCATTTGAAAAAAAAAAAAAAAAATCGATAGCTAAATGTGGATAAAGTAAAAAAAATGCGAAATTGGGAACATAGAAGGCTTATATAGCACCTTATTTCTCAAAAAAATAATGTAATCTGCATAAATAACATGTAAATGTTGAAACAAAGTTGCATGAAAAGAATCATATTGTTGAACTTAAAAAAAAGGAGTCATTTTAATTAGACAATAAAACAACACAAAATTTGAACAAGATAAACTAGAAAGACAAGGGCTAACAAAATTTCCAAACTCCTTTCTTCCACAAATACGAACTAAAACAAAAAGCAAAGCATGTATCCTCTTCAATGTCCTCCATTTTTGACAAAATGTCGACATTATCTCCGAAATTTCCTGGAAAGCAACCATGGCTGGAAAATGTTTGTGCGGGAATGTCTCAATCCTTCGTCGTTTCACAGCTATGGTGACATCTCGGGATGTTGACCGAGATTTGTACCTTTTTGTTAGAGGTTTGTACTTTTTTGGTACAAGTTTGTACCTATTGGTGTACACCGTGCATCGCTATTAGCGTTAATAATTTTTTCGCCACTGAAAACATCTTTTCTCCGTACACATTTGTCCAATTTTCAATTTAAGACCGCCAATCGAAAGCTGAGAATCTTACCTTTCAATCGCCACCGCCAGATCCACAATCCGACAAGTGTGTACGGAGAAAAGATGTTTAAGCGGCAAAAAATCATTAACACTAATTGCGGTTCGCGGTGTACCATGTATCATTATTAGCAACAATGACACAGAAT
Source organism: Zygnema cylindricum (assembly GCA_037447655.1). Classification (NCBI taxonomy): domain Eukaryota; kingdom Viridiplantae; phylum Streptophyta; class Zygnematophyceae; order Zygnematales; family Zygnemataceae; genus Zygnema; species Zygnema cylindricum. The sequence goes on from JBBHKE010003510.1 coordinate 2,283, forward strand.
CGGCGGCCAAAATTTTGCCCTTCGAACCTAAAATAGTATCCAGAGACTATTTTATTTTTCTTTACGCTAATTCCTTTAACGGTTCAAAACCAGCCACGTCATTCGAAGCTGAATAAATATTAACAATAATAATACATACCCCACGTTAATTATTCCATGATGCAAATAGCGGTACATGGTGTACTTTTGTGTAATATTTCGTACGGAAAAGTTAGAAAATTGCGCATAATAGGCTTCCTGTCGAACTAGACGATTTAAAATTTGAATTTCTGTCCGCTCTTGGAAGTGAAGGCGACACCGTGCACAACATCACTTTTGAACATCACCAATGGTCGGACGTCGTTACATCACTGTCGACAGTCAGAAATCTCAAAACTCGTCAACGGAAGAGGTACGAGAAAATGACGCGATCGCAAATTTTGAGGAGGTGAAAATCACATCACCTTAGCTTTTTTTTAGTTTTTCCGTTAAAGAATACGTCCGTGAAAGAAAATTCAAGATGTCGACAGAACACAGATGTATTGAATGCGACTTCGGCGACCTGTGACAGATCGTCGCACATAGTCGCCAGGGTTCGCTCTCAGGTTTCGTTAATAACAACTATTTTACAGTTTAAAAGTGAATCAGCTTTCGTACTTTACCGTAACAATGGTACAACAGTTAAAATATGTGTGTTTAAGTTATCAAGGTTCGAAACCATAGTTGTTCACGGCGTTTCGTGCGAACGATTTAATCGCGACGAATTATACGTAACAAACGCATTGAACCTTTTGAAAAAATCGTTAAAATCGTTTATGAAATTTCTTCCGTACAATTCCGTACATATAAAAGAAATTGAGTTTTACATATAACGCAGTTTGTACATTGTCCGTACAATTCCCGTCTCTTTTCGTCATAGTCCGTACAATTTTGTTACAATTCCGTACGTTTCCCGTTAAATTTCTGTTCAGTTTACCGGACAGAAAGTACTACGAAGTGCAACATATCTTTTAGTCAGATTCCGTACTTTATTGGTTCAAAACCGTACAGTTACTGTACATACCGTACAGTTTCTGTAAATTATCCGTTCAGTTTACCGGACAGAAAGTACATCGCGTTTTTTTCCGATTTATTCAAAAGTCACGAATTACAAGTTTTAATCGGAAAAAAGGAAAAAATTGCGCGATTTGAACAACTATGGTGCAAACCATAGTTCAAAAGTAGGCGTTTTTATGGTAGGCATTTTGTAGGCGCCATAGTTGTTCATAGCGTTTAGTGCGAACGATTCAATCGCGACGCATTATACGTAACGAACTCACTGAACGTTTTTAACAAATCGTTAAAAATCGTTACTGAATTTTCTTCCGTACAATTTCGTACATATAAAACAAAAAGAAAGAATGGTAGGGCTAAAACAAATAAATGATATATATAAACATTACACTCTTTAAATGTATCGGAATTCCGTCACCAATTAGGATAATACATTTTGAAAAACCCGGTTCAAATGATTACAAGAGCAAGCTTTTGTCAAAATCCTCTCTCAATGTAACAAGGGTTACAACAACTTAGTGTATTGTGGGTGGAATAGAGCAGTTGCGATGTCAAACTAGCACAGCATGGCAACGCAACAGAATGTCATTTGATTTTGCGGCATGGCAACACAGCAGCATAGCAACACAAAAGAATGTCATTTGATTTTGTAGGTTCTAATCAAACTAGCGCAGCTTGGTAGCATAGCAACGCAGGAGAATGTCATTTGATTTTGTAGGTTCTAATTAAACTAGCGCTGCATGGCAGCATAGCAACGCAGGAAAATGTAATTTTATTTTGTAGGTTCTAATTACACTAGCGCAGCATGGCAGCATAACAACGCAGCAGAATGTCATTTGATTTTGTAGGTTCTAATCAAACTAGCGCAACATGGTAGCAACGCAACAGTATGTCATTTGATTTTGTAGTCATATAACCTAGTATGATTAGGACACGGCAGGTCGAGAGTTACCACGTGTACAATTGTAGTGCTGGGTTATTAAAAAATAAAGTGTAGACCATGTACAAACTACTTTTTTCACATTCAACATGGCACGACATAAAAAAAACAATAAATTAAAAAAAATATCAATCATATTAATAAAAAAAAATACATATTTTTCATCTATCTCTACTCTAAATCCTCTTCCCCTATAACAACGTCCACGGTGTCTTCATCTTAACCCTCTTCCTTTACCTCCCCTTCCTCTTCTTCCCATGTTATCATGTTCTCTTCATAGCTAACATCCTTAATCTTCTTTAACAGTCTGAGATTTGTGAAAACCCACACCAGATCATTAGCCCCTTTAGTCGTTAATCTATTTATTTTCTTAGAGTGAATATGGTCATATGTTGACCAATTCCGCTCACATGAGCTTGCAGCTGAGCATTGTGCAAGTATTTATACTGCAACATTTTGCAAGATAGGAGTGGCACTGGCAGCTGAGCATTGTGCAAGTATTTTTACTGCAACCTTCTACAAGATAGGAGGACTAGCAGAGCCAAACTATTTCCACCACTTCCACACAGGCATCTTCCTTGAACAAGATAGTGTAATGTCCATACCAAAAACTCCTTCAAAACCTTTATATTTTGACAATTGTACGCGGGCATCTTCTATCTCCTCCCTATTTGGAAGCATCCTCTCCAACATTGTCTGAAAACCTTCCAAAAATGTCGCGTTTACATGTTGCCCATAAGTAGGACTTTGATACTCCAGATCGAGTACAAAGTCGGCCGCATAGATGGGGCTATGCGCGATCTTCGACCTCGCCACCCAAACTGTCTTCAACTCTTTCAAAATCTGCATGCCCTCATGAACATTACCTCTTCCAGCGCAAGCTAAATTATCCAAAAACTGTCAAATCGTGTAAAAACCATGGTAAACCTTCCCCACATTCGGGCCACTTTTGTCGCATTCCCTCATTAACTGCACCACAGGTTCAGAAATTGACATGGCCTCACTCACTCTAACCCAAAACGATGTGCTTAAAATGTGGCACCTAATCTTAGCCCCCTCTATCCTGTACATAGGCTTCCCCACCCATTCCTTAAACTTGTCATCAAACATCAAATGCTCGAGACTCTCTTTCACATCTAATAACCTCTGGAGCAAAATAAAATTTGTGGCAAACCTAGTCTCTCAAGGTTTTAAAAGCCGAAGTTCAGAAATTCTATTGAATATGGCTACACTCATGCTATGATTAGTGATGAATTTCAATATTTCTTTTGCCTCTCGAACAGGTTTGGAGATAAATGACAACCTACTCCAATCTTCCAACAACAAGTCGAGAATGTGTGCAGCGCATGGCGTCCACGTGATAGAAGGGTGCTTTGCTGCAAGCAACTAGGTTGCAACCTTCTTCATTGGGGCAGAATCGGTAATAATATGTACCACATTCTCGACCCCTATCGCAAGTACTCCCTTTTCCAACACCTGACATATGTATTCGTCGTCTTTAATATGCCCACTCTTGTCTTCTGCCGTCAAAAACATGTCACCTTTCGGGGTGACTGTTATAATATTTAAGAGAGGTTTATCGTCTGTTGTTGTCCACCCGTCTGATGTGATTTTAGCACCGGTGATATAAAATAAATTCCTCATAACTAGCCAAATCTTTCTTCACCTTCACCTTTGTTTCTAATAATAGACGATTTCTCATTGCACTGCGGATTTGTAAATTGTAAGATCCACCTATATCACCGGACATCTTCACCGCTGCCTTGAAACATCGATCCTCTAAAAGTGTAAATGCCAATCCATTGCCGAAGAAAGTTGAGGGCCAAGCTAAATCTACCTCTTTCTTATTATGACTATTAAATGCATTTTTTATTTTTGTGTGCACGCCTCTTACTTTGGTATTCAGAATTGGTGGAAAACTGTTGGTGAGTTCATCCAAGTCGCACAATACACGTTTTTGAGAGGAATTTGCAGTTTTTTGGTTTTCCGATGCACTAAACTCCTCCTTCACCTTGTCTGGACACATTGTGCAGGCTTTAATCCCTACACTTTTGACATTTCCAAGGAGATGATTTCTGATCCTCGTCGCTTGGGCGTTATTTTCCAAGTTGCAATAAATTCAGACGCATAATCGGTTGGCCACCAAAATCCCACTGTAATATGATCTCGCATAATCGGTTGGCCACCAGAATCCCACTGTAATAGGATCTCCTACCTCTCAAAAAATCCCATTACTACATCCAATTTCAACCACACATTCCACACATTGGAAAATTACACATTCACATTGGAAAGCACTCACATAAAGAAATAAACTTTAAATTAGAAGAAGCTTCTGTCCACATAACATTAGCTTGGTCTCTTGCCATTGTGGCTCAACCCTTCTTATTAAAGTATTTTCCACTACTCTCCACTCTTAATAAATCTATCTCTTAACTACTAAAACACTAGTTAGTTTGTAAGAGATTTCAGTGCAAAAATGCCATCGCTCCAATTTGGATTTAATCGCTCAGGACCAAGATCAGTCAGAATTTCCACAAACTTTTCCAAAGGAAAAGATGTCTACTTTTATCTCGGTCTTAACCATTTATCCATCATCGCCTTGGACAAGCCAGGCCAGATTCAACGCTACGTTGAACAGGTTTTACTTGGGACAATCATTTATCAGCAAGGACGCAGACTGATGAATGCAAAAGCGTGCAAAATCTCTCACTAACTACGTAGTATTTTCTAACCAATCAATTGCTACATTTTACTACATTACATTTACGTGCAAAAGTGCCCACGAATTAAAACGTGACTTCGCACGTTCGCGCGTCACAAATTTTACAAGCGAAACTACCTCCGAAATTTACAAATTTGAACTTATGACGTTTGGTACTAAAAATTTTACGAAACGAACCATCATATGTACTAAGCGACTATTAATACTTTATAGACTTACGCTTAAAATTTCGCAGCTACTTTTGACCCTTAACCCGTTTTAATGATACCCACTTGTTATACTGACCTCGCGTTGTCGCCTAAATAAGCCAATCACTATATCTTTTACAATACAACCCCAAATCGTGCGATTCTTTTGCGGAGGTCTACCAAATTCATAACTGTATATTCGTAACACTTACATACCCATTTACGAACAAGTTCAATCCACTATTACTGTTACATCATCCCCTCCTTATATTTAATTGACCTTAGTTAAGACACATTTTATTCTCAAGACGGGACTTCTACATTATTATCCCTCCAATACCTTTGTAAAAACTCAAAATTTTTGATCTTCTAAAGTTAACTCTTTATTCGGCCTTCCTAGATAATGAACTTGCCAGAATATAGTATTACCGACCATAAACCGTTGACCAACCCAATCTATTACCCATCTAAGGACCTCAGGGTCTATAATTATTGAGGGATCTAATTCCAATTCTCTTTCAGTTAGTCGAAGATTTGTTGTTTTCACATGACTGATGTGTATCACTGGATGAATTTTTGTTGAAGGTGGAAAGTCCAATTTGGCAGCAACTGACGATATCATCTCGATTACAATAAATGGTCTAATGTACTTAGGAGCAAATTTCCCCGTAGGATCCAATTGTCTTTCGATCTTGCACCTTTAATGAGTTGTTGAAAGCCAAACTTTGTCACCTGTGCTTACCACCCAATCACCCTGTTTGCGGTTAGCATTTAATTCTTGCCTTCTTTGTGCCTCTACTAATGCATCCTCGACTGTTTTCCAAACTGTTTGAATGTATTCCCCAAACTGTGTTCCAGAACCCCTATTCTTTTTAGTGAACCCTGTTATTAAGTCTAATGCTTCTCTGGGTTGGTATCCGTATCCAACTTCAAACGGTGAGAATCCTGTACTAGCATGTTTACATGAATTGTATGCAAATTCCATTAATTGTACTTTAGATTCCCATGTGTTCTAAACTCCACTGCAAACAGTCGTAAGCATTTCCTCCAGTGTACGGTTCATCTTTTTTGTTTGTCTATCTGTCACAAGATGATAAGAGGTACTCATTTTTAAATCAGTGCCTAAATTTGCTGCAATTCTTTCCAAAATGCAGACATCCATTTAGAATCCTTATCACTGACTATAGACAGAGGGACTCCATGATGTATGACCACGTTGTCAAAATATAACTTTGCAATATCCACAACAAAATGACTAGTTTTACAAGGGATAAAGATTGCCATTTTACTGAACCTATCGACTACGACCATGATACTATCATTTCTTCAAGATGTAGCTGGCAATATGACAATAAAATCCATACTGACAGATTCCTATGGTCTTTCGGAGAAATCTAAAGGTTTTAAGAGAATTGTAGGTTTCTGGTTACTAGGTTTACTCTGTTGGCAAGGGACACAACGTTCCACATGTTTTGACACCTCCTTTACCATCTCAGGCCAAAACAACCTACTCTGCAACCGACTAAGAGTTTATCACGACCGAAATGTCGTAAATGCTCATAGACTTCTTGCAAAAGTTGTTTTCTTTGGTCTCCCATTTCAAGAATACATAATCGATCATATGTTTGCAAATACAGTAAACCATCTTCTATTCTAAAGTTTTTAACTTGCCTCTGATTCAATGTGTTATAATTCCCTCCCAAAATATTCTTGCAAATCAAAGCAAAATAAGGATCTTTATCATAACCATTTCTAACAACATCTAAAAACAATTCATCTCGAACCACCAGACTTATTTCAAAACATCTACTTAAAAGATCTGCGACTACATTTGTCCTTCCAGTAGTATGTTTGACATTAAATTTGAAATATGCTAATTTTTGCATCCACCTAACTTATCTGCCAGTCATAATCTGTGCATCATTTAGTCTATGTAGATAGGAGAGTGCCTTATTATCACAGTGAAGTGTAAATTCTTAATTATGCAAATAACAACTCCATTTCACCAATGCATAAACTATTGTGAGTTATTCTTTTTCCTGTGCTAGATAGTTTTTTTCAGCATCATTGAATTTCCTGGACTCAAAAGCAATAGGGTGAAAATTTTTGCCGACTTTTTGACCTACGACTGCACGTAGACCTTTATCCGATGCATCAGTAGTGATCAAAACTTCAAATTCCCGAACAGGACGCCATTTCACTAATGCATGAACTATTCCGAGTAATTCTTTTTCCTGTGCTGGATAATTCTTTTCAGCATCATTGAATTTTCTGGACTCAAAAGCAATAGGGTGAAAATGTTTGCCCACTTTTTGACCTATAACTGCACCTAGACCTTTATCCGATGCATCAATAGTGATCAGAACTTCAAATTCCCCAACAAGATCATGATACACCAGTGTAGGGGCAGAGGTCAACTTCCTTTTTAGTTCCTTGAAAGCTCTCTCCTGATCCGTTCCTCAAACAAACGTCTCCTTCTCCAAAAGTAAATTTGTCAAAGGTGCGGCGATCATACTGAAGTTCTTGATAAATATCCTGTAATAAGTGACCAATCCCAAAATGATCTAACTTATGTGACATTAGTGGGTTGCTTCCAATTTTGGATTGAAGTAATTTTTGATGGATCTGTTTTAACACCTTCCCCACTAACTATATGTCCCAAACATATTTGTTCACTTTTAAGAAAACTGGATTTTGACAACTTTCTACATAGTTTTTTTTCCCTTAACCTTTCCAACACTTTCTTTAAATGAATTACATGTTGTTCTTTAGATTCGCTGAAAATTAGAATATCATCTATAAACACCTGAACAAACTCATCTATATAATTTGAAAATGTTTGGTTCATTAATCTTTGATAAGTAGGTGGTGCTTTCGTCAACCAAATGGCATCACTATCCATTCAAAATGACCGACTCTAGTTCTAAACGCACTTTTGTCAACATCTTTGGTTCCAATTGGCACCTGATTGAAGCCACTACAGAGATCAACAAAAGAAAAAAAATTAGCACCTTTCAAACAATATATCAAATCAGAATTTAAAGGTAACGGATACGTATCCTTCACCGTAATCTTGTTTAGACTACGATAGTCGACACACATTCTTAACATTCCGTCTTTCTTTTTGACGAAGAGAACTGGTGATGCGTACGATGATTTGCTCGGCTGAATATGTCTTTTCTCCAGAAGCTCGTTGATATGTTTCTTTAACTCCCCTTGCTCAAAGAAACGGTGTTTATAAATCCCTATGACAAAAGGATTACATCTAGGTTCAAGGTTGATAACATGTTCCACATCTCGGGAAGGTGGCCTCCTTGAGGGTAAGTCACTTGGGAAAACATCTCTAAATTCAAAAATCAAGTCTTTAACAGCAACATAAGATGTATTGATGTCAGCTACAAAATCAGATTTTTGTTTTTCAAGATTTGTAGTCGTGTCTGATTTAGGAATTACATCAATGTTAGTGTTTTCTCCCCCCCTTTCATCAGTAACTGCCTCAGTTACTAATAACAAGAAAGCATAATTTGGTTTTTACCTTTTAAATGCTTTTTAAATTGTTTAGCAGAAATCAAACCTTCCACTCCCAATTTGGTTATGTTGTTTATATGATTCCTATGCAATTTGTTTGAAGGTAATGCTTGCAAAACCTTCCAGCCATTGTCGAACTTCACTCTGAATGTGTTACTTTCCCAATTAATTTGAGGGTTATGTTCTGTTAGCCAGGGTTTTCCTACTATTAGCTCCTCACTACTCGAATCCATTATTTCACACGCAACTTTAATTTTATCCCCTTGGATATCAACTTCTATTGTGTCAGTTTGTAAATCTAATGTGGACTTATTACCATTTACCACCTGAACATGCAAAGGTTTTTCCCTTATGACTGTAGGAAATTTATTTTCCTGTACAAACTTATGTGAAATAAAATTATGTGTAGCACCTAAATCTACCATAATTCTCAATGGTTTTCCTTCCACTAAAGACTCGAATTGGATCAAACTGTATTTGGTGTCATCGTTACTTAAATGTCCTAACATAGGTGAGTTGTTAAGAGTTTCATCAAAAGGATTGTTCAAACTATGGAGTGTAGTTAGCATCATAATAAATTCAGCTATTCTAGTCTTTCCATTCATTAACTTGCCCTCCAAAGTTAACTCTTAACCTTTGGATCTGGTCGACTCAACTGAGGACTTTCAACTAGTCCTTTCCGTTTCCCACCTCCTGGGTTTCCTGCTCAGCAAGGTATAATGCAATATCTTCCTGAAGACTTCAATATCTTCCTGAAGACTTTCATTGACATCAACTGTTTTTAGAGATCCCTTGTCTGTACAGTCCTTAGCGTAATGATCAAGACCGCCGCATTTAAAACAAGTGACTTTCTTTTTCGGTTTTGTGCATTCTCTACTGAAATGTCCCTCCTCTCCACAGTTTTAACAGTTAATCTTCTTCAGTTGTGCACACTCAAATGTCCTATGACCCCTTCTTTTTATGACAGGTAGTGCATGTGGGTATCGTAAGATTAGGTTTCTGAGCATTAATGCTCGGTTTAGGACTCTTAATGTAGCCCCCTCTATTGTGAAATTTATTTCATACATTAACACTCTGTCCACCCCTCTGATTTCCCCTGAAGATATTTTGCCTATTCACAAGACCTGCATTCAGACCCTCTTCCTCAAATTCTTCTTCACCCCACTCTGATACTTCATTGAAATTTCCCTTGAGTGATCGAGTTTCAGGATTATACCCCAACTGATCCTCTAATTCCAATGCCTTATCCTGTAGTTCTTTCAAATTATTAAGTTTTTGATGTTTCAGTTCACATTTCAGTATGGGATTCAGATAATTTAAGAAAAGCAACTTAGCCTTTTCATAAGTCAAACCCATGACGTGAATACTAGATGAGTCAAATTCCACATCATAATCGTTTACAGATCCAGTCTGCTTACAGTTCAGCCACTTTTCTTTCATTCTAGATTTATAAATGACAGACAACAAACGCGATATGATTGCGGTTTTAAAAGCTTCCTAATCAGCGTTATCAGGAATCAAATTAGACTTTCTCTGAGTGTAATACCAAGTTTAAGCATCACCTTTCAGACAGCTAATAGCAAAAGAAGTGTAATCATCGCGATCAAAATTCCTAGATTCCAAATAATACTCCATGTGAAAAATCCAAGCATCTAACTCATCAATCTTCTTACCATCGAGGGATGGTGCTTCACTGATAGACAATTTCAGATCTCTTATCTTTTTAGGTCTATCGTGATCATCCTCCCTAAAATTGGCATTGGTCTTACCACTCTCACCCTTTTGGTCATTAACATCATTTCTGGACTGAATTAAATTAATTAGCTCATCCAATTTCTGATTTTAATTTTTTTTTTTTTCCTTAACGTCCTTCAATTAACTTTTCAATTCATAAATTGTTTCATGCAGTATGATTATTAAATCTTTTGACCAGTTTCACAACACGATTCTTCAAAACATTTAAAGCATTCTCCATTTCACGTTTCTATGCAGAATTTGCCTTTATCACACAATGAATTCAAACAAAAGGAAAGATAGAATATAATTTCCCAATGAAATTTGTTGCAGACTTGAAGTCCTCAGATTGCTCCAATCTACAACTTCTTTCCCTTAACAAATCCTTTCGAAATATCAAAATCTGAGAAATCAATAAGACATTGTAAATAAGTTAGTGCACATCTAAATTTTCAATTTCCCAAACATTGAAATAGAAAGGTAAAATTTTTCCCACGAATTTTGCAACAGCAAAATTGAAAGCTCTTAAAGGTAAAATCCCACCACAAATTTTGCAACAGCAAAATAAAAAGCAATCAAAGGTAACAATTTCGGGTTTGAAAAGTTTTAAGTCATTTTTGGACTCCTTTGCTCTTGAAGAAGTAAAGTGCTCCACTTTTCTTCTCCACAATTAGCAAATTTCCCATTTCCCACTACATCAGGATCTTTTAATCTCTAATCCTCACATCCTCTCCCTTCATGGCTTCAAGCCCTCCCTCTACACATGAATCATTGCTAGGAGAAGGCAAGTTTGTTTGGCCTCTAGGTAATTGGAGTGAGCTTCGGCGGTGGCTACACTGCCCACCCCGCCTTAGTCTTGAGGACCTAAGCACGCCCCACATCTAACTAGCGGTCTCTGGCAGTGTGGTCACTTAGTTTCCCTCCAATCCTCTACCACTTGACATCGTGGTTCCACCGACAAAGGTCAAAGCACCCTCACCGGTCACGGCAGTCGATTTTCAGGTGAGCAAACTTCTCCCTGGTTTCTAACCAAGGTTTTGATACCTGATGTAATAGGATCTCCTACCTCTCAGAAAATCCCATTACTACATCCAATTTCAACCACACATTCCACAGATTGGAAAATTACACATTCACATTGGAAAGCACTGACATAAAGAAAGAAACTTTAAATTATCTTTTAAAATACAACTTCGAATCGTGCGATTCTTTCGCGGACGTCTACCAAATTCAAAACTCTATATTCGTAACACTTAAATACCCATTTACGAACAAGTTCGATCCACTATTACTGTTGCACCCACCATCTACAACCTTCACGTGCTCCCACTCCTCTCCTCGAATTCTGGGCATGGTTGCTTCTGCCGAAGTTTGAAAGAGAGGATAGTAAAAAGCTTGGGAGGGAGGAGGGTAGGTTAGAGGGAGGCGACGTCTGTGCGGTTTCGTTTTCAACAGTACATGGCGCCTTCTTTTAGGAAGAAAACGAACAAGACGTTCGTACATTTTTAAAACTTAACGCGCGCATATAGTGTGAAACTCAACGTCTCTTTTTCGAAAAAATAACGTACAAGTTCCGTGAATTTTCTGTTCAGTTTACTAGACAGAAAGTACTAATAACTGCGACGTATCTTTTCCTCGAAATCCGTACATTTTCGTTAAAAACGTACATTTTACGGGAAATATTGTATTTTCCCCGTAAACTGTCCGTTCAGTTTACCGGACAGAAAGTACATCGCTTTTTTTTGCTATTTTTTCAAAAGTTACGAATTATACGTTTCAAACGTAAAAATTGAAAAAATCGCACGATTTGAACAGCACTGGAAATATTCTATCTCCGTAGATTATAGCCCACACTTTACTTTTATACTATGCCATTGTACTGTTGTCGAGGGCTCGTTCGCGTTTCCTGTTGTACTATATTGCTTGCAGCTCATGACAGACCTTTCTCAAAACTACTCGAAGCCGAGCTGCTTTTAAGGTGTTTTTTTTTTTGTTCATCTTTCTTTGCCTTTATCTGCTTGTATTCGCATGCACTTTTGTTATATAACCTGAGTCTATTCTGTTTCTTCTTTTCGTTCACTCTACTGTTTTTTTTGTAGTTGCACTTGTGCTATCCTTTGTCCTGTATCATTTTGTTTTACCCTCCCAGTTCTGTTTTCTGTTGAGTCTGTACCATGCGTATTCGTGTAAGAGATGCGGCCGGTAACACTCAGCGAGTGGAGCTGCCGGAGATTTGTGACTTAAGAGTTCTCCGAGAGCGCGTTTCAGCGATTACTGGAATTCCTTTGCCATCCGTTCATATTTCGCTGAATAGAAGGGAGGAAGTTATGGGTCCTCCGGGTACTATCGTCTCTTCTCTGGGAATATGCTCTGGAGATTTCCTCTATTTGATAGATGCTTCTTCTGCGACTAGTACTGTCTCTAATATTGCTGGGAGATCCGAGGAGGTCCGACAAGACGCAGTAACTTCCTCTCTTCCATTTGCATCCTCGAAACAAGTGGCCAGATCATCTCAGGCAGAGTCAGTGCAGATTCGTAGAGAAAAATGTGCTGCTGCTGCAGCCAGGAGGCTGACATGCAGTTCGCTTGTAGATGGAGGTTATATTTTGAAGTCCGAGAATGCTGGTCAGAATAGCAAGACTCCATTAACAGAAGTTGGTGTAGGAGGCACGCTTTCTATTGATACACCCTTGGAGCACCCGAATGGGAACTTGAAAAAAGTTAGAATGGAGGCGGGTGTTGGACAAACTGTTGAAAAGAGTTCTGGTGATGATATGGATGTGGATTCAAAGGCTTCTACTCTAGTTGTGGCAGCTCCAAGTGCTGAAACTGTGTCTAAGTATTTCATTCGGACGAGCACATCCAGGGAAGGACTGGAAGGCATTCCTGACAGTGTGTTGAGGGTGTTAACAGTGGAGACTCAAAGCTTACAGACAAAGAGTCCATCCGATATTCTGGTTGTTGTAGTCCATGCTATAATGTTGGAAACAGGTCTCACTCTGAATTTGCCGAATGATTCGCCTCAACAATCCTATGGCTTGCCGGCTGGTTGGTCTTCTGCTCAGGGGCCTTTGATATTATCATATAATCTAGTAATGGCGGGCTCAGTCAGTTGTACACTCCGGTTTCAAACACTGGGAGGATTTCTATTGGTGTATGGCACAAGAGATGGCGGTGGCCAGCTAGGTACTGGTGATATATACAAGCTATCTCTGCGGGTGATCGATTATTGTGGCCCAGGTGGATGCTTTGATGGCAACATGCAACAGTTTACCAAAAAGATCCGTGAACTTGTTGTCGCTGTGAAGGACAAACTGTCTCTACCTCTGCTGACTGCACTTTGTCAGCAGGCTGGACTGCAGCCTCTTCTGTCTCTTCTTTTGCTTCCAAGTGAAGTCAAAATGCAAGTTCTCCAATGGTTACGAGCTCCTGCTCTTGCTGCTTGTGCATGTACTTGTTCTGAGCTTCGTTATCTGTCGGCTGAGGATGACCTTTGGAAATGTTTGTACCAAAAAGAGTTTGGAAATATTTCAGGAGGTGTTCCAGCCAATTGCAGCTGGCGGACAATGTATGTTAGCAGATTACAGCAGCAAAAACAGGAAGAAGAGGAACGTCGTCAAGCTGAAGCACGCAGTCACCTCTGGATGGGGCCTCCTCCTATGGCTCCTGCTCTGTTTCCTTTTCGACCCTCGCCAGGAATCATTGGAGGCGATTATGACCGCTTCCCTGGAGGAATTGGTGGGGGAATTGGTGGTCTAAGTGGCCCTGGCTTTGGGCCTGAAGGTTTTTTTGCGGGGGCAGGAACTGGCTGGGGACAGGGTGCTTATGATGATAACCTTCTTGGTGGCTCATTAAGAGACAGAGGCCTTGGTGGGGCAATGGGAGAAGTTGGTGATCTTCCTGCAAATTCTAGTCTTCTTGGTGGTATCCGAGGTTCCCGAGGAAGCGCGGCTGGCTTGCCACCTAGAAGCCTCCAGCCTCGATTTCAAGGACCTGGACGTTTCATTTGATTGAGAAGGTGTGAAGCATCTTGTATATGTAATAGTTTTAATTTTTGCAGAAAGAATCAGCAAAGCAGATGTAAAAAAGCTTGTCGTGCGATGGCGACTGTTCTAGTTTGTGTCCGGAAGTAGACAAAAGTACTGATGTAAACCCTAGTTTATATTTTTACGAGGGACACTATTGTAGCATAGTTGGTCAAGGTCTGTTGTATATGCAAGGGTCTCATAACAGGAGATGGCATCTGAACATGGGGCATGTTGGCTGTCTCTTCATCTTATGTGATTCTCCTGGTTATGCTTCGTGTTAAAATTTTGCTCAAATGAATATAGTGGAATTTCTACAATACTGCCTGTGTGTTAGAGGAAATTGCTTGCTCGCCTTGTTGAAGTGTGATTTGACGCAAAATCTTCTGTTGTATACTGCCTGTGCCTTATTTCTCGTATGGCTTTGCATACATGGAAAGCACTTCCGCTTTGAGAGATTGAGCTTTTTCCAGATTCTTTGTAATGCTGTCAAACTCCTTACATTGCTATCCTAATTACTTGAAGCACTGAGGTTCCAAAGTGTAGAAAGATATGACTAGAGTATAGTAGCACCTGTCAGTCGCAGTTTGCTTCTGTCAAACCCACATGGAAATGATGCTGTCATGTTTTTATAGCTTGGCTATCAACCCCTCTTGTGGGTACTGGCGACGTTCTCTCAGTTTTCAGAAATTGCATGGTTGCTTAAGGGTGAATGCAATATCTGGAGTGAACAAAGAACGACTTGCAGTACGAACCCGTTGGAAGCAAAGACTGCTTCGTGTTTTAGTCCAGCCTTGTTATTATCCTATGGCGATTGTAATCCCAATTTTCTTGCTAAGGTTATGTCAAACGTCAGTGTGAAATAAAAGTTTGGTATTGGTTTTGACTGCTGTTTTTTCTTATTTGTAGTTGAAGATGAAATGTTTGAAAACTACGCTGAAAGAAATAGAGCATTACCGTTTGATTATTCAGCTTCATTACGATATTTGTGGTCAGTCCTTTGAGCTTTTAGATTTGGCCGGTAAAGAGTGGATTGCTTTTTCCTATCAACTGGCATATTTACAGTTGTTATTTTTTTCCATGTTTTCAGCATGAGGTGTCCCCTTTCCATTCTTTTCAACTTCTTCAACTAAAAAATGAAATGGCAAGGATGATGATGGCGACAATAATCCCAATAGCAAACTGTTCCAACTATTTGGTTGAATTTCCTTGAGCGCCAGTATATCAAGCTTAATAGAAGTGTGATGGTGGACACAGATTTCCTCTGGCGCTTGTGGACATGGTGCCCTTTTCTTCGGCTTTTGTGGTTGTCAGATTTGCCTTGAGTATTGTCTTGGCGGCTCGGCATTTTCCCTACGCTGTGTAACAATGCTGACGAGGCATCCATTCTGCCAGATGGAGGTCATGAACATAGGTCCTAGTGTGTGCCACCCTGAATGTAGTACACATGCAATAAAGGTAGACAAGGAATAACTGCCATCATTTCATTCAACGTCACTCAAATCCTTCCACTTTTTGTTCCCCAACAGTTCACTACCACTTGCTACAAGGGTAACTGATGGTTTTTCGACCCAAATATTCAAGTGTACACGGCCTAAACTGATTTCACCCACACAGCAAAACATGAAGTCTCACCGCGGAGATGGGCAGTATACTCTTCACTACATTCAGTCTCGCACTAATCCCCTTCACCATTGTCTGACCATATCACTCTTTTTTCCTGAGACCGACCTTTAACCTGATGAAGAATATCTGTAATGTTTCCCGCACGACAGATTCCTTTTCGCACTCGAGGCAGTCTCCTCTGCTGCGATGGTCCACACCAGATTTGCATCTCCCATGGATTTCCGACATGCCCATGGCGCAGTACTCACAGGCCATTTAAAACACCCCCTAGCTACAGAAAAACCACCAAAATACAAGTCCTAGTCCAACAAAAATACCAAAATACAAGTCCTAATCCAGCAAAAACACCAAAATCGCCTGTGACCGGCGAGGTTAGGATGTTCACAACAGATCCTTGAGATAGAAGTATACTACAATAGGAAAAAGTTGCCATTTTCAAACAGAACCTGTTCACCAAAAGCGTCGGCCATCCATATCAAACCCATCAATGACCTACTCGACCCCAATGTCCAGTTAACCTATTAGTGTTAGAATTTACAGTGTTTGAGAAAGAAATAATGTTGAGAGAAAAACAATAGTGCGATATTGTGTCGATAGGACAAAACCAAGAGTGACCGGAGAAATGTTACAACGCTACAAGTCGTTCACATAATGTAACACCGAAGGAAATTTAACATCACTATGCAAAGGGTATAATGGCGATGTACAATTCGAGATGTCAAAATGATTAAAAAATTAACAAAGAAAAAAGAAAACAAGTCCAATCAAGAAGAGCCCGTTGCCTACACAACAACTAACTACAAAGAGTTATTCACAAACTAACAACAAGACTCAGATATCCACATCAACAGTCTCATCTTCCCCCTTATTATCGCCTCCATAACGATCGTTTCCCGTCTTGCCTCTACGATCTGACAACACTACACCAGATCCTCCCTCTCCTTCAAAGCCCTTTCTGACATCCTGTCCTTTCTCCTCATAAGCAGAAAATTTCTGAACCCCGCCATGTCGTTCTCGACTTTTCTCTCTCCTATCCATCCCCATTTGTTCAAAATCCTCTGTTTCAATGTCCTCCAAGCTCGGTTCATCTCCCTGCTCAGCTTCGCTACCTCCATATCCCTCCTCCTGGGCACTCCTATCGTTTGTAGTCGGGCCACGTTCACTGTTCTGTTTCTCGGAAGGGTAGGGCTCCTCCTCCTCCGACCCATCATCTCCCCCATCCCTCCGATGATGAGCTCGTTCCTGAAACCAAACCAATGACAGCGATGTTCAACATGACATGATTTTATCTTTTACTACATAAGAAGAGAGAGATCCATTTCAGTCTCAAATCAAAGAATACAGAGAAAAGACAAAAAGAAACAATAACAAAAAACAACAAAGTGCAACTGAGTCAACCATCATTCCAACATAAATCTCTTCAAATAACCGACAGGCATGTCCCACGCTTCTCTCCACTATCACCTTTCTCACAACCCAAACGGAATTTCATAGATCCAATTTCATTCACAAACTCTTCCAGTCCAAACTCCTTCTGCACCATAAAAACTTCCACTCAACTCCTCACTATTATAAAAACCTCTCTCTTTCCCCTTCCCAACACCTGCATCTCTCTCCTATCATCCACTATCACACACTTACACACCCATCTTCCTTCTCCCTCTCTTTCCTCTCCCGACTCCCCATGGCCCACCTCATCCCCATATCCTCCACACACCAGTGGACCTAGCATCCGCTCTTTGCTGTCAGAGCCGCTCTGCGAGCACCTGTCCCTCGACTCTCACTCCTTCTCTCTCTCTCCCAGAGATGATCCGAGCCGAGCCACAGACTCCCCCCAGCCCGGCTCTCCCCAGCAAGCCTCCCAGCCCCCGGGTCCCCACCTTCATATAATCCTCCAGCTCGTTGTTGAGCTTAGCCTCCTCGGCCCGGCCCCCCCCGCTGCCCAGGCCGTGCCGCACCGCTGACGAGGCGATGCGCCGACCCTCGCCCGCAGCGCCAGCTGGCGGTCCGCCAGCATGGGCCG
>JBBHKE010003512.1:0-22154 GCA_037447655.1 Zygnema cylindricum
CCATCAATACGCTTTTGTCATTGTACGGACGCAGTGGTACTGTAGGTTTTTGTGATTATACAGAAATCAATAATGGCTTTAATATTTAGGACTCCCTGTGTATTAAAGTATCGACTTTATTTTGTCGTTTTCACCCAAAATGCAGTTCCGTACGAGAAAAACTTTAGCCGTACAAGAAAATCATTTTTTAAAAAGTACGGCAAACGTCAAGTCGATACTTTAAATGTGCTTCATGTTTGTCGTCATGTTATCGAATTTTGGCGTTTTTATTTTTTCGACCCCCGGGCAAGAGAATCCAGCCCGTCAAAAAACTTCATCAAAAATCACCTCGAGACTGTATTTTAGGGAAAGAACCACCCAAACAACGAATGAAAAACGGTCCAAGCACGGGACACACGAGTGGTAAAGTTTTACGACGAGGGAGAGCACTCTCTATTTTTCTCTTTGCCCGTCACGTGTATGTACGGAGAAGACGAGCATGTACGGAAAAAAAAATGCAGGGGTCTCGGATCTCCACTTTCATTCATGGGTCATTTGCAGAGTTTTGCGCTGTCGTCGCCTCTCCCCTCTCCCTCTCACACTATCATTGTTATCTTTCACTTTTTAGAATGAGGCACGACAATATTGGTATTAATATAAGATACTTAAAAAACAATTATTTTGGCTACCTTTATGTACAATTTTATGGCAAGTCGAGTGAGAAAAGTCGGAAAAACGAAATCGGATAGCCATGGTTCTTTTATTTTGTGACGTTGACGTCGAAACAAGTGAGCATGGCGTCACAATGTAACAAAACCCTTATCATTGGCCATGTCACAAAAGTTACAAAAAACCAAACGTCTACCACTATTGTTGTTTTTGGTGGCGTCACTAATCGTCGGAAGTTTCGTAGTCGTCTTCAACTGTCACAAAGTTGTACCTATGTCTACAACCGTCACATTTCAAAGTTCCGATTTCATTTTCGCACATAGGGACGCTCATCAAAGTAGTACGGAACATTTCACTACAGTCCAAAATACTTTATCATTCCCATGTAATCTGTACTTTGATAAAGTATTTTGGATTGTAGTGAAGTGCTCCGTACTACTTTGAAGAGCGTCCAATGTGCGAAAATGAAAAGGGAACTTTGAAATGTGACTGTTGTAGACGTAGGTACAGCTTGTGACGATTGAAGACGACTATGAAACTTTCGACAATTGGTGACGCGAACAAAAACAACGACGGTTGTAGACGTTTAGAGTTTTTGTGAAATTGTAGATGTTTAGGGTTTGGTGACATTGTGACGTCATGCTCACTTGTGACAACCTCGACGTCATTTATTCAATAACTTCCCGCCATGGTTTTCTGATTTCGTTTTGTTTACTTTTCTCACTCGACTTAGCATTAAAAAAAAGCCTAAAAAATGTCAAAAAAAAAAACAAAGATCTTTTATTTTATACCTATATTGTCGTGTCTCAGTCTATATAGTGTGAGATAAAAGCGATAGTGTGAGAGGGAGAGGGGAGAAGCGACGACTGCAAAAAAATATGCAAAGGACCCATGAATGAAAGTGGAGGTTCGAGACCCGTGCAATTTTTTTTCCGTACATGCGCGTGGCGGGCACGGAGAAAAATAACGAGTACTTCCCCTCGTCCAAAAAAATTCCCACTCTTGTGGCGCGTGCGAGGGTCGTTTTTCATTCGCTGTTTGGGAGGTATTAACTAAAAACACCCCCTCGAGGTGATTTTGGATGAAGTGTTTTGATGGGTTGGATTCTCTTGCCCTGGGGTCGAAATGCGGAAAACGCCAAAATGCGTTCACATGACGACAAACATGTAGTACATTCAAAGTATAGGATTGAAGTTCACTGTACTTTGGTAAACACTATTTTTTCGTACAACTAAAGTTTTTCTCGAAGTTCTTTAAATTTTAGGGCCAAAAGACAGAGAAAAGTAGATACTTTAAAATATGGGGACGTACCATAAGTGCCATCGGGTACGCTTTCATATATGAGTTCATGTTTAAGTGGTCCGGGAAAGTTAAGATCAAATATTGTAAATCGTCAAAGATGTTACAATCCGACCGATTTCAACGTAGAAAATTTATTTTCGCACTGTATCATTTAGCGAATTATACGTCCTATGCCATTTTACCATTGAAGCCCCTTTTTTTTTTGCAACACGCTGTTGTTTTTTAGGGGATGCTTTTTCAACCCCCCTCTCCTTCTCACTCGACCGCTCTTCTTTAAATGAAATGCATCAATAATAGTATCAAATGAAATATTTTATTTATTTTTAATATTTTTGGTCTTAGTTTGATGGCATATCGAATGATAAAAGATAAGAAATTGAAATTGAGAAGCCATGGTAGAAAATCTACGTACTGATGACATCACAAGGTAACACGACTTCGCTATGTCACAAAACTCTAAACATCTACAATGTCACAAAAACCTCGACGTTTACAAACGACGCCGTTTTTGTAGACGCCACCAATTTTATGATCGTAGATGTCTGCATTTCGTTTCATACTCAGTCGCACATTTTACAAACGTCTACAACTGACACATATTTGAAGTAATGAAGGCGCAAGTAACGATTGATATGGGAACACTTTGAAAAGTACAATGTGAAATTTGTGCTAAAATCCAAAGTAACATTCTAAAGTTTCGGTTATATGGGCACACACCCTAAGGAACGTCGATCATGTTTTTTTATGCATCAGATATTTTACACGTGGCATATTGTGATTAGACTGCCACTTAGTGTGTATATTTTGTTGAAAGTACAAATAAAACGATGAAAGAAGAGTCTTTATTGCAAAAATTGCTATGGTAAAACCATCTGTACAAAAGGGTAAAATTGAGCATTTATATTGCAAGATAGGAAAACAAAATCATTATTTATAAGCATTGCTGTGAGCATAATTTTATTAATTGTGGACAAAGTCCAATAATCATTTGTATTCAACTTTCTACTTCATAATGGAATTTCCTATTGGACCACAATCTGTCTATGAGGCTACTTTTCTATGATAGCTATTTCCCTCTAATCCCTCTAAATCTGGTCTACAATTTTTAATTTTCTCAAGTAAGCCCCATCTATGTTATTTGTAGCAACCTATAATTCACCTATTTTTTTTTTCTTTTCGAATATTGAATCGATTGATATAAACAAGTCATGCCTTCGTTTTTAACTGTCGAAGCAACTCACAGGTCGAATCTTCGGGTTTTTTCTATAAAGAAAATATACTATTGCCCTACAATAAGGGACAACTTTAGCCAAAAATTGAAACTTTTAAAGACTCCTAACATTTCTTTTAAATCTAACCAAATTCTAAAAAAGTTTGCAAAAAAACTAAAAAATGTAGACTGAGAGATGCGGGTTTTTCACTTTTTATTACTATTGTTTTTAGAAAATCGTAAGTCTAACTTAACGATTTGAAAGGAATTCCAAAAGAACCTCGAGAAAAAAAAAATTATATTCCACAAATACATTCTATGGGAAAAAAGAAAGCTGGGCCTGGATTCCCCAGTTCCATTCTACATCCGGTATACCAATAAGCATTCCGATATTCCCTTAGTGACTCAGCTAAAGCTTTCATACTCATTGAATCCCCTTTGAGGTACGGCTTAAAAAAACGAAGGCTGAGAACAATGGTCTCCTGTTACTCCCTCTCCCGAATCCCAAAGAAAAAAAAAAATAAAGAAAAAAAGACAAGACAAGAAAAAAACTTGCCATTAAGAAAGAGGTCATATATTGTCACGAAAAATAAAAAAACCCTAGGTAGCCGAAAGAAACCCTAACAACCGCAAAAAAGTGTGAAAAAAACCCGAAAGGCTCTAAAAACCACGTATAAACCCGAGAAAAAAGCTCGGAGAAAAAATCGATAGTTGCGAAAGTGACAGACAAGAGACCAATTTTGGCGCAACTTTTACTCTACAAACAATGTTTTTTCCTTTCATCGATATCTTTATTTACTAAATATGTAAATAAATACCCACATTTTGTTTTTTCTTTTTATAGAAAAAAAAGGTAAATAAATACCCACATTTAGTTTTTTCCTTTCATTGATATGATTATTCACTAAATATGTTAATTAATACCCACATTTTGTTTTTTCCTTTCATCGAAAAAAAAAAGGTAAATAAACACCCACATTTTGTTTTTTCCTTTTATTGAAAAAGAAAGGTAAATAGATAGCCACATTTGGTGGGTAATAATAGATGAGAGGACTCACCTTTGTATGGCCACTAGTGTAAAATCTCTCTCCCTCCACCACATGGCCCCAGTTACTTCGTCCTCCTCCCAAAATCAAAATGTCACTGTCAAAAATTCACCCAAAAAAAAAATAATGCACACAAATAAAATATAATGGGCACAAAAAAAAATAACGCGAACATAAAAAAAACAAGGCACACAAAAAAAATTGCACCCAAAAAAAAATGCACACAAAAACAAATGCACCCAAAATAAAAATGCACCCAAAAAAAAAATAATGCACAAAAACAAAATAATGCTCCCAAAAAAAAAATAATGCACCCAAAAAAAGTAAACTCGTGCACACAAGAAAAAATAATGCACCGCAAAAAAAAAAAATGCACACACAAAAAAATAATGCACCCAAAAAAAACAATAATGCACGCAAAAACACACACACACACACACACACACACATACGCATACACAACCACACATGTAGAACGAGTATGTATTACTAGGAATTCATATGAAAAAAATGGAAAATTAAAGAAAAAAAAATTGAAAAAAAAAATGAAAAAATAAAAATAAAAAAATTGAAAAAAAAATAACTGGAAATTTGAAAATTGGAGATCTTGTCCATATCAAATATTTTGAAGCGAGCGATACTTATGAGCAAAACATACTAAAGAAATATAAAAAAAACTTTTTCTTTTCCCTTTCTCTTTATTTCCATTACGTAATTTACCGACGAGCATTTTTACTCAAGCATATTATATTTCTTCTTACCTGTGGGAAGCCACAAGATGGTCAATTATGGCCCCATATCGCTTCAAAGTTTTCTTATCCCTTTTCCATATCGCCTCTTTATTTGTAATTTGCCCCACAAAAGCTTTTCGTAAAGGAAGGAGAGAATTTTTATCATCAACAACTTTTCCTCCCGCGAGAAAAATCGGTACAGAAGATTTCACTCCCATAGCCTGAATTATAACAACGCAAAATTTAGGAAAAATATAGACAATTTTTTTGACAAATAGACACCTAATTTAGACAAATATAGGAAGTAAAAAAAAAAAAACACCAAATTTGGACAATCATAGAGAATTTAGACAAGTAAACATCAGATTTAGACAAATTTAGACAAAATTAAGGAGTAAATATGGAGGTTGGGAATACAATGTTTATTTATTTACCTTGGGTATGTTTTACCTTTAGTATCATTCCGATTTCAATGGGGCTAAATGGGCAAAAATTGCCCTCCCTCCCTCCTCCTTCTTTCGGTTTTGCTGTCAAAGTTGAGTTGTCATAATAACAACCTGCGATCGACAAAAGAGTAACTTTTTGTCAATTTAGACAATTTTGTCAATTTAGACAATTTTGATAATTTAGACAATTTTGTCAATTTTGTCAATTTAGACAATTTTGTAAATTTAGACAATTTTGTCAATTAAGAGAAAATTGCGAATTTAGAAAATTGCCATAATAATATATAGTGCCTAAAGTGAAAAAATAGTCTAAATAACAAAATTGTCTAAATTGACATAATGGACAAAATGGACAAAAATGACAAAATTTTCTAAATTCACAAATTTCTCTAAATTGACAAAATTGTCTAAATTGACAAAATTGCCTATTTTTGAAAAAAAGAAGAGTTGAATCAAATGCAAATGGCTTTGAATTTCTTCACCTTAGATATTGTAAATAAAAGAGATATTAAAACCAAACACAAAATGACAAAATATTTGTTTTTATAGTTTAACTTGAACTGTGTCTGAAAAAGCCCTCATCAACTCAAAAAAGAGTACTCACCACCCTAAAAAAAACCAGTCAAAAGAAGTACCTTAAAAGGAAATATTTGATCATGAGATAAAGACGATAGAGGACAAATCAAATAAAAAAATCTAAAAAAATCCACATAACACTCTGCCCCATCGCCTATAAATTTTAGTAACACTTATTCGGTAGAGCTTTTTGTAGGTCGAAAATCACAAAATAATGGTAACATTTTGAGGGAGCCCACATCTCCCTACATTAAATTAGTATAATCAAGATTAATTTTGCTTAAATAGTTCCTTTACTCCATTATCCAAGTGTAGTACTAACTTATTCAACCAACGACTCACCAAGTATAAGTAAGGAAGCGCAAATCGATACTGACGAGAGTTTAACAACTTTACTAAATAACTAATAAAAAGACTAAATATATGAGAGGAAGGAGAAAATACAAAAAATAACGATGTTTACATACACACTAATAAAAAGACTACAGATATGAGAGGAAGGAGAAAACACAAAAATATAGCAATGTTGACTAAAAGTACGAGATTAAGGAAACGACAAAAAACTCACCAAAGTAGCGAAGCCAGTCCTCTTCAAATCTCATGTGAAGAGCAATATAAGGCCCTTTTATTTGAAGGGTTTGCACAATACCCATTCCGATTCTGTCCCCATAAAAAAACCCAAAAAAAAAAATCTGAATAAGACAAGAAAAAAAATAAGACGAGGGAAGACGATAAGACAAATTTGAGAAAGACAATACAGTGAGAAAGACAAAAAGATGAGAAGAGAAGAGAGGAGAGAGAAGATAAGACGTACATACTGTGCGAGTTAAGCCTATCCAGACTAAGGAGAAATTTCGGGATGTAGTTCAAAATTTTACATTTAAGGTACTGTTATTTACGGATTTGTCCCAAAAAAGGTACAGATCCTGGTCAACATCAAGAGATTTCACCATAGTACGAATAGGCTTTATATGGCAGATCTGGAAGAAATTTTGATCCAATTTGATTTTTGGGAATATTCGGGTCGAACTGGAGCATGGAACTACTCGGCATCTTAGTCCTGAAAGACAAAAAAAAAAAGGGAAGAAAAATATACAACGAGAGGAAACAAAAACAATGAGACAAAAAAAAAACGGGACGAAAAATAAGGGAGGAGAGGAAACAAAAACAATGAAACGAAAAAACAATGGAACGAAAAAAGACACATAACACGAAGCAATAAAATATAAGTAAAGAATAAAACACCAACAAAGCAAACGGAAGCAAAAAAAAATCACACGCACAAAAAAGAGCACTCCGAGGAAGGCAGTATATTCCTGAGGAATAATTTTACAAAAATATGAATATCTTTCGTCTCTCTCGCTTTCTCTCTCCCTCTTTCTCTCACCTCTTTAAAACACTAAAAAAAAACACTATCAACCTTACATATTAACACGCAAAATTCGCGCGCCAATCAGAAGACGCAAACAAGTGAAACACAAAGTACTACAAGTACTAACAAAACTACTGAGACCGAAAAGTCGTAGGATCACAAACCAAAACAACACTTACGGCACTTTGCCATAGATTAAGAGTGGTCTTATTAGAGGAAAAGTGGGGTTGTTTACAAGACGCCGTACGTTTTTGTACATATTCGTACCAATTTTTTTTTTTTTGTTGTTAGACAAAACATGTTTACCGAAAAACTGTCGAGATGCTCCAATATTATAGGCGTATGTCTTGACCGTTGGATGTCTCACTTTTTTAGATCCGCGAAGCAATCGTGCAAATTGTCCAGAGTGAAGACACTCTCTTCGAGTGAAGAAACTCTCTTCGCGAGGAGAGTTGCTTCACACTGGTCGGGAAACATTTGTACACGTGAAAAGTAAAAAAAATATCCACGGCCAACACGCGATCACAGGCCTAGACGTCGTACGTGTCGTACATACCATATGCCTCTTGCCACGCTGGGTGCAAGTCCACCGAAAACTTTTTCGCACGCTCCTTCTAACATACACCGACCTTCAAAGTTTGCCGCGCCTTTTTGACATTCCGTTTCGAAATTTTGATTTCCATTTTCAAAGAGAAAATCTGGTCGCTAACTTTTCGTACGGATCACTAATTACCTCCGATGGTACACGTTCAGATTTTCCGTTTGAAGATTTTTTTAAGATTTTTTAAATCTGAACGCTAACCTACGTGGCACCAAACATGATTGCAAAACGTTATTTACTGGCCCACAATGTGGAACGTCCTACCGGTAAACCCTACAAATAAACGTCTCCGTACGTATAGTGGGACCTCCTAATAGAAAAGAGGCCTCAGTGTGTGGCAATTGTACTCTTTGCGAACACTTTGAGAACACTAACCACACACTAGATAAAATGAGCGTTTGCTTAAAAAACACAAAACCGGACGGTCAAAGTTGTCGCCCAAAATTTTGGAGAATCTTGCCAAATCTACAGTAAACATATTGTATAAATAAAAATAAAAAACAATATGGCTTGGTAAGAGAATGTACATATTCCAGTAAACAACCTCACTTTTCGCCTGATGGAGGTTCACCCTTTATTAGAGTCGGCACCCATGCAACCTTAGCTTAGCAATCCAACTTTGTCTTGTAGTACCGATTCTTCGTACGTGTTTTACATGTTTGTGATTTAAGTTTGTGATCGTTGTAGACGTCCAATGTCTGTTATGGTTGTAGGCGTCTAATGCCTGTGACGGTTGTAGATGTCCAATGCCTGTGACGGTTGTGGACGTCTACAATGTCTTTTGTCACACCGTAGAGGTCAAACTTTTCCTGACATAGTAGACGTCCAATGTTTGTACGTGACATGGTAGACGTTCATTGTTTGTGGTGACAGTATAGACGTTCAATGTTTGTACGTGACGTGGTAGACGTTCAGTGTTTGTAGTGACACTGTAGACGTTCAATGTTTGTACGTGACATTGTAGACTTTCGATGTCTGTACGTGACATTGTAGACGTCCAGCGTTTGTGCGTGACATTGTAGACGTTAAGCATACAATTGTAGGCGAGTTGTTCAGATACGTGCCCGTGTCTTGCTGACTCTTTTTCTTGTCGCAGGACTTCAATCACTCTCTATTCCTCTAGAAAGAAAGTCAAGTACACGAAAGCTTTTCCATGATCTCGCCTTCTTAACTTTCCACTCTTTTCTCTCTTCATTCCTCCACTAAAAAAACTAATCTTCCGAATAAATTTCTGAAAGTTTTTTTTTTCCTATTGCTACTCATTTTTTACGCACTTTTCCTTTAAATACTTTTCAATCGTCTACGTAGCTATTCCTGTGCAGACTTCTTCATTACTCATACTCATCTTTCTATTTATCAAAAGAAACCAATTGGCTAAAATTCTCCCTTTGTGCGTCTTTAGCTACTTTTCTTTCTTTTTTCTGCATCCTTTAGAAAAAAATAAGGACTCGTCTGGAAGCTTCACCTCTGTCGCCAGTTTTGGAGGCTTGTCCGGTTTTGTCTTTTGAAATTAGTTTGAGAGGGCAGCTTCATGTCTCAACTGAATTCGTGTGGATTTAAACCTACAACTGATAATTTACGTTGCTTTATGAGAAGTGTGAGATGATAAAAACAAAAAAAAAAACGTTCCTTAGCCCTAATGTCAACTTTTCCGTGGTAATTGGTGAGGATATTACCTATCCCGCAGACTTTTCGGGCAAAAATGCTTGATTTTAAAACCCACCTTAATTAGGGTGGATTTCTCTTGGCATCCTTGCTTGTCGTATCCTTTGCATTTCATGTGAGGAGTTATACATAGTAACCCTAGTTACTGTGGAAAAAAATGAGAAAATCAAACTTTGCCTCCTTTATGGTCCGGAATAATTTTGCTGACGACATCTTACAGTAACGCAAAAAGCCCGAATTCAAGGTGAATGTGATCGAAAGCTGATAAACTTGCATGTTTTTGTCATAACTGGAGCCTTTTTCAAATCACTGTCATTAGTGTCGATGTCAGCTTGGAATTTGAGATTTTGCAATCTTTACCGACCAATGGCAGAGTTTTGTACTTTCCCAATTGATGTGGGTTTGTGCCGGGCAGTCTTAGATATTTCGCAAAACTTGTAGTAATTGGTCTGGTTTTGAAATGGACCATAACGAATGTGGGTAAAAAGACTTCAGTTGTAAGATTTTCATCCTTCGCCCCAATTTGGTCTGAATTTCCCACATACCTAAATTAGAGTGGAATCTGATTTTCAACAAACTTTGATAACTCAATTATTTTGTTTTGGGATACTTATATCCTAACTTTTGCATCCTTCAACGGATATGACGTTTTTAAAATACTCTAATTAGAGTGGTCTACAGTTTCGGTTTAAGAATCTCCATTAAGTCATGATGGCCACAAAGAAGTTCAGGCCCTGGATCAGATGACCTACGGAGGAGGAACCAAAATACATGTTGAAGAAACAGGGTTTGCAAATCGTAGATTTCACTCATATAGAAATTACACTCGAAGAAGACTTGTTACCGATAGATCGAAATTTCAACGTGACAATTAAACTGCACATAGCCTGCGTTGATGTAAAGTAAATAACACATCCAAGGTTCTTTGGTTGCCTGAATGCTGAGGTAATTACAAAGGTCGCTGGTTCAAAAAATAATACATTGTTAACAAATGATTGTTGAATTCATCAGTACACCCTTCTTCCCCAGAGACAGCTGTTATGAAATGACATTGTCCATATACACGTTCGTTGTGAGAAAAGACTTGACCAGACAAAGCATTCCCAACCAGCAGCAGGAAATGAACAATTCGGACAAATTGATGACCCATCAAAAGCCTATTTGGTACGAGCTAAATACATTGCCAGTACCAAATATCATTGATACAGTGATGAAGACCAAATGGACAAACACTGGGTAATCTCAGCTACAAACAAGAGAACTTGTTTGTCAATCTCAGGCAATACAAAGAACACGAGGGAGACAACAAGAAATGGCAACGATGATATTCACAAGTGACAAATGAATCCCATTACAACAATATCACTGCCGCTTCCTCATCCACTACCTAGGTGCTAACTCAATATCGATCTTGTTATCGACCACAGTGTAAAATTTAAAGAGTAACCACTATCGAGGAACAAAATTGGCTTGGTAACTTAAATATAAGCTCACCTCGTCGCGTTGACCATGAAACAAAATATTCGGTGTTTAGTTGTTTTCTGGCAGCCCGCTTGGCCATGTCACATTCTTAATAGGTTTCAAAATGACTTCCACTTCAGCCAACATCTGCTGATCTGTCTCTCCTGAACAGGCCTTGATGACAGCCGCGACATTCTCCTCCACCTGTTAACTCCCACAAACCCAAGTGTGTCACACACAAGAAAACAACTCTTACACTAAAACTGCCATGAATTGCTAAGAAGTAACCGAACAAAACACACGTTTGGACAATGATACGCCTGCCTTAAAATGCATCCAGTCGTCCCTCAATTGAGCTAGCCGAACGTGGAAGAGACTTAAATGTGGTTAAAGAACGGTGTGGGAGCTGGGTATCACCTGCTGTGGACTGCACATGCCGACCAGTGTGGTGGAGACATCTGGATGGGCCACGGCATACTGCAGGGCCAGCTCGGGGAGGCTCACTTTGCGAGCTTTGCAGTGAGCTGCTGCGGCTCCACAAGCCATCTGGACCAAAAGTTCAGACAGGCCACCAGACAACCTCCCCACTATCAGCCCAAAGATGAACATTCCGCATCCATCACAGCCTTCATTCGTCGTGGTTCCAATGATAACAAATTTGGCAACTGTTTTTCTGCTTTGTCTAGTGTACGTATAACTCCAGCAGAAGGAAGTGGTGGCCCTCACGATATTTACTGATTGTCTGAGGCAAAATCACATCAAGCAAAAGACCGTGTTTCCATCAATACAATCGAAGCCCATTGGCAGACGGCACACAAACGGCCTGCGTTCACTGAGAGTTCAAACAGATCAACAAAACATGTACAGCTCCCAAAAAAGACAAACCAAATCTGGATCTGGCCACCACCTGTCCAACAGTTCGAATACTCGACAGGCTAAGCTTCCCGTAAGCTAAGCCCATTCCAGGCCTCATAGGTGTCTGCTAAGAGAATTGAAATCTGCCAAGTGTATTATACTTCGTATTTTTCAGTATTGGAAAAACACCTGTGGTCATACGTATGGTTATAAGCAACAACTGTTGCATATCTTGCATATCCTAAGACATGTAAACAAAAAACAAACAACATTTCTAGCAGGTTTTTAACCAGTACTCCATATCCTTTTGCTTCGTAACTTGAAAACAGAACCTCACCTGCACTTCGACCGGTGCTGGATGCCATGATGGGGCACCTGTTCCAGTTAAAAGCCCCATAGATAGTGGCGAAGCACTAATAATACCGACGCCCTTTTCCTTCAAGTATGGAATTAGGTCAATAAGCGTCTGATCGTTTAAGCTGTTGTGACAATAAGATAAAACAACATCAACTGTTCCTGCTGGAACTCTGTCCAGGACAGATTTGAAAATCTTTAAAGGCAATCCTGTGATTCCGATGAATCGTACTTTTCCGGTTTCTTTGAGCTTTTGAAGAGCAGGTAAGGTTTCTGAGACAATCTGCATCCAGAAAACAATCCTCAGTTCTCGTGAGAAACAGTATCTCAACCAAAAGAATAAAAAAACAAAAATGGTTCTTCTCAACTTTCAGAATTCACATATGCGCATTATGCAAGTTTGTTTTATTTTAGTAAATAAGAAAAGACCACGTGCCAATTTTCCAACATGCTGTAAGTACATTTGCTCACAGAACTCACAATTCAGACATGAAAAAGGGGGAGGGGGGACAACCAAAATCACCTGAATAATGGACACAAGATGTCATAGACATGAACAATAACAGGCTATCACATTGGTAGAGTAGTTACACTACCGAAATTTACTGCGTTGCTCCGAGTAATCATAGATTTTCCAACAATCATAAGCAAATTTACAACTACACTGCTCGTCGCTATTAGAGTGAAACATTTTGCGGGCAGTCAAAGTACCTTTTCTCATCACACGGTTTTCTGATTTTCAAGATCGAAGGGCATTTCCTTTTAAGGTCGATTACAAAGTTAAACAACTTTGCCTGCCGAAAAAAAATTGAACTCTAATAGGGGTGGGCTGTGTACTCATAAAACTGTATAGAAATGAAGAGTAATGTGACGACCTTACCAAAATATGTGCGAACATAAAAGACCACACAATATCAAAATATGAAATGGAGGTTAAAACCACTTGCAACGAGCAAGAGGTGGTTGGACCCAGACCTGATCCATGGAGCCAAACTCAATATCATGGCATTGAATTATGTCGATAAAGTCAACATTCAATCGCTTCAAGCTCTCGTCAACGCTGCGGGTGATTCGTTCAGCACTGAAATCAAATAAAGTAGGTCCATATCGGCCCACTTTGGTAGATAGCACAAATTTTTCTCGAGGAATATCTTTCAAAGCCTTCCCAAGCACCTGCTCTGCCAAAGTAGCCCCATAAAACCTGTAAAATAGTTGAAAGAGAACAGGAAATTTGTTCAAGGCCATTGGATTTCACAACCAAGATATACAGCGAAAAAGTCAAGAAGAATAAAGAACCATGATTGACTTTGACAGACATGAACAATGGCATCCACATATTTGTACAGTTTAGAAAATAAATAAATATGTATATAAACAAAGATCTGACTCGAAATGACACTGCGCAAACAACATGGACTTAACTGAGAGAGAAAGTAAGGAAGGCACCATGTCATTCTTCACCCAAACCAGTCTGGTTTATTTTAGCGAGCTCAAAACAACATTAATCCACACAATTCTCACTTTTGTAGGGTCCTCCATATCAAGTGATTAACATTAGCGCATGCACATTTTCTCCTAGGTTTCCCTAGAACAGAGATATCAGCAATTGTACGCTCTAACATTAGCATAGCTATTCTGTAAAGAGTTAAAAGCTGTCCATTTAGCATGTATTCATATGTGCGTAAAATACGCGACAATCATGTTTACTTCCATTGTCAATGTACGTCATTAGAACAGAAAAGCAAGATAATGGACGCATTTGATACTCAAAATGTTCCTACCAAGCAAGTTAAACAAAACTGGTTCTACAGTTTGAACGAGGTACCTTTACACGAAATGTCTACCAGACTTATTGTTACTGCTGCATTCTACAAGTAAACGAGAGTTCAACGTCAATTCACAAATGTTTGTCACAATAATGCAAACAGAAGGGACCAACATGGTCATGAGACATCCGCAAAATATAAATTCTAAGAACAACATTCAACACGACTTCTTTCTACAAAAAAAACAACAAAAAATAGGTCCGCAGTTAACCTAATTCATAACACTGCTAGTTAACCTTTTTCTGGTCTTTGTTTCTTCGTGCAATCAGCAGCAAAACCTTAGAGTTTCATCAGAACGTTGAGAAGTCCCAAACCTCTGCCACTATTAAGAGCGTAAATAATTAACAACATCATCGGGAAATTTAAAAAGCAAGAGCTCCTTACGGTGAAACGTCAATGAAGTTGATTCCTAGAGCTACTGCGCGATGTACGGCCTGGATGCCCTCATCCTCGTTAATAGTACTGAAGACGTTCCCTAAAGGAGACGCGCCAAACCCTAGTACCGACACTTGGAGGCCAGTATTACCGAGAGCTCGCTTAGGCATAGCCATGGGGAAGGAGGATGGTGGGACCTCGGATGGCTGACGACACTGAGATTCGGGTACTGTTGTACAGCAAGAGCCGTACAATGTGCACGTGTTTTCAGCGTACGGTGTATGTACGGTGACGTATTGCAGTGCACACAGCAGCAGGAACCGCTTCGCTGCCGCTAAAGGGCTCCAGTGACGCGTTTTGGAGCCATAGCGTGTCATCGTGTCCTGCGATGTGAGCGTCTCAACACGTGTGAAATCTCATCCAATCAAATCATGTCCTTACTACGTACTCTAGCTCAAAAGTACGCCGAGGTATCGCCTATGGGTGTAAGGCATACACCATAGTTGTTCAAATCGCGCGATTTTTTCCTTTTTTCCGATCAAAACGTATAATTCGTGACTTTTGAATAAATCGGAAAAAAACGCGATGTACTTTCTGTCCGGTAAACTGAACGTAATATCTATATAAAAGGTACAGCGTTTACCGTAAATTGTACGGTTTTTTACGGTAATGTACGGAATTTACCGAAAAGTCGAAAACACACGTTGCCCTTACTGGTATTTTCTGTCCTATAAACTGAACAGAAAATACACGGAACATGTACGTTACTTTTTTGAAAATGTACGGACATTTTCGAAAATAGACGTTTGAAATGTCACACTATTTGCGCGCGGATAGTTTGAAAAATGTACGAACGTCTTCTTCAATTATTTTTGAAAGAAGCCGCCATGGAATGTTGAAAATCTGCCGGGAATCTGCCTGTCTGATACTATACGGAGTTTGACAAAAATATTGTGTTGGCCGAGATTTGGGCTTGGCTCTACGCTCTTCCACTATAGCCTATTTCGCATTTGTAACGGAAAGCTTACAAACTGCGGTATTATTTAAAATTCATTTTTGTTTACATGTACGGAATAGTACGGACAAAAAATAATTAACGATTTTTACGATTTTTTAAAAAGGTTCAATGCGTTTTTCACTTATAATTCGTCGCGATTAAGTCGTTCGCACTAAACGCCGTGAACAACTATGGCATACACCCACACGCCTTCTACTAAAATTCGCACGAAAGGAAAAAATACAATGCGCTTCATTTAGCTTGGGGTAAGTGAGTCCATGGCATTTCGTTAACACGGGACACAAAAAAAGGGTCTCTTAACCAAATTTTAGCCCTTAATTTAGATGGCGGATCCAATTCTCTTCATTTAAGCAAGATAAGTGGGTCCCCAACATTTAGCTAATAGGGGAAACAACACAAATCTTTAAAAAATACCTCTTCCCACAATTGAGGTTGCAATCCTCTTCATGTACCTATGCTAAATAGGTCGATA
Source organism: Zygnema cylindricum (assembly GCA_037447655.1). NCBI lineage: Eukaryota > Viridiplantae > Streptophyta > Zygnematophyceae > Zygnematales > Zygnemataceae > Zygnema > Zygnema cylindricum. The sequence goes on from JBBHKE010003512.1 coordinate 15,959, forward strand.
CCTTCAAAACCTTAACTCGCAGTACCTTCTACCTAACCCCCCACAATTGAACATTTGGGAATGACTTGGGCCAAAAACAAACGTAGCAACAAATGAAGGGGCGTTCTACTTAGCTTGTTTGTTGTGATCCTTTTAAGCCTTTTCCATTAGGCTCAATTCCTTAGGCAAGAACCCCAAAAGACTTCTCATTTGAAAATAACAAACGTGTGAAAGAAGTGTATACGATGGGGGGATAAATTGCAAGGAGGGAGGGGGGGGGTGTCGAATAAAACAAACAAATATTTGGACAAGAGGCTAAATCTCAGTAGGTTGTATCAGCAAGGCTACTCTACTATCTACTATACCTTGTTCTGATTTAAGCCGTTCAAGGTGGTCTCGCGTCACTGACTTTTTTGCCAAGCGTGAATCAACGATTCCTTGTGTAATAAGTCGAATGGTTATTGCGACAACGGTGCACAAGGTAAAACTAACTTATCTCACAACTATGGAAGCTTAGCTCAAGTTCCTTGTTGGTGGGTGAACATTACAACACTTAGGTAAATTTACTTGAATTTTGCTTCGCAGTATAGCGATCATAGAAGGATAAAAACGCAACGTCTCCATCAACCTTCAGTTGTGCTGTCGTTGCAGTAACTTTTCTAACACTCGTAGCTTGAAATTTCAAGAAATGAAAGGATCGATATTCCTAATGATTAGATGATCGCATGGCCAAAGTTTTTATTTGTACTGAAAGAGCTTTCTACCCTTTTTTCCCACGTGTTGATGTTTTTGAGTCAATTGTAAGATACAATCGTTATCTTTTACCATAACTTTTCCACACAGAAAAGCAAAATGACAAAGAATATCACCTAGTTTGAGAACTGTAATCCACACTGTTCGGTGAACTGTACTGAGGTTCAATAACAACGGTTCTACATTGAGCCGTAACAGTAATCATCGCCGGTGAGCCCATGAGGTTCATCATCGTAACAACGCTAAAAACCCAACAATTTTGTATTGTGTGAATTTCACCTTCGATATGTGGTCCAATGTGGGATGTTATTTAAGATGTTGGGGAAAATGGGCGTAAGTTACACCGTTATTAGTGTCAAAGTCACTAATTTGGGTTCTTAAATTTTGTTTTTCCTCAAATAGGATACATGATTTTAATTTTTTTCCTTGACGCTAATTGGTACCGCACAAAATAGCGTAAAGAACTAAAGTTCAATAAGATCTAAATAGCGCAGTGTAATTTGATTTCAGATCAGACATAAATGTACTTTCAATCAAAAATTTTACAAAAATGAATTAAATCGACGCTGCGCATAGGAACGCGGCTAAAAGCGATTGGTTGACCAAAACTAGTCGACATGTAAACTAGTCCGGTTATACCGACATTTAAATTCCAACGGTTAATATATTTTTTAATGCATCTGATACATATAATAATGTATATAATCGTTTTAAAATTTTCCATTTTGTCGTTCAAATTAGCGCTAACACCAAATTAGAATAAACCTTTTTTTTTAATTTTCAAATTTTAATTACGCCAATGACTTTATATTTACTACACACTATTTAAACTTTGACACTAATAACAATCGTGTGCGTTGGCGTTACAAGCCAAATTCCCTTTATGCCATGATATACATTATTACTGCTTGTCGTATGCTTTGTGGTCCGCTTCTTCAAAGAGCTCATTTCGCTTGCAATATTGATTAGGTTGTATACGGATGGAAACATTTTAGACTTTATTGCTGCTATTGCACAAGCCAAGACGCAATGTGTAGAGGTGGAATTGACCTCCACAATGTCACCACTAATCTTAGTCCAGTCCACCATGATACATGACCAGCCACCTTCCGCTATTGACTGTATTATAGATTCACCATCATACCACAGGCTAGACTTTTGTACCAAGTAACTACAAACGAAGACAGTTGGGGCTTGTTTACCATCAGAATGTGTTAAACTCTCAAAGAACTTTGTTTTGGGGTGTTAACATTGGCGGGGCATGCTACTTACAGGCTTCGGATTTAAGAGCTGGGACAAGGGACGCTTGTGCGTCCGTGCATTGACAAGAAAACCTCTTTTCAAATCTGAACCCTGACTCCTTACTCCTTAAGATCCTTGCCATGGTGTGTTTCTTTCAACCTACAATATCAAGGTGAGGGCTTACTCTGAAGAGATTGTACATTTATGTAAAACTCTTTTACCTCCTGCTTCCCGTTTCCACTTTTAGAAGGGAGGTATTCATTTGCTGGAAATGCTTTCACTCATCTATATCCTCTCAGAACAGGTTCATTTCTCTCAAATGGATTTTTTTAAATCGCGGCTTTGTTTTTCTGGTCTGCTGGTGAGCTTTTATCTCCTTCCATAATTCTAGGGCTAGATTCACCATTTGTCTGATCAAGATGCCGGAGGATGTGTAAAATAAATAAAAAAAATGAAAAGGGTTTTCACGAGATCCCAATGCTGTGTGATGTAAGGAACAGATAAAAACATTTTATGGCCCAAAAATATGAAAGGAAGAAGACCTCCAACAAACTGAGAGGCCCAAAGAAAAGATTAGAAACAGCGTGTACGTGTACAATCTCCTTTAACAGTGAAAAAGGGTAAATCGGAACACCTACCAAAAATCTTTTCCTTAACTTGCTTTAAGAAACAGCTTGGCACAAATTTGAAAAAAAAAAGAGGAAAAGAAAAAATTAAACAGTAGAACCGAGCAAACAAGAAAACTTCCCACTAAAAAATCATTCATCTCAGACCATAAATACAAACAAAGGGACAAAGAGAACAAAAAACTTCGCTCGACAAAGAAAAAGAGAAACCGGAGAAAGAAAAGAAACAAAGAATGTTTGATAAAGTAAAAAACTCAACATGTTTTTTCAATACTACAAAGAAAACTAGGTCATCTGTGGCAATTAATACCCGAAAGAATCATATACAATGCGTAAAAGTTGAGCAGTTAAACCCATTTAACCCCATTAAAACTACCCAGTTTTAAAGAAAAATTGTCCAGATCCAGCCCCTCCACAATATAGGATTTTCCCTACAACTTTTTCGGCCTGCCCGGCCACATTAATTTGCCTCCGGAAAAAAAAAAAAATAGGCCTTCTGCCTCAGGTTGCCAAAAAAGCTCTACCTCCCCCACTCCCCTCTTAGGTTTCTTTTTTATCTCTCCTGTTCTTTCTTTCTCCTTTCTCAAAAGTTGGTGATGGCGTGGCATTCTTGTACAGAAAAATGTGACAGCTTCATTCCTCGATGACACCCTCCCCTTCGACATCCCGTCTCCCTTCTTGATGACAAAACTGGTCCTATTAAATTGTACAATGAGTCTCTGCCTCCTCTCCTCTCTCTCTCTCGTTCTTCCTCTTCCATCCTGTCCATCCGGGTCCCTCCTCTCCAGTACTCCATTCCATTCCCCCTCATTTCCCCTTCCTTCCCTTCCTTCCCCTTCCGTCATTTCCTTCCATTCCTCCACCCATCTTCTCCCCTCCTTCCCTCCTCTCCCTCCCTCCCCCTCCCATTCCTCCTCCCCGTCCCATGTTTCCTCCCTCCCCGTCTGCCGACCTCCCTCACCCACCCCAGCCCCCTCGACCGGACAGGCGCCTCGAAATCAAGTGGCTGCGGCAGAGGCAGAGAGAGGAGACAGGAACGAGGGACATGGAAGGAAGGGAGGACGGAAGGGAGAGGAAGAAAGAGGAGGGAGAAAGGAGTGCGAGGAAGGGAGAATGAGGAGGAGGGAGGAAAGGAGTGCGGATGCGCGGAGGAATCAGGGATCGAAAGAGATCGAGGAGAATCGGCATACCGGTAAGCTGAACAGAGTGAAAGGAGAAAGTCAGAGTGCGATCAGATGGCAAAATGTCATTTCATTTGCGGGTTAGATTAGGGTAACTGAAGATTCGCGGGAAAACCGGGCGTACGGATTTGGGAGTACGGCTTAGTCTGCAGAGTAGCGGTTCGTACGGACGTTTGCGTCGGTCGCGTTGTCGGGTTGTGCGCCTCAGCTCCTCGGGAAGATCGCCAGCGCATCAGAATCCGGACGGCGATGACGTCATGGAAGAGTGAAAGTCGTGTCACGGTGGCGAGGCGGGCCGGGGGATATTTGGAGATGAAAGGAAGCTTTTGTGGCGCATACGGGGGCCACGACAATCGGGGAGAAGACGTGGCAGCTGCCGATGCATGAGACAATCGGTATGGTCCAATGAAAATGCAGGAATAGATTTCGCCTGTGCGGGTTCTGCGGCGCCTGGCTGACGCGCGAATCTAAATTCGGCGTCTGGAGCGGCCGCGCTGGCGCCTTTGAGTGTTTTCGTTTGCGGCAAAGTCGCGTTGACGTTTTGTGGGCCGCGCGCGTCGGAAAGGGCGGAGGGATATTATGTGGAAGAGGGGGTGAGGATAGCATGGTGCGGAGAGTGCGTACGAACTGTACGGTAGATGTCCAGGGAAGGTTGTATCAAACGAACAGAAAGCTCGTGGTACTTCCGGGCAAATGTCACATTTTTTGTCGGGAGTTGAGGATCCAAAAAGTTGCAATGATGCGTTGTCACTGTTGATTCTCTTTGACCAGGTGCAAGTGTGCCACCAGGAGTGGGTGTCGCGACTCGCCAGTACTGTACTGAAACATCGGTGCATTGGTGCATCGGCAAATCGGTGCATCGGTATGGGATTTCGGAGAGCAGCGATTTGGGAGCCGACTGGATTTAGCAATCCGTCGTTTTTGTTGTTTATCCGTTACAGTTTGACGCCCCGCTACGATGTTTCCCACAGCGCCGGTGCCTTTTGATGTGGCGGGAACTGCACGTTGTCCTATGCGGCCGCGCAGCCAAACGCTTTACTGGTCGCATGTGTGGTTACGAGTTTCTTAATGAATGTTTGTCGTTAAGCAAGACATTCAGCCCTAAATACTGTATTCTACACCGTGAATCGCTACATGACAGTACAGGTAAGTCTCTGTACTGTACTGTACTGTACCACACCGCACCATCGTCATCACATAGTAACAAATTAACAATAATTAGGTCGCGACTTCTTTTGGCCAAAATTCACAAAATAGTGCTAGCCGTACTATTTAGGGACGTGGACTAAAATCTGCCACGTCTCCATGCACGAAATTAGCATTAGGTCGAAGTTCCGTCGGGAGGCTTCTGTAATTGTACGGACAGGTCAACATCACTGGCTGTCGTATTTTCATTTTGGAACCGGGGCCATCGTGAAGTGTTTGTAAACAAACTGTCGCACACGTGTTCCAATTTGCGTCGTACCACGTAGGCTATTCGTCAAATATTTTTTAACCGACTAATTTTAGGGAATTGATCATTGGCAGTAACTATTTTGATTGCGCAGTCACTTACGTCACTATGTCAAAGATCGTACGTTGAAAGTACACACTGGTACAAGTAAAGTACAGTTGATTTTGAATTTGGCGATCAACTACACCGCCAATCGCTATTAGCGTAGAAGTTTCTTTAGCGTATACGAATAATTAGCGTGGTTTACGCTAATTGGGAATTTGGAAATTTTCGAAGAAATCGATTACTCTAATTAGGAATTAGGGTATTTTTTAAATAATGTGGATAATTCTATTTGAGAATAAATTAAAAAAAAAGCGGGACGGGATTAGCGTACACAAAGTTTTGTGAGTTTTGTGCAAAGTTTTGTGCGCCTACCAAAGGCCTACCATAAAAAAGCCTACTTTTGAACCATGGTTTCACTGATATTTTTACGCCGGTCCGTTTTATACTTTTATTATAGTTTATAAATTATATTTCGTTTCCTACGAGTTAATTTTTTCCGTACAAAATTTGTAATACTTTACTTTTGAGAGGTTTCATTCCGCGTCGTTCTTCAATTTACGAAGTTCAATGTAACGCTTCGCGGACATGTGCGCTCGAACTGGAGCTCACGTAAAGTGCGAAGGTGACTGTGCGCAACACTTTTATTTACATGTGGTTGCCGCAGTTTTGTTACCGTAAACCTGGGCCGGCCGTGTGAATTGCTGATTTTATTATGACGGTCGACGATCGCATGCGCGGCAAAATTTTAACCGGTTGTAACAATATTTTGAAAGTCGAAGCTGTTCAACTAATTGACCGTCAAATTTAAACTCAACGGTACACCGCGAATCGTAATTAGAGTAAATTACTCTAATTCGGTCGCTCGAAATTTCGACTCTATCACATCAAATAGAGTAATCGATTCTAATTTTTTCATT
>JBBHKE010003513.1:0-134542 GCA_037447655.1 Zygnema cylindricum
TAAACTTTTGCAAATACTTCATTCTGATGTTTTTCGCCTTACAAAGGTACCATCTACCGGGAGGATAAATATATAGTTACATTTACAAACGATTTTTTGAGGTTTACTTAAGTCTACTTCATATAAGGTAAGAGTGAAGTCTTCGGCCACTTCCAACACTACAAAGCATGGGTGGATAAACTACATGGTTTGGCAATTTTGGAACTCAGATCGGACAACGGCGACGAGTATACATCAAAAGAGTTCAAAAACTTCCTTCTTAAAGAAGGTATAAGTCATCAACTATTTTTTCCATACTCTCAAAACAAAATGGAGTTTTACAAAGACTAAATAGAATTATCATAGAGAGCTCTAGCTCCATACTTGCAGATCAAGACATGGATCAAAATTGTTTGGTTGAAGCATTCAATTGTGATGTTTATATAAAGAATAGAAAAGGGTCAAGTTCGGTAGAGACTTCTCCTTACAAGGTTAAGACTAGTAGAAAACCAAACGTTAGCCATTTAAAGGTTTTTGGTAGTAAATGTATTTTTTTAGAAAAATCTTAAGATATATAGAAAATGGAACTAAGAGGATCACCGGGTATTTTGTTGGCGTATGATGATCATTTCAAAGGATATTGAGTCTTTATGTTTGAGAAACATTAAACAATTGTGGCATGTTATTGTAAAAGATGAGCTTGACTCAAGATATTTATTAAAAATGACAGACCAAAAACGGCATCAAAAAGTACAAAAATATGTCATTTTAGATTGCAAACAAAAAATTGTCAAACATATACAAAGTCCTCGTGTGGTGACACCAGTGTCTGCAGTTCTCCAAGTTCTTAAACAATTTCAGTTCCAGCTTGGTGAACAAATTTTGAATCCTACATATAATACACTGAGACCAAAAAGGAATGCAAGGGATCCGACGATTTCAGCCTCACAATTTCCGGGGGGAAGACGATCCAGTATCCAACTGCAAGCAAAATCCCACTTTGACTACTCTGCAAAATCCCACTTTGACTACTCTGCGGCCCCGGAGGAGCCTCTGACCATTCAGGAGGCCTTTTCATCACCAGAAAGACATTAGTTAATCAAAGCAGCTAACAACAAAACGAATTCAATCATGGAGGCTTAAACATGGGAGCTTGTGAATCTTCTTTCGGACTAGAAAGCGATCGACAGATAATGGGTATTCAAGGTGAAGCTAAATCCCTATTATACCATTGAATGATATAAGGCTAGGCTTGTGGCAAAGGGGTATAATCAAATGGAAGGAATTGATTTAAAAAAACTTTTTCTCCGATTTTAAGATTTTTGAAAGTTACGACTTTGTTGTCCTAGCTGCTATAGAAGATATGGAATCACATCAAATGGATGTAAAAACACCCTCCTTGCATGGATAGCTAGAAGAGACCATTTACATGTAGCAACCTAAAATGTATGCAAAGCCAGGAAAAAATCACTTAGTTTGCAAATTTGTTAAAATCTTTGGGTGTAAACGAAACACCTAGGCAATGGAATTTGAATTTTGATGAATTCCTAACTAGCCTAATATTTTAAAGGAAATGTTATGATCATTCTATGTACATTCTTAAAGGAGAGGATTGGATAGTGAATATAGCGGTGTATGTAGATGATCTTCTATTAATTAACAAATCAATGGCTCAAATAAACAAAATCAAAACTACCTTAAATTCACATTTCGAGATGAAAGACCTCGGTGAGGCAAAATATATTCTAGGTATTCAAGTAGAAAGGGATAGAAATAAGAGATAATTAAAATTGACTCAAAAATAGGCTATTGGAAACATGTTATATCAGTATAGAATACGGGGGCCAAAAGGGTGTGAAACTCCAATGGAGTTTCGGAAGTAGTTAAAGGGAGATGAGAAATAAACGGGTGTCATTTTAGCTCAGTATTCGGATTTAAGGGAAGATGATCCTATGGTACTAATACCTTTTAGACAAATAGTGGGAATTTTGGTATATTTCATGAGCTGTACTAGTCCTGATATTGCTAGAGCAGTTGGGGTACTAATGAGAAGTCTAGAGAATCCAAGAAAATCAAACTGTGATGCAACAAGGAAAGTCTTTAGATATTTGGCAGGAACCAAAGAACTCAAACTCACACTTGGCTGAGGAGAAGTGAATCTGCAAACATCGAGTGATATAAGCTATCACGACATGCCAAGTGAAAAACCCACCACCGGATTCGTCCTGCAAATTGGGAATGGGATTTGTTGCAGGAGCAGCAAACTTCAAAAGGTCACGGCACAGTCAACGATGGATTCAAAGTACATGGCAGTAAGTTCGGCACTCAAATAACTCTTATATGTAAAATCCATGTTGGAAGTGCAATTCTGTGTCCTCCATTGGACTACAGAATTCAAAAAGCATTTAGATAGTTATTAACTAACCCACTTTCAATAGCAACCACTGCTACCCAAGAAAAAAAGTTGACAATGTGACTGCACCCTTGTGTAGCTTCGACTCCTCTAAGTCCGTAAAAAAAAGAATCAATGAAAACGCCCAACCAGGCGATAAGTTATGAGGCAGTAAAAATGCCAATTTGTACAAACTCTCAAAGGGAGAGGTGACTACCTACAAAAGTTTACTTAGTCTTGTTTCCCTAATAACTCCTATCTACTGAAGTACGGACCAATCAGATTACTGTACTGTACCAAAATGTACTACAACCGGTGTACCTTTTGTACGACCTATGTATGACAAGCCTATTAAACAGACGCATGTCCGCTTTTCAATCGTATGTACGTTCCTTTAGAATTCCTGCGTCTGAATGTTATCTCTCCACGTGGCGTCTGGTTATGCCACGTCAAAAAAAACCAAAGTGACCATTGAAGGATCTCGGCGATGACGTGCGCTGTAGGATATAATTTAGTATTTGATCTAAACAGTCAAAACAAATGTCTGATTCATTTGTTTCGTGCGGAATCATATATATGTTGTATTCAATTTGCTCCATGTACTTATGTTTGTATTTCCGTTAATCGGAATAACTACTGTAACATTGTTTAAATTTTTATCAAACCCTATATACTCTAGCAAACTTTTACGATAGACCGGTAAGAGCTAACGGCTACGCCATGCTTTGCTGGTCGGAGGTTCGAGTCCTGCTGGACTCAACCTTTTTTTGAGAGTGACTTAGGTCACTATTTAATCTTGCACAAGTGGAGCTAAAGCAGTCATGGCTCCACTACTTTCTCTCTCTCCTTCAGTGACTACAACAAGTTTGGCGACGGAGGGAGAGAGGTGGAGATAGACTGCTTGCACTCTCTTCACTTTTTTTTTATTTAGACCTAAAAAATACTTATTTTCAACACTCCTCTTATTTTTTGGTATAGTTTTAATTTTTCTTTCAACCCTCATTTTTCCCTATAATATTTAATTTTAGGAGAGGGCACAGGTTTGGTCATCATGTCAGCCACCATTTCTTCATCAGGTCAATACACAAGATTCAAAATTCTATTTTCAACTTTTTCTCTCATGAAGCTCAATCTTATGTCCATATGATTAGCTTTGAAATGGTGTTTTTGATTAGCTCTAATTTCAATTACAGCTTGATTATCGCAAAAGACTTCATGCACACCCTCCTTTGTGTACCCCAATTTTTGCAATGATGACTTAAACCACATTGATTCTTTCATATCAAAATATGAAGCCAGATACTCAGCCTCCATGTTAGACTACTCCAAGAGCAAACACCTTCCCCCAAGTACAAAACATATCCAGTATTACTCTTCTCATAGGTGCATCCCTATAACTGTCATCATTCCAAATGGTGATATCAGCGTGCTCCCCTCACAAATGCAATCATTGCTCTCTGGTTCCTACCACATATCTCATGACTCTTTTAACTACTTCCCAATCTCTCTTTCTAGGATTGTGGAGACTCCTACTCAAGACTCCTATTGTTGTCGCTATGGCCGACCTTGTACTTTTCATAAAGTAGATAAAACTTCCTACGACTTGTTTGTAAAGAATAGACTTCATAAACTCCCTCTCCTCTGGACTCATGTGATCATCAATGATTATCACTCCTCCTTCTATATTCCCATCACTTACTTTCTTCAAGTCCATGAGAGTGGTACAACTGTTTGCTTTCTACATCTAGAATTTCTCAAGCATATTTCCAATTGTTTTTTTTTGAGTAAGTCTTATGATCCTTTCTCCCTATCTCTTTCCATTTGAATCCCAAAATATATTTTTCCTCCCCTAAATCTTTCATGTCAAATCTGCTTCTAAGATCTTTCTTCAACTTATTGATCTTTTCCAAAGACTTACTTAACACCTTCAAATCATCCACATAAATTGAAATAAAGATCACACCATACTCATCTTCAAATATATACATAGAATTGTTAGAGTTAATTGTTGTTCTACAACCACCGGTGCAGGTGGAGGAGCAGCAGTAGTAGTAGAAGTAGACATGATACACTCTCATAAGCTATCAAGAATCCTACCAAACAACTGTTCTTAAGTGCTCACCAATTCTTATACAAGCATCCAAACCTCACAAAACTCTATCAGAATATAGAGTAGCATAAACACTGATAACTCCCAAAGTTATAGCACAATTGACCCGACAACACTCAAGATATAATACTCAGAAGTTTCCCAAATATTGTTTGCAGTTTTACTACTTGGAAGTCTGGATACATAATATGTTATGAGTCCTAAGTCTTATACTTGTGTTGAACTAGCAACACCAGTGTACTTTAGAGGTACATTAATCCACCAAGCTACCACTAATCTGTCAAGCTACCATTGAGCTATCACTAAGCTACCACTGAGCTATCACTAAGCTAACTAGAATCGTATCTATCGCAGTTGCTCTGTCGTGTACAGAATCACATTAAGAATATCAGACGTTGCGTTGTCCTGTCTGTGTTTAAGCTTCGCTGCTGCGCTGCTCTGCTGTATAGCACCTGCTCTACTGTATAGCAGCTGCTATGCTGTATAGTAGCTGCTCTGCTGTATAGCAACTGCTCTGCTGTATAGCAACTGCGCGGCTCTGTTGTAAAGCAACTGCGCTGCTCTGTTTGTATAGCAGCTACGCTGCTTTGTCTGTAAGCAGCTGCACTGCTCTGAGAGTGAAAGCTTTCCAAAAAGACAACACTCCCCTAAAGCTTTAGACTCAGTATCTCAGCGCAGCTGCGTTGATAAACTAGCGCAGCATCGTAGCATAGCAGTATAGCAATTAGCAAGTCACCCAGTCCAATTACCTCACAATAGTGGAATTATCGCAGAGTGACTGTATAGTAGTGCACCAATTCAACTATTCACTTAATCCCACTGCGTCCCTACAATACATCAACTTAGGAGTAGGAAGGGCTTTAGTGAGCATATCAGCAATCATTTTTGCATCTGACAAATAACATAGTTTAATCACTCTAGAGAACACCTTTTCTCTTACAAAGTGTAATGGTACATCCATGTGCTTGCTTTTGAAGTGATGACTCGGGTTAGAAGTAATGGCAATGGCAGCCTGGTTATCACACCAAATCACCTGGGGACCAACTTGCATGTATCCTAGTTCTTGTAATATGGATTTTACCCACAAGAGTTCTTTGAGGGCCGAGCTTGCTGCCATATATTCTGACTCCATTGTCGACTGTGCTGTAACCTTTTGAAGTTTGCTGCTCCAACAGCAAGTACCGTTCCCAATTTGTAGAACGAATCCCGTGGTAGATTTTCGGCTTGGCATGTCGCCATAGCTTGCATCACTCCATGTTTGCAGCTTGACTTCTCCTCCGCCTAGAGTGAGTTTGAGATCTTTAGTTCCTGCCAAATATCTTAAGACTCTCCTTGCTGCATCAAGATCAGATTTTCTCGGATTTTCTAGACTCCTGCTCAGTACCCCGACTGCGACAGCAATGTCAGGACGGGTACAGTTCATGAAATATATTAAGCTTCCCACTATCTGTCTATAAGGTATTATTGTCATAGGATCATTCTCCCTTGACTCTAAATACTCGCTAACAATGACACCTGGTTCTGTCTCTTCTCCCTCTAACTTCTGCCGAAACTCCATTGGAGTTAGACATCCTTTTGCCCCTCGCATTCCGTACTCATCCAACATGTTTCCAATAGCCTCTTTTTGAGTCAATTTTATTATTTTCCTATTTCTGTCCCTCTCTACTTGGATACCCAAAATATATTTTGCCTCACCGAGGTCTTTCATCTCGAACCGTGAGTTTAGAGCGGTTTTGATTTTGTTTATTTCAGCTATTGATTTGCTAATTAATAGCAAATCATCTACATATACTGCTATATACACTATCCCATTTTCACCCTTTTAAGCGTAGACAGAGTGATCAGAACTTATCTTTTAAAATCCTATACTAGTCAAGAATTCATCAAGCTTTATATTCCACTGTCTGGGGGCCTGTTTTAGGCCGTAGAAAGATTTTAGCAATTTGCATACTAAGTGTTTTTTTCCGGTTCCACAAACTTTGCAGGCTGCGGCATGTAAATGGTCTCTTCTAGTTCTCCATGCAAAAAGGCCGTCTTTACATCCATCTGATGAATTTCCATATCTTCTATAGCAGTTATGGACAGCAAAATCCTAACTGTTGGAAATCTGACAACCGGAGAAAATGTTTCTTCAAAATTGATTCCTTCCTTTTTATTCTACCCCTTCGCCACAAGTCTGGCCAAATAGCGTTCAATGGTGTTATCAAGATTTAACTTCACCTTGAATACCCATTTGCTGCCGATCGCTTTTCGGTCTGGAGGATGGTCGACAAGCTCCCATGTTTGAGCCTCCATGATCGACTTCATTTCGTCGTTTACCACCTCAGTCCAGTGATTCTGCTCTGGTGATGAGAAGTCCTCTTGGATGGTCAAGGGCTCCCCTGAGACTGCCGAGTAGGTATGGTGATGAGAAGGCCTCTTGGATGGTCAAGGGCTCCCCTGAGACTGCCGAGTAGGCAAAGTGAGAGCTTGCTTGCAGGCGTTTACTTGATCTTCTTCCCTCGGAAATTTTGAGGTTGAGATCGTCGGATGTCGCGCATTGCGCTGATTGCGCTGATTGCAATGGTTGCGATCCGTGTGTATCGACTGCTCTTGGTCTATCTGGACCCCAAGTTGGTGAGGAATTTGGAGAGAGGCTGATTCCATAGTCATTACCGGAGTGTGTGGAATCTGCGGGACAATTTCCTGCATGCAATCTAAAATTGCATGCAATCTAAGATGACATACTCCTGTACTTTTTGTTGCTTTTGCTTCTCTGTCATTTGAAGTAAATCTATGGAGTCTAGTTCAACCTTAACAATGATGTTTCTAGCTACAACGATTTTCTGCCTTTCAAACACAAAGACTCTATAACCTTTTGAGTGATCATCATATCCTAACAGAATACCCGGTAATCCCTTCGGTTCCATTTTCCATCTATCTTTAGACGTATCCAATATAAAGCATTGACTACCAAAGACCTTGAAATGGCTAACATCTGGTTTGGTACCTGTCCAGCTTTCGTAAGGAGTTGTTTCTACCGATCTTGATCCTATCCTATTTTTAATATAAACTGCACAATTTAGAGCCGTAGCCCATAATTTCGGATCCACATTTTTATCTGCGAGCATAGACCTAGAGCTTTCCGTGAGAGTTGTATTTAGTCTTTCCGACACCCCATTTTGTTCCGGTGAATATGGAACAGTCAATAGATGACTAATGCCTTCCTCGAGTAAAAAGGTTTCAAATGCTTTCGATGTATATTCACCACCATTGTCCGATCTGAGCTGTAAAATATATAATTTATGAAGTTTTTCAGCCCATGCTTTATAGTGTTTGAAGTGACCAAACACTTCACTCTTCTCCTTCATGAAGTAAACTTTTGTAGACTTGGAGAAATCATCTGTAAAGGTGACCATATATTTCATCCCTCGGTAGATGGAACCTTCGCCGGACCAAAGACATTCGAATGAATTTGTTGTAAAAGTTTCGTTGACCGATGGTCAAACTCCTTAGGAAATGGCAATCTGTGGATTTTGCCTAAAGCGCAACCATTGCAAGTTTTGACCGGCCCATCTGTGATTGATACACCCTCTATTTTTCCAGCAGTGACCATTTTCCTTAAACTATCATAATTTACATGGCCTAATCTTGTATGCCACAACTCATCTGAGTGCAAAACACCGGAGTACAAAACATCATTCTCCTTTGTATTAGCCATATCCATGCGATACATCTTGCTACTATCTCTAGTACCTGTAACCGCAACCTTGCCATTTTTGCTAACAACCTGCCGACCATTTTTCAAATTATCCTTAAAGCCTTTGCTCTCTACCAACGACGTAGAAAACAGATTTTTCTTAAAGTCAGACACAAATAAGACATTGTGAAGAGTCCTTTCAATTGTTGTTCCTTCTACATCAACCAGTAAGGACACATCACCCATAGCACGAGTTTGAACACTCATTTCACAAGCATAGTAAATATTTTTCTCCGGCGTTGCTTTCAAATTTTTGAAGATGGCCTTGTTCCAACACATGTGGGCTGACGCTCCTGTATCCATTATCCATCCGGGGTCCTTCGCGCCCTCCATTACAGCCGCCATAGCGAATAGATCCGTATCGTCGTCCGTAGAAACCGTCAAAGTCTCGTCTTGGAGCGCAAATAAGCCGAAAATAGTGCATTTCCACGAGGTGTAGTCCCCGTGAAGCCTTTGTAAAACTGGCTTTGTTGCCATCCTGGCCGGTATAAACCTGTATCGTTAGTTTTTTTAAGCTTAGGACAAAATTTGTATCCATGACCTCTCTCACTACAATAAAAGCATGCATTGTTGGATTGTCTATTTCCACCTTGATTAAAATGTCTGAACTGATTAAACTGATTCCTTTGCTAATTAAACTGTCCTTTTCTCTCAAAGTCTGAATTTAAAACCTCTACTTGCTCAACATTGAGAATATTAGATGTAGCTTCCTCCTCTAGTAGAATATTGATGGCTAACTGTAAAGTCCAGCTAGCTTTATCTTTTTGTTTGAGCATGTCAGATGCTCCTTTCATACTACGACGGAGACCCCTCATGAACAATGCTGCCTGTTGAAAAGGAGGAAACACCCCACCTGCACAAGCATGTGCATCTACAAGGATACAAATTTTGTTAGAATATTCAGCCATTGTACCGCCAGTGTACTTATAGTCCCAAATTTTTCCAGCCAATAGAAGCTCTTCCTGGACATTGGCCTTTTCATAATCACTTTTAAGAGATTTCCAGATATCAATTGCTTTTTTCATCTTTATCCAAGACATAGCTAAGTTCTCAGATATACAAAACTTCAGAATAGAACGAGCTTGCGTATTTTTCTTAGACCATGATGGATCAGATTCATCCAGCGAACCATCCAATATATCCAAAAAATTGACATTTTCAAAATGTGTCTCCACCATATCCGCCCAGTAAACATACTTATCCCCAGAAAAGATAGGAATTCTTGATGACAGGCCCATAACCTGTTGTTCTATAACCACCGATGCAGGTGGAGGAGCAGCAGTAGTAGTAGAAGTAGACATGATACACTCTCATAAGCTATCAAGAATCCTACCAAACAACTGTTCTTAAGTGCTCACCAATTCTTATACAAGTATCCAAACCTCACAAAACTCTATCAGAATATAGAGTAGCATAAACACTGATAACTCCTAAAGTTATAGCACAATTGACTCGACAACACTCAAGATATAATACTCAGAAGTTTCCCAAAAATTGTCTGCAGTTTTACTACTTGGAAGTCTGGATACATAATATGTTATGAGTCCTAAGTCTTATACTTGTGTTGAACTGGCAACACCAGTGTATTTGAGAGGTACATCAAACCACCAAGCTACCACTAATCTGTCAAGCTACCATTGAGCTATCACTAAGCTACCACTGAGCTATCACTAAGCTAACTAGAATCGTATCTATCGCAGTTGCTCTATCGTGTACAGAATCACATTAAGAATATCAGACGTTGCGTTGTCCTGTCTGTATTGAAGCTTTGCTGCTGCGTTGCTCTGCTGTATAGCACCTGCTCTATTGTATAGCAGTTGCTCTGCTATATAGCAGCTGCTCTGCTGTATAGCAGCTGCTCTGCTGTATAGCAGCTGCGCTGTTCTGTTGTATAGCAGCTGCGCTGCTCTGTCTGTATAGCAGCTGCGCTGCTTTGTCTGTAAAGCAGCTGCGCTGCTCTGAGACCGAAAGCTTTCCAAAAAGACAACATTTATCTGGATATATCCCAAACTAGTAACAAAGTCATCTAGTTTGTTATTCCACTGTCGGGGAGTTTGCTGAAGTCTTAATGAGGACTTTATGAGCCTGAAGACTTTGCTCTCTTCCCCATTCTCCAAAAACACCTCTGGCTGCCTCATGAAGATTTCTTCCTCTAACTCACAACGGAGGAAGGTGCTCTTAATGCCCAGCAGATGTATCTCCATGTTTTCCGCTTCTGCTAGTTAGAGGAGAATCTTTACTGATGGGAAACGAACAATTGGGGCAAATGTCTCCTCATAGTCAATCCCCTCCTTTTGGGTGAACCCCTTTGCTACTAAGCGATCCTTATATCTTTCAATGGTATTTTTTGGGTTCAATTTTAGTTTAAATACTCATTTACAACTAATAGGTTTTGTATCTAGAGGGCAATCCGCTAGTTCCCAAGTATTTGCTTCCATGATGAAAGCCATCTCATCATTTATAGCTCTGATCCATCTGTCTTTTTATGGGCTGTTTAGTGCTTCCAATTATGAGTGAGGCTCATAAAGATGAGATAGCTTAGTTATCTCACGAGCAACCTATTTCTTTTGTATCCTTTTGCTTCTCCTTCTCTCCCCTTCAAACTTTGAAGCTGGAATAGAGGGAAGTATTGGGTTTCTCTTTATTGTCTCATTCTCTCCCCTATCTAAGGAAGATGGTTCCGGTTCTTCCTCTTCTGTCTCCTCGAAGTCCATGAGAATATGTGGGGTATCTTGTTGATTTCGTGTATCTTTGATCTTCCTTGAATCTGCAATCATGGTCTCACTCATGTCCTTTTCGGGAAAAACAAAGTTCTCCTCACTTTCAGACTCAAACCTGATTCTTATTTTCTTAGTATATTTGAAGGGGTAAATTGACTTGCTTTCACCATGACAACTAGGTGTTTAACCAGAATGATATCTTGCTTTGCTAAGTCATTGACTCTATATCACTTAACATCCTCATCATATCCCACAAAATATCCAAGTTTTCGCTCAGCATCAAGTTTCCAGTATTTTCTATCCGTATCTAGACTATAAACTTGGCTACCAAATACTTTAAGGTGAGAGATATCTGATTTCCTTCCAACCTATCTCTCATAAGGTGTCATACCTTTGAGTGTTGAGGTAAGGACTCTATTCTTAATGTAGTTGGCACACTTCATGGCTTCTGCCCAAAATCTCTTTCCTGTTTTCTTGTCAACCAACATACTGCATACACAATCTCCAATTGTTCGGTTCAACTTCTGTGCTACCCCATTTTGTTCCGGAATATGCTGTACAATTTTCTGGTGCTGAACCCCCGCATCTCTTATGTATTCCTCAAATTGGTTAGAGGTATATTCTCCCCAATTTACACTCCTTATTCTCTTAATGGGGGTACTATGCAACTTCTAACTCCAGGCTATATGTTCTTTGATGAAAATTGGTTTTGCAGACTTTGTTTTAGGAAGTAAACTCCAGGGTACCTAGACCAATCATTAGTTATTGTCAACAATTATCTTTTCCCTCCAACTGAGGGTACCTTTGCTGGTGCGTGAGATCTCTTTGGATCAAATCTAGTACCTTTTCTCCTCTATATGTGGCCACTTTAGGAAAAGGAAGTCTGTAAGCCTTACCTTGGGCACACCCAATAGAATCATCCACCATTTCATTATCATAAAACTGAATGCCTTGTACTACATCAAGCTTCTTCATTTCCCTCAACCTATCAAAATGCACATGCCTCAACCGCTTATGCCAAATCATCAATTTCGGGACACGAACATAGTAAGCATTCTTTTTTTCATTACTCAAGTTAACTTTAAACATTCCTTAGGTACCCTTATCTGCAGTGAAGTAAACTTCATCCCCATACTTAGTTGTAAAGACTCTGTTTCTAGTGAAGGTTTCAAACTCTTTGTCATTCAACACATATGTAAAGACAAAGCTTTTAATCAACTGAGGAATATAAAGCACATTTGAGAAAGTGAGAATAAAACTCTTACCCTCCACTAAAATTTTTAGGTCTACTGATCCAACTACAACTCTCCCATCCCTATACTCTATTTCTACAGTAGGAATTTTCCTTAACTTAGTGAAGAGGTCCTTGTTACAACACATATGCATGGATGCACTTGAGTTGATGATCTATCGTTCTTGTGGAGCGTCTCAAATTTCTCCAAGGGCACTCTTTTGTCTCTAAGGGATCTTCTTCTCCACCAAACTCTCTTCAAGAAGAAGCTCCCCATCCTCCTCACAGGACTCGTCCTCGGTCTCTCTTGTCACCTTCATAACCAAAAGTGTCTTTTTCTTCCCTCCGAAAGAACCCCCTCTATGGTTATTTTGGAGCTTGAGCGCGGACAGCTTGAGAAAATCCGCGATAAAGTGTCCCGACTTTTACCAAAAAAGACATAGGCCCTTTGGGGGCCTCGGTCCTCCTAGCTGAACTCTTTCTCCTTTGTATGGCTTTTTCGGGTCCGGTCACCACTTATCCCCTCCATCGGCTAGAGCTTAAACGCTCTTTCCTCCTCTCTTCATCTCAATCGTGTTCTCCAAAGTAATCTAACATCTTTCCCCCTTTGTACGTATAAATTCCCAATTTTTGCTCTGCCAACGAAGCTCTTGAATCGTACAATCTCTATACATCTCTATCAAACTCACCCACAACTCCTCGGCCTTGTAAAGGCGAAGGTGGGCAGTTGCCAAAGCTTGTGTGAAGTGTCTCAAAATGAAGTTCTTGGCTGCGAAGTTTGTGTCTTCCCACATTTGAGAGTCGGTCTCCACGGTCTCCACGGTCTTCACGGTCGTTGCTCCGGGTGTCGTGGGAATAGGAGCAATAGGAGTACGAAGTATCTTCTTTTCTTTCCCCTTTTCGGACACACTATAGTCTCCATTATCTGCCTCCTATGCTGGAGCAGGTGTTGCTACAGAAAAAACCTTATTCCACCAAATCTCGGTGGTGTTCCCTGAGGTGGACGTTTCACTTGTCCTCTAAAAATACCCCAAAATCGTTTTTCACACAAAGCCTCTATTATCATGGCTTCCCAATAGATAAACCCTGATCCATTGAATATAGGCACCGTAGAGGGTGGGCCCTTAACCTGCAATTCTGTGTCCTAATTGGACTACAAAATTCAGGAAGCATTTAGATAAATATAAACTAACCCACTTTCAATGGCAACAACTACTACCCTAGCAAACAAGTTGACAATTTGACTGTACCCTGTGCAGCATAGACTCCTTTGAGTGTATAAGAAAAAGAATCATTGAAAACGCCCAACTAGGCGATAAGTTATGAGGCAGTAAAAATGCCAATTCATACAAACTCTCCAAGGGAGAGGTGACTTCCTACCAAAATTTACTAAGTCCTAAATCCTTCTAATAACTCCAATCTACTGAAGTACGAACGAATCACATTAGTGTAATGTACCAAAAAGTATTACAACTGGTGTACCTTTTGTTTGACCTTTGTACGACAAGTCTACTAAACATACGCGTGTTTGCTTTTCTGTCGTCCGTACGTTCTTTGGAATTCCCACAACCGAGTTTTATATCTCCACATGGAGCCAGGTTATGCCACCTCATAAAATTCAGTTAGTCAAAGATTTGCTAGTTCAATTGGTTAATGTGTATAACTGGTGAATTTTTGTTGAAGGCGGAAAGTCCAATTTGGTAGCAACTGACGATATCATCTCGATTACAGTAAATGGTCCAATGTACTTATGAGCAAATTTCCCCGTAGGATCCGATTGTCCCTCGATCTTGTACCTATAATGCGTTGTAGAAAGCCAAACCCTGTCAACAACTTTTTAACTTATGACTGCACCTAGACCTTTTTCAGATGCATTTGTAGTTATCAAAACTTCAAATTCCCCAGCAAGATCAGGATACACCAGTGTAGGGGCAGAGGTTAACTTCCCTTTTAGTTCTTTGAATGCTCTCTCTTGATCAGCTCCCCACACAACAAAACCATTTAATAAAAGGGAGAAGGTATGACTCAATAGCTCAGTTGTACCATACACTCCGGTAAAATGTCCCGGAAACTTCTTCATGGTCCTTAGAATGAGTTATTTCGACCGGTTCATTTTGCAGTCATTCAACATCCAGTTTATTACTCACATTTGAGTTACCTTATTCAACACGTGTTGAATTTTCTTGTAGACACACGTCCTCTCACATTGGCCGAGGACGGAAAAAAACCCTTCCACAATGGCCACCGGGTCAACTGAGGTTTTGACTTCCGCCTCACACTCTTTTTCATTTGGCAATGCGTTTTACTCGATGTTCCTCTCATCTTCTTCATCGTGTTCAAACTGATTGTTGTGGCAATTAATGATGTTATTGTCAGGGTTGGCACCCCAAATCCTATTGAGGGTCCACATACTTTTAAACCATTAATATCACTTAAAAAGTAAGAAATGTGAGCTGCCAAAAATGAAGAGAATGGCAACTTTAGCAAATGAGGACAAAGAGTTAGTGGTGTCGTTGTCATATTCACAATACATTTATATAACACACGAGATGCAAGTGAAAGTGAATTTGCGCGGTAAAAATGGAGGGAATTGTCATTTTGAATTTTTCGTTAAAATTCAAATTTTGAACTTTAATATGGCTTTTATATTTATAAATATTTAAAAACGCAGGAATAGAAGCAAAAACATGTAAAAGTTGGTTCAATATGGCTGAAAATTTAAAATCTTACATCGTCGACGACAATGTTGATAGCGCCATGGAAACACCTCCAGCTTACAAGTGGTACGCCAAAAAGTGTTGTTTTGGCAACCTTTAGTCCTCGATATATCTTGTGTGTGAGAAAGAGATTCTAACCTAAGTTATTTATGTGTACAGAATGAATTAGCGTAGACGCGAGTTAGTGTGATATGTAACTCCGAAGGGAGTACACATTTTCGGTACACTACAGGGACACGTGTTGGTCCATGAGGGAGCCAAGGTTGTTTAATCCGGAAGACAAAGTACAAATTCATTTGAGGACTGGATTTGCACGTGGAGGTTCATCTTTAGTGATGAATGAATGTTCAAACGGCAAACGGAGTCCACCGACATTTTTGAAGTGAAAATTGACTCCGCCGTCATTTCACTGGACGAACTTTGACCACGTACTTATTCATTTTAGCAGCAGCCACGCTTTCAAATTGTTGTAAATGTTTTGTACAAAAGACGGTGGGGTTTTGTTTAGATAAATGTTAGTGTACCGGTCAACCACGGTAATTGTGGTATGGTGTAGATCAGGTGTAGGCTCTTGTATATGTAGGATTTAAAATATGTTGTAGTGAGGAAATCCTTGTATGAAAAACTGTGAAGCAGTTTTTTGGGATTTTATGAATTAAAACATCATTGTGATCCTTTGGCAAAAGAGTGTTAAACATTGCATGTGGTTTTTATTTGTGTATTTTTTTTATTGTGACAAATTTGTAGACGTAAGGTGTGTCTGGTTTGCTTGGGGCTTAATTGTGAAGTCATTCATTTTGTGGCTTTTCGTGAGATTTTCCTCTTTTGTGATTTGTTTATTATGGCAACTGCTAGTGTTTCTTTTTCTTCTTCTGGGCCACCAGCTGCCTCAAATCAACAGGTTTCAGGCTCGACTTCACGGATCATGGTGTTTAATGGGCAAAAATATTTATATTGGGCGGATTTGACTAAGTCTTACTTAAAGCAAGTAAAATTATATGATGTGGTTTCTAGTGTTCTTCCACATACGATCCAAATTTTGAAAAGAAAAATGAGGATGCATTGCATGTTCTGAAATTACTCTTATCTGAAGATGTGAACATGACATATATCACTATGACAAAGGCATCTGAAATATGGAAGGCTTTGTGGGAGTCTTATGTCCTAGCTAATGAGCAGAATGAGGTTATAACTGCTGGAAAAATTTGGAATCATAAATAAACCGGGGGTGATATGAACTCATATTGTAATGGCTTGAAAATTCTATTGTCGGAAAAAGCATGTTCGGGGGGGAATTTTCCTAACTATCATCAAGCTATGATTTTAATGAGAGGGCTTCTTACTGAATATAAAAGGGTCGCGCAACAGGTAAAGAGGTTAGAGAAGAGTAGATGGAATAGGTTAGAGAAGAGTAGATGGAATATAATTGTAGCTCAAGCTTACATATTAGAGGAAGAGCTTATAATGCTCAGACATATAGGTCGGCTGGATTTTCCGGAAATAGGAATTTCACCCCTAATCCGAATTAAAGACAATATGATAGGTGTGTCTATTGCTTTGGTCAAGGTCATGTTTTTTCCGGCTATGTCCGGCATTTAAAAAAAAATGTGCAACAGGAAATTATCGTGCGGGATGGAAGGTGCAGTCGGAGGATTCAACATCAAAATTGTCGGTTAAAAATGCGGCGTACTTTGCAATCAATGAGACGCCACAAGACGAACCAACGGAGGTGAAGGACGATGTGGTTAGATTTTGGCAATCGGATGACAATGAGTTCTTTGCTCTTGCAAAGGATCTAATGGAGGGACCTCAAGAGAACGGGTGGATTATGGACTCAGTGTGCTCCTTCCACATGTGCGGCAACCGGGCTTTCTTCAAAACGCTTACTCCAATTCCCACTCCACAAATTTATTGCGCGGATAACATTGGTGTGGAGGCTCTAGCAAAGGGAAACGTGGAGTTAGCATGTGATATCAATGGTCAGATTGTAAAAAGGACCTTACATGATGTTCTCTATATTCCAAAATTTAAGAAAAACTTGTTTTCCACTTCGGTAGCGAAAATGAAAGGATTTGAAATTTTACAAAAGAATGGGAAAAAGGTAGTAAGCAAAGATGGGAGAGTAGTATTGGTAAGAACTAGAGGCCCAAACTTGTTATACCGGATGGACTTGGCTAATGAAACTGACTTTGCATATTGTAGTGTCCTTCCCAAAAATGTTTTGTGGCATAAGAGGCTCGGTCATATCCATCATAAAAAGCTTGATAAAATGGTAAAAAAAAATATGATAGATGGTGTTAAAATAGGAAAAAAAGAGTCTCATATATGTGATGGATGTGCTTTGGGAAAGCTTCATAATCTGCCCCTACCTCAGACCGCAGATAATCGGGCCACGTATTTGTTACAAACAATTCATTCGGATGTGTGGGACCGTCAAAAGTCACTTTTCTCAGTGGCAACCGGTTTCTAGTCACTTTTATCGATGATTTCTTCCGATAAAGTTTACTTTATGAAGGAGAAGAGTGAAGTGTTTACTCACTTCAAGCTCTTTCGGATTTGGGTAGAAAAACTTCAAGGAAGACGATCCTCTCCCTTCAGTCCGACAACAGAGGTGAATATATTTCGAATGCATTTTCATATTATTTTAAGGAAAACGATATCTCTCGTCAATTTAGAGTTCCCTATACTCTGGAGAAAAATGGAGTATCAGAAAGGCTTAACTTGACTTTAACGGAAAGTGCAAAATCTATGGTGTTAAATTAAAGGGATAGATTTTAAATTTTGGGGTGAGGCTTTCTCTTGTGCTTTGTATATAAGGAATAGAATAGAAACTAGAGCCGTGAAAGGGAAAACACCTTATGAAATGTGGATTGGAAGAAAACCTAATGCTAGTCACTTCCGTGTTTTTGGTAGTAAATGTTTTATTTTGGATAATCTTCCTATTTCTAAGCTTAGTCCGAAATCGGTTCCTGGGATTTTTATGGGATATGATGGTGAGTCCGTAGGCTATAGAGTATACAATACAATAATACAAACTGTTCAAGTTGCTAGGAATATTCAGGTTAAGGATGAGAGTCAATCGGTTGATGTTTTTGGCATGACAGATTTTGAGAAAAATGCCAAAGTTCATAAATATACAATTTTGGAAAATAATTTGTTTACCAATTCCACCCATTTTTACTCATCTCTCGGTGGAGACTCACTTCCTATTTCTACTCACGCATCTCCGGTTGTTTAACCTGTACAGTCAAAACATCTTCCTCCTACTCCTCCTTGGCGGACATATACGGCTCCAATAGTTTCAGCCTCAAATTTTTCGAGGGGAAGAAGGCAAAGCAGCAGACTGCGAGGTGAACACGTGGAGCATGCTCTATTTTCTTCCAGCACAATGGAACCGGTCATTATACAGGAGGCTTTTCCAGCTTCGGAAAAGGATCAATGGATCTCGGCGATGAACAACAAAATGCGATTGATAATGGAGGCTCAAATGTGGGAGCTTGTGGAGCTTCAGCCGCACCGAAAGGCAAATGGCTTAAAGTGGGTAACTAAAGTTTAGTTGAATCCAGATAATTCCATTGAAAGACATAAGGCTCAGCTTGTTGCAAAAAGGCTATAGATAGAAAGAGGGAATAAACTATGAAGAGACATTTTCTCCCTGTTAGAATTCTGTGTCTCTAGCACCCATTGAGGATATGGAATACATCAAATGGATGTTAAGACGAATTTCTTGCATGGAGATTTAGAGGAAGTGCTTTATATGAATCAACCTTAAATGTATGCACCGAAAAAGAAAATCAGGTCTGTAAGTTATTGAAATCCTTATACGGTTTGAAGCAGGCTTCACGATAGTGAAATCTAAAACTAGATTAGTTACTAATTGGTCTCGGTTTTGTAAGAATTAGTTTAGATACCTCAGTCTACGTTATGGAAAGGAAGATGGGATTATATACATTGCGGTGTATGTATATGATTTGTTGTTACTAATCAAGTCACTGAATGAGATTATTGAAATAAAGGCAACCTTGAATTCCAAGTTTGAGATGAAAAATTTAGGGGAGGCAAAGTATATTCTTGGAATTCAAGTAGAAAGTAATGTTTTGGAATCCTTCATTCCTTTTTATATCTTGTTTTTATACTGTCATGCTTCGCTAAGTTTCACATCGCAGCTAGAAACCTTAATTACTCTACACTTGTTGATGTGCTGCTATGGTGGAGTGGTTGACATTAGAGCTGCGTTGCTCTAATATCACAGCTGCCTTGACAGATCATAACAGTCATAGCTGTCACAACAGAGTCATACCAGCTATAGCACTCTGCGCAAGAAAGGTGTTTCGAACATTAGTCAGTTTGTGTGAAGATAAATTGACGAGGACATGATTTAGTGAGTATGTAACTCCAAAGCGAGTACACAATTTTAGTGCACTCCAAGCACACATATCGGTCCATGAGGAAGTCAAGATTGATTGGTCCAGAAGAAGAAGTACAGTTTCAATTGAAGACCGAACTTATACGTGGAGGTTCATCTTCGGTGATGCAAGAATACGTGGAAGGCGGACGGAGTCCGCCGTCATTTTTGGAAGAGAAATATTGACTTTACCGTCATTTCAGCGGACGAACTTTGACTGCATATTATTTTCATTTTAGCGGCTGTCTGATAGGTGTAAATATTATTGTACATTTAACGGTGGGATTTTGTTGATGAAGAGTAGTGTACCGATCAACCACTATAGTTGTGGTACGGCTTGATCAGTTGTAGGCTCACTTGTCTTTATAGGACTCAGATTATATTCGGAAAGTAGGATTCATTTTGTATGGAAAAATGCGAAGCACTTTTGGGTGTTTTTGAATGATAAGATCATTGTGATGTTTGGGCAGAACCTTGTGAAATTCTGCATGTGATTTTTTTGGTGAATATTCTATATTGTGGCAAATTTGCAGACCTAGTTTGTGTCTTGTTTGTCTAGGAATTCATTGTGAAGTTGGTCCTTTTTGGGATTTCGTGAGAGTTTCCACTTTGTATAATAGTTTGCAATGGCAATTGATGGTGCTTCTTCATCTTCATCAAGGGCACTACTTGCTTCAAATCAATAGGTCAAGCGCCCTTCCTCACGGATCCCGGTGTTTAATGGGCAAAAGTTTCTTATTGGGCAAATTTGACTAACTATTACCTGAAACAAGTGAATTTATATGATGTGATTTCCGGTATTCTTCCAGATACGGATCCAAAGTTTGAAAAGAAAAATGAGGATGCATTGAAGGTTGTGAAATTTCTTTTGTCAGAAAATCTGAACATGACATATATCAATATCTTTACGGCATCTGATATTTGGAAGGCTCTAAGTGGACCTTATGTCTTAGCTAGTGAGCAAAATGAAGTTGTAACTTCTGGAAAAATATGAACTATAAGTATACAGGGGGTGACATGAATTCATATTGTAATGGCTTGAAACTTCTATTATTGGAAAATGCATGTTCCGAGGGAGTTTTCTCTCTTATCATCAAGCTATGATTCTAATGAGAGGGCTTACTACTGAATATAACGGAGCATCGGAGCAGTAAAAAAGGTTAAAGAAGAGTAAATGGAATAAAACCGTAGCTCAAGCTTATACTTTAGACGAAGAGGCGGCTATGATAGCCTTAAATGGTGGACAGACAGTGGTAGCTTACAATGCACAGACATATAAGCCGACGCGATTTTCTGGAAATAGAAACTTTACCCCCAATCCTAATTATAAGCAATATGATAGGTGATCCTATTGCTTTGGTCAAGGTCATGTATTCCGGCTGTGTCCGACATTTATAAAATCGTGTGAACTAGGAATTTAGCGTGCGGGATGGATGGTGCGGTCGGCGGAGTCACCATCAAAAGGGTCGGCACCAAAACTACTGGCTAAAAATGCAGCGTTCCTTGCATTTGACGAGACGCCACAAGACGAATGTCTTGAGGAAATAAAAGACGTGGTCAAATTTCTGCAAACGGATGATGATGAGATTTTTGCTCTTGCAAAATATCTCATGGAAGGACCTCAAGAGAACGGGTGGATTATGGACTTCGGATGCTCCTCCCACATGTGTGGCAACCGGGCTTACTTCAAGACACTCACTCCAATTCCAACTCGTCGGATTTATTATGCGGATGACAACAATGTGGAGGCTATAAAAAACGGAAGCGTTGAGTTAGCATGTGAAATCAATGTTCACGTTGTAAAACGAACGTTGCATGATGTTCTCTATATCCCAAAGTTTACAAAAAAAATATTTTCCACTTCAATGGCAGAAATGAAAGGTTTTGAAATTTTACAAAAAAATGGGAAAAATGTAGTAAACAAAGATGGGAGAGTAGCTTTGGTAGGAACTATAGGCCCAAACTTGGTGTACCGGATGAACTTGGCTAATGAAATTGACTTTGCATACACCAGTGCCTTCCGGAAAATGTTTTGTGGCATAAGAGGCTCAGCCATGTTCATCATAAAAGGCTTGATAAAATGGTAAAACAAAATATGATAGATGGTGTTAAATTAGGACAAACAAATTCTCATCTATGTGATGGGTGTGCTTTGGGAAAACTTCATAAGCTGTTAGCTTTGGGAAAACTTCAAAAGCTGCCAGCTTTGGGAAAACTTCATAAGCTGCCCTTACCTCAGAGAGTGGATAACCGGGCAACGGATTTGCTGCAAATTATTTATTTAGATGTGCGGGGACTGTCAAAAGTTCCTTCCCTAAGTGGCAGCAGGATTTTGGTCACGTTCACAGATGATTTCTCAAGATATAACAAGGTTTACTCTATGAAAGAAAAGAGTGAAGTGCTCACTCACTTCAAACACTTTCGGGCATGGGCCTAAAAGCTTCATGGGAAACCGATCCTTTCCCTTCGATCCGACAACGGAGGGGAATATGTCTCTTAGCATTCTCAGACTATTTCAAAGAAAATGGCATTTCTTGCCAATTTACTGTTCCTTATACTCTTGAACGAATGGAGTATCCGAAAGACTGAACCGAACTCTAACGGAAAGTGCAAAAATTTGCTGATTTTTTGAAAGAGAATGGCATCTCTCGTGAATTTACTGCTCCGTACACACCGGAACAAAATGGTGTTGCCGAGAGACTTAATCGGACTTTGACTGAATGTGCTCGATCTATGATGGCCGATAAAGGTGTGGATCCAAAGTTTTGGGGGGAAGCTTTTCATTGTGCTTCCTACATCAGAAATAGAGTGGAAACCCGAGCTGTTAGGGGTAAGACACCTTATGAAGTGTGGACAGGCAGAAAGCCAAATGTAAGTCATTTTAGAGTTTTTGGTAGCAAATGTTTTATCTTAGATAATCTTCCTAATTGGAAGCTTAGTCCAAAATCTGTACCTGGTGTCTTTTTAGGCTATGATGATGAATCTGCAGGTTATAGAGTCTATAATCCTCAGAGAGGATGCCTTCAAACAGCTAGGAATATTCAGATTAAAGAAGAAAGTCAATCTGTTGACGTTTTTAGCATGGATGCAACTGAAAGGAATGAGAAAATACAAGAATATATCATTCTTGAGCAGGTACCTTTTACTCCATCCTCTTCTACTTCTTCTACCTCTCTCCCAAATGCCTCTGGGCCGTCTAATACTCCTTCTGGAGCTGCTCCTTCTGTTGATGCTCCTCCCAATACACGCCCTGTGCGGCAAGGTAGGGAACCAACAGTTCCCGCGTCAGATTTTCCGGGGGGAAGAAGGCAAAGCAGCCGCCTTCGAGGCGACCGAGTTGAGAGTGCTTTTTCTGCAAGCACAGGGGAGCCGCTTACTATTCATGAAGCTTTTTCTGTTCCTGAAAAGGATCATTGGATCTCGGCTGCAAATGAGGAGATAAAGTCAATTATGGAAGCCCAAACTTGGGAACTTGTGGAGCTCCCACCGAACCGGAAAGCTATCGGTTGTAAGTGGGTCTTCAAATTAAAATTGAATCCTGATAATACAATTGAGAGATATAAAGCTAGACTGGTTGCTAAGGGATTTAGCCAAAAGGAGGGAATTGACTATGAAGAGACCTTCTCTCCTGTAGTTCGCTTTCCTACTGTTAGAGTTTTGCTATCTCTTGCTGCAATAGAGGATATGGAATTGCATCAGATGGATGTTAAAACTGCTTTCTTGCATGGTGATTTGGAGGAAGTAATTTATATGAAGCAGCCAGAGATGTATGCAGAAAAAGGGAAAGAAAATCTGGTCTGTAAACTGTTGAAGTCCCTGTATGGTCTGAAACAGGCTCCAAGACAATGGAACCTAAAATTAGATGAGTTTTTAACCAATCTTGGCTTTACCAGGATCAGTTCAGATCACTCAGTCTATGTAATGCAAGGTGATGATGGAGTGATTTATGTGGCAGTTTATGTAGATGATTTGCTACTGATTAGCAAATCTATCAATGAGATTAATAAAATAAAATCAGCTTTGAATTCCCGGTTTGAAATGAAAGACTTGGGTGAGGCTAAGTATATTCTAGGAATTCAAGTAGAAAGAGACAGGAAACAGAAAATTATTTATTTAACTCAAAAGGAAGCAATCAAGAACATGTTAGAAAAGTTTGGCATGTCGGACGCAAAGGGGAGTGCCACTCCAATGGAATTCAGGCAGAAATTGGAAGGCACGGAAACGGATGGTGGTGTTTTGGTTGATGATTTCTTAGATTCAGGGGAGGCAGATTCTATGTCCTCCATTCCTTACAGGCAGATTGTCGGAAGCCTCATTTATTTCATGAATTGTACTCGTCCCGACATCGCAGCAGCGGTTGGAGCCTTAAGCCGAAGTCTTCAGAATCCAAGGAAATCAGACTATGAGGCAGCAAAGAGAGTTCTTCGTTATCTTGCAGGAACTCAAAATCTTAGACTCTCTCTCGGTGGAGAGGAAGTCAAAATTCATACATGGAGCGATGCGAGCTACGGAGATATGCCGAGCCGACGCTCCACCACCGGATACATTTTGAAGATCGGAAGTGGAACTTGCTGCTGGAGCAGCAAACTTCAGAAGGTAACGGCTCAGTCTACCATGGAGGCTGAGTACATGGCTGCCAGCTTGGCAGTTAAAGAGTTACTTTGGGTAAAGTCTCTTCTCCAAGAGCTTCTCTTTATGCAATCTGGACCACAGATAGTGTGGTGTGATAATCAGGCAGCAATCGCTATTGCATCTAATCCCAGTCATCACTTTAAGAGTAAGCACATTGATATCAAGCTACACTTTGTAAGAGAAAAGGTGATGGGAAAAGTCTTGAAGTTGAGTTATTTACCGGATGAGCAAATGGTGGCTGATATGATGACGAAACCCTTATCTGCTCCCAAATTGAAGTTCTGTAGAGAGGCATGTGGACTGAGTGACTAGCAGTGTTTAAAGCTTTAGGGGAGTGTTGTTTTTAGAAAGCTTTAGTCCTCTCTATGCCTCAGCTGTGAGGGAGAGAGAGAGTTGTTCAGGACTTAAGCTATTTTTAGTTGAGTTCGGTTCAGTACTACCAAAATTAGTGTGACAGTGAAGTTGGGAGTTCACGGTTCATTCACACTTGGGACACGCGTCGTCATTTGAGAGAATGTGTGAGTATGTCCTCCGTGGACGTACGGAAAATCGGCAGGACCACGGGACTTCGTGAAGTCAATTCTACAATGCCAAATCCTTTAATCGGACCGCTGCCGCTGCCAACAAATAGTGACGAGGCGTGACTAGATCATTATCACTTTACGTTGTCTGAACTTCGGTGTAAATATTTGGTAGAATATAACTTTGTTCGTAGTGAATTATTTGTTGTGATAGAATGTTAGATATACGGCTGGAATGCCTCCATACAGCTTAGTGTAGTTTCGGTGTATAGAAGTAGGGCTTAGTGAATTTGATTTTAAGGAACAAATGATATGAAAACTGTACACTCAGTTTTATGTAATTTCATTTCTACATATCATACAGATCTGTCACCGGAATTGATTGAAATTTGTGTGTGTGATCTTTTAAATTTTATCTACACTGTGGTAAATTTTCAGGACCATTGAAGCACTTTAATGAAAGTTATAGTCTGTCAAAGTTGTTATTCAGCCATCGGTATTTGTGGAAGCTTCTTCTCTTGATTTGTTCTACGATGACTACTGCTGCATCTTCTTCATCTGTTGTGCCAACAATTGTCTCAGAACATTACGGAGGAGAATTGTCCACATTAGAGTTTTAACGATAAATGTTTTTGGAGACTAACCTTATCATGTCAACAAATATGTCACCATTCATAACATTTATTAGGAGATGAAACTTTCTCCAAAATTGCCAGCTAAGGTATCACAAACTCTTATTACTAATTTCAGCATTAGTTATAACAGTCGCTACCTATTCAAGCTCGATCATGGTAAAGCGTACATTTGCATTTCACCAGTTTGCTTTAGACTAGACATTAGATGTTTGATGTTTTTTGTTGTTGGACCAATTTCTAATCAGTCATATACAACAACATTGCAGGTGTAAGACTAAATTTTAAAAAATTACATAAAAGTTGCACCGCCTATTAGGAACTAACATTAGACTGAGATACAACATTCACAAAATTTGAATGCGATTCCTCTCCAATCTCCACCACATGTTTCTCCCATTCCGTAGGATTTGGGTTTTAGGCCACTTACTCGAGCTAGCTTATTGCGCACGACATAGGTGGTCCCTCCAAGAATCTACCGTTGGCCGGTCGCAAATAGACATGTAGGAATCGCAAATATCATCATCGAGATATTTGGTGGAAACGGTAAAGCTCTAGTGTTATTGTTCACAATATTATTCTTTCTACTGAAAAATTCTAGGGTTATATTGACCCTTTTAAATGCTAGAGAAGATTGGCCAAAGATCCTAACGTCACATTTTTGCTCTTAAATGTCGCATCCACTTGGCTATCGTGTGTTGCTCGTGAAGAAATACCACCATACGCTATATAATGGTTACAAAATTGTCTTCTATTACCGCTTTACGTTGATTCAAGACAATTTGCATACATTTGGTTAGTTTGGTTTTTGTGGTTTTTTTGGTCTGGGTGTATAAAACAAAGTGTTCATAAAGAAAAAAACAAAAAATAACTATTTTTTAGCAATATTTTTATGCTTCAAATCGAGGAAATTTTACAAATTGAAGATGTCATTGTTTTCTCTTGAATAAAATTTTAAATAACACATTATTATAATTTGTAATTACTATCGAATGAAACATAATACTGATTTTACACTTGAATGTATGTTTTTGTTGGTGCAATCAGTTATAAATTCATTTGAGCAAGTGAAACTCAACGGATGGCTGGGGCTACTTTTGGCTCTCCAATTTCAGCTTGCAATTGTGTTCATTGAAGCAAGTTCCGCAAGTTTTCAAAATTTTATCGGAGTAAGATATATTCTTTGATTATCATTTTCATCGAGCTCTATGTTTACAGGTTTACAAAGCTAGAACTTCTAACATTGTTACAAATTTCTACGATCTTATTCACATAATTTCCTATTTAAAATCTAAGTCTAAAATTTTGAGTCTAGATTAGTTTGTATATTCCCCAGTGTCAGCTAATAATGTTGGCTTCAAATGAATGAAAATCTCGTTTTCCTTTTCTTATTTTTTGCAATAAAAAAAAAATGAATACACAAAGGAAATTATGATTTTCAAAAAAAAATGCAGCCCATTAGAACTTAGATTTCAATAAAAAACAAACACCTAATGCACTAAGGACAAACCCTCTCCTCAGTAGAGTGTAGAAGATCTCTCAACGATCTACTCCCTCTATCCCTCTCCCTCTCCCTATCCCTCTCCCTCTCCCTTTCCCTCTCCCTCTCCCTTTTTCTCTCCCTTTCTCCCTCTCCCCTCTTTTTCTCCCCCTTCTTCTCTAACTACCTTTCCCTCTCTTCTCCCTCTTCCTCTCCCTCCCCCTCCCCTCTCTGTTTCTTTCTCTCTGTCTCCTTCTGTGTAGTCTTTGCACTGTCTACTCTCTCTCTCTCTCTCTCTACTCCCTCCTCTCTCAACTATCATCTCTTTCACTATTTCTTTACTAAATTTCTCCCACTCCCAAACCAACTCAATTTGTCTGTGTCATTTACCGACCAAAGTCAGAGTGAATTTATCCTCAATTTTTTAATGGACTAACTTTAGTGGGGACCAACCCTTGAACTTTTGTTTCAATAGATCTTGGTTCAATACTTTTATCGTTGTTTTCGCTTGTTTTTTTTATTCGGGCAGACCAGGACATGCAAAGACGAAGACTGTTTTGCGAATCCAATCAACTACATGGTGGTATTGATTGGATAGTCTCCTCACATACGCCGCAAAATGTAACCGACAAAAAAGTATTGATTCTGTAATTTATATAATTAGTTATTTAGGATATGGTTACATCAGGAGGTCTCTGTAATAGTACGGACAACAAAATTTATGTATTACAGAGGCCTCGATGACATCCCGTATCGTGTGTAAATAAATTTTTACGTACATGTTCTGATTTAAGTGCTCTATGTAAGGTGACGATCAAATCTCTAAAATCGTCAAAGATTTGTATACCGACCATTTTCGTCTGGAAATCCGTACATGCGTATTCCGTACATGTACTTCGCAACCTCATCAATGTACCTCTGAGATCTCCTTCGCTCTGCTGACTTTAACGAAAAAACCGTTTTTCTTTTCGGCAAAGATTTTACAATCACTTTATCTGAAGGCACGTGACTTTGGAGACGTGTAAAAACTTTCATAAATTTTTTTTTAATGCTTCGATATATTGTCGATAAGATATATCGGAGATATATTGGAGATATATCACGATGATTTGAAATTCTATATATCGAAGCGATATATCAATTATCGGGTAACTGAAATTCGATATATATTGAATATCGCCAAATGGTCCTCGATACCCAACACTACGTCTACCAAATACTCCAAACGCCAAACGTACAAACTTAAAACTGAAACATTGACGTGAACCAAAGTATCGCAAAGTACACTGTGAATCGTTATTAGCCTTATGTACTTTATATCGGCACCCCAAATTTTGACATTGATACCTTAACTAAAATAAATTACGCTATTTAAGGACGTGGACCATAATCTGCCATGTCTCCTGGCACTAAATTAGAATGAATGACGCTAATTATTTCTTCACACTAATAATTTCTATACACTAATAACAATTCAAGGTGTATTGCGACCTCAACACAAATCGTGTAACCATATTTGAAAGCGTAACGCGCCACGAGAACCAACATATCACACGCACGTTCAATTCTCAACATTGAATCGTAATATCTCCCACTGCCTCTCTCTCCCTCTCCCTCCCTTTCTCCTTTCCCCCCCCTCCCCTCCCCCTTTCCCTCTCTCCCTTCCTCTCCTTTTCTCCCTCTCCCTAAAAATATCAAATCGCATGCTAAAATTGGCAAGTAACTAATAAAAACTTGCATACGACAAACTGCAAACGCCAACTTGCTAATCAAATTTGCAAAAAATAAAAGACAAAAATCTAACGGGAAAAAAATAAATGACAATCCCAAAACAAAAATATACAACCGTTTAAACAACCAACGACAAACAACAAACCGCAAAAAACAAGAAACAACTTTGCAAACAAATGCTTTAAACTCCAAACGCCAAAATATAGCTTACAATCTAAAAGCTTGGACTTCAAGCTGCAAACTGCATATTGACCTAAAATTTCTGTAAACTGGAATCTGTAAAGTTTTCAAGTCTGGATTCCAAACAAACCGTAGAGTTGAAACTTAAAACTGCAAACTAGAAACTACTAATTTCTACATCTTGTTTGAGTAACATGTACGACAACCAAATCATCACCATAAAAGTACAAACAGTAAGTCTTTTCTCACTTTTCAAATACTGAAAGGTTACTTGCTTTATTTCCTTCTCTTTCAACAACTCCTTTCAAAGGCATGCTTATATAAGTTAATAATCATATTGAAATGGTTTTATGAACACTTTTCAGATAAGTATTATTTAAATGGTACAAGTTTTTTTTTTTTTGCAAGTATTTAATCAAATTATATTTGGGGCTTATGAAAACGGGTTAACATGTTCTTACATTATGCAATACTACATAAAAATTTGAAAAATTAATATATGCGATTGTAAATTAAAACTGCACTAAATCTTGCCGAAATTCAATTCTCCACGTGTGGTCGGAAATCTTCATGTATAACAAATTAGTTTTATCTCTTAAAGGTATGAATATGTAACTTCCCTCGCCCTCTCTCCCTCCTTTCTTCCTTCCCCTCTCACGTTTCATATTCTAATAGTTGTCCACCTTGACAAATTCTCCAATAGTGAGTCTATAACCTTTCCAATATTAATTCAAAATATCGCATTTAGTCTTTTTCAGTTTCACTGCTCTTAGTTTAAACACTTTTTTTCAGTTGGAACGCAAATTCGATCCAGATCTTTAAGTTTTCTATCTGTGCAAGCAAAACGATTTAAGGTTTTAAAAGTTTTTTTGGTTTTATCAAAATAGTTCGTCTTTATAGTTTTGCAATTATCCGTTTTTCGTTTGACGCAGGACCTAAATTTGCAACTTGCTTGGATCGTACCAACGGAAATGACAGACTCCAAACATATCTGCAAAAAGGTTTGAAAAAAAATAAAAATGGAAGAGAGATGGAGAAGGGGAGAGAGGGGAAGAGAGAGGTTTACAACCATTAAAACTTCAAAGTAATCTAAAGTTCCTGATAATTTTTTTACTTTCAATTTCTTTTTAATATGGGAAATGGACATCCATTTCTATGTAAACATTCTGCAATGAACTATAAATGATGAGTTAACTAACTTTAGTGTAACTTTTACTCCCCTTAATGAGTAAAACAATGACAAGTTTGGAAACACAAAAAGAGAAGTGTGACAAGTTGACAAGTTGAGAAGTTGTTTGAAAAGTTTGGATTGTGGTTCCCCATTTTTTTCAAACAAAATTACGATGGAAAATATTTCGGCCTCCATTCTTGTATATTTTCCGTAAACTCTGGATAACAATAAAATAAGTATCTGAAGGTGGATTTGTTTGGGCCTTTTTTGGCATGTTATGGAAATCCGTTTTGTTTGTGTTTAAATTTGGCAGCTTTGGACTTTCGTTGAAAAAGCTGAATGATATGGGAAGTGAATATCCTCTATTTTGTGGTTGGCTCGAATTTGGAAGCAAATTTAAACCCCTTAAAACGTTTCACTTTTTTTGCCTGAGATCTAATTTTTTATATTAAAAATAACGAGAAGCCTGTAAGGACACTAATAGAGTTGGTTCATTGACATATTAATGTTGATGATACTAATATGAGAATACCCATCTGTAATATAAACGGTTTTATGGAGTACCTCTTGTTGTGATTAACATGCCAAAACCTAGTTGCGATATATATATGGGTTATCTCTTTTTTTTCCATTAAAAGGTTAAGTAATACACTTTTAAAATACAAAAGAATTTATGAAAACATTTTTGTACAGTCATAGGCTATGATAAAATTTTTTTGTATGATAATGTGCTAATGCTCCTTAGTAAAATAACTTGGTTTATCAGATAATGTTAATACCTTTTTCAAAAGGGTTAATGAAATATCTAGTTTTGCATGTCGATATGCTAATAACCATTTGCAAAAAAAGAAAGAATTTATGAACTACCTCTTGTTGCAGGGTTTGATATCCGTCGAATTCGATAGAAGTAAACAATTTTCCACAATACACTCCAGGATTAAGCCAATAAAACTGAGTTATATTACCCGTAAAATTTGTCTTTATTATAGAAGTACAACTTTGTCCTTTCCGTACCACAAAGGTTTTCACACAAGGTCCAGGATTGACAGCGTCTCCCCTTATTATGCAAACCTGTAAAAAATTATTTGTTAAGAAACTAAACTTCAAAAAAATGTAACATGAGAAAACAAACATCAAAAGGCGATGTAATCTGAAAAGGTCATCGAAAAGGTTCGATTCAGACATGTTTTCTTTGATTATATTCTTTTGGAAAACTGTTTATAATGGGTGTTTTGCTAATATAAAATACTACTAGCTTGACTTTGTTTGAAGTTCTCAGCTGGATTGGAAATTTTGAATTGAAACTTTAAAATTCTTGTTGAAAATTGCGCATTTATACATTTTTCTAAATGCACATCGCAGTTGTCATAAAAGGAAGCAAAAAAAACGTCCAAACAGAATATTGACCCAGAGATTATAGAAAAAAACACGCACGAGAAGACAAAAAACATGTAAAAAAGTTGAAAGTAAGGAAATCCTAGCTATAAGCACACAGAAAATGGCACTTTGCCCAACAGAAAAACCAAAAAAAAATCATTCCAAAAGGGATAAATTGCAAAATATAGTAAAATATTAGAATGAGTACTTGTAAAAAGAGGCAATTGCAAAAACAGGATATTGTGAAACGGATACTGTGCAATTACTTTGAAGTAGATGAACATTTTGCAAAACGAGGGCATTTGAAAATAAAAATTGTACATAAGGAGGTTTAGGATATAATACTTGTTGAAAAATCTGGAGTTGAGCGCAATTAAGACCCGGATTTGGGGATCCACTTCCATTAAGAGATTTTATGTTAAAACTTTTTGAGATTGACGAACACGTATCATTCTTGAAAACATCAACAAATTAGTGACATGTAGTTAGAAAGAGCCATACATAGAAAAAAGGGAAAAAAAAAAGTCCATTAATTCGTATTTTTTTTCTCATGTGTTATTTTCCTTTGTTTATATATATTCATAGTTTTCCGGGCTTTTGATTTCTTTGGGATTACCATTAACAAAAATAAAAAAATGACAGCAAGAATGGTCTTACTTGAATTGCTTCTTTTTCATTGAAGTTAGGCTCAGCAGGTACTTAATTCAAGTCTAGAGCATCATATGGAAATGGTATAGAAACATTAAAAAAAAAATCATACAATTTTCTCAATCAAAACTGCAAAATAATTATTGAAACTGAGGACAGTGAAACAAAATAAATATAATTATTACATATATCAAAATAGTTTGTCTTTTTTGGGGTTCTTACGGGAATTTACCTCTTGTACGGCATAAGTTAAGGAACAATTCTTGCCTTTAGTAACATTCACAATGGCATTTGCTTTTAAAAATTGGGTACAATCTAATCCCTGTATTTGCGATAAAGCCATAAAAATAGTCCAGATTAATTCCAACTTAAAAAAAACTGATTTGTATCGACTTCTACCCTGAAAAAAAAAAAACACAAAACAAGCGACAACGACAACGACGACACGAGGATGACGACCCCACCAACGACGGCAATGACGACGGTGGAAGCGTTGTTGTCAACGACGAGGGCACCAATGGCGAACACAATGGCAACTCTGAAGACGATGGTGGTGTTGAAGACAGCCTTAACTATGACAACGTGGACTGTACGGGTGGTGAAGTTGACAATGACGCCGACGACAAGGGCAGAGATGGCAAGTGTACCACTGATGATGAGAATGAGGAAGACATCAGGCACGAGGACAAGGACGTGGACGACACCAAGCACAACAACAAAAGACGACGACGACGACAGCAACAAGCATGACGACATTGACGACGACAGGAGTGACGACGACGGCGGCGACGACAGCGATGACGACGACGATGACGGTGACGCTGAGGCAACGCCAAGGACAACAACGGCGACACAAACAAAGGCAACGACTCCACGTAGGACAACGACAAGGATGAGGGCAAGGCTGAGGACGACAACAAGAACAACAAACACTGAGGATAACACCGACACTAAGGATCACGACGACAACAAGAACAACGACGACGACACAAAAGGTGACAACGAGATGACGTTGATGATGGCAGTAGGGTAATTGACGAAAACAATGACAATGGCGACAACGGCGGCGATGAGGTCGACACCGAGGACGAGGAAAAACAAGAGGACAAGGTAATGGGACGACACTAAGAACGAGGAGTAACAACGGGGACGACTCCAAAGGTGACGACGATGATAATGGCACACACGAAGAAAAATACGCTGACTACAACGACAACTATGACGACGACACCCACCATGACGTAGACGCCATCGATGACAGCCTCCGCAAAGATACCAATGCGACAACAGCATAAATGACGACACCAAGGGCGACAACGACACCGATAACGGCGACGATGCTGAGGATGATGCCGGAGCCAGCAACGACGATAATTAAAATGACAACAGAAACGATGACGACATAAAAAATAAGAACAGAAATGACGTGGACAGAAAAAAAAAAAAGTTGCGAAGTAGTGTGAAAATTTGACTTTAAACATGTGTTATTTGTGCAAAGAAAGTAGAGTGCCAACTAAACCAGAAAAACTATAGAATGAAAAATTGAAATTCAATGTCACTTTTCCATGTTTCATAGTTCGAGATTTTCCATTTTCCACAACCCTTATTTACACCCATTTCACCATGATAGAGAAGCATAGTCCAAAATTAGAGTGGATTGACATTACACAATAATGCACACAATTTACATCATTTTTACATTAGTTACAAAAAAATCACAATGTATTACAAAAAAACACACATTTCCTTTTTTTTTAACCCTTACTAAATCAAAATATATAGAGAATATAAAGTATTTTTTAGGTGGTCTGTAATAAGTATGGTGGTAGACATGAATATTGGTGTATTGCGGCTGCAAAGAAATCGTATTCTAATCTTTCATACATATAATATTTGAAATATGTTATAAATGGAAACAAGGGCTCTAATTGAAAAAGTGTGCCGTAACTTACACGATTTTGAGCGATAAAATCTGTTTGGCTTATTCCGTACACGTTATATATGGTGTAGCAAGTAATACTAAATCCTTTTGGAATCGTGTAATATTGGGGCTTTCCTATGACACTGGCAGCTGCAAAAGAATATGCAGCAAAAACAAAAGAAAAAGAAAAAAAGATAAAGAGACAAAAAAGCAGGAAAGCACAAGAAAAGGGCCAAAAAAGGCAACCCTAAAAGGACAGAAACAGTGAGAGAAAAAAACAAAAACGACCCAATTTTTTTCAGCATCCATGACGTTATTTCCTTCTTTTTCAGTTCGCCATTTTAAATTGTATTTTACCATTGGCCAATTTTCAGATGAAGTACAGTTTTGCCGAGTCAACCATAACAGTTTTTTACCATCACTTT
Organism: Zygnema cylindricum; assembly: GCA_037447655.1. Classification (NCBI taxonomy): domain Eukaryota; kingdom Viridiplantae; phylum Streptophyta; class Zygnematophyceae; order Zygnematales; family Zygnemataceae; genus Zygnema; species Zygnema cylindricum. The sequence continues at coordinate 34,012 of JBBHKE010003513.1, forward strand.
ACTGCTAGTTTTTGACAGGAAATGGTCAGAACCCTCAACAAGTCACTTCAATCATTTCTTCAGCTCTTCAAATTTTAAACTCACAAGTAACACACTTTACACTCAATTTTTAGTTTCATGTTCTTTCATTAAACTCCATTCACAGTTTGTGAGCTGTCAATTTTAAATATCATTTTGAGCAGTAATTAAGAGCTAACATAGAAACCGGTTTCATAATAAATGCTCGCCTGTCGCAACAGTTGAAGCTGGAAAAGTTCAAAAATCGGACGTTATCGCCCTTAAATGACTTTATTATACTTGTATTTCTGACCTTACGTACCATTAATCTTTACCGTAAATTGTAAGATCGTACGATACTGTTTAGTTCGTACATATCAATTTCGCTAAGAAAGTGGGCATGTTGTACGTACTCTGTTCTATATTGTATAAACTTGTCATATCCTTTTTTAGTGGAACCACCAATGTTGGCACAATAAAAGTTTCTAACCGTTTTTGGTTTTCGTGGCTCATCAATCTACAATTTTGCTTTTAACACTTCTTCTCAACGCCTCTTCCAAAACGCACATAAATCAGATAGACAAATGTACGCTTTGTGACATGAAGGAAAAGAAAAACAAACATTGTCTTTAAAAAGTAGGGATAAAGATTCTTTCTTACAAACCATTCCACCTTTTTCTTTAGCCTTTTTATGTGAAGAATCTTGAGGGTGTAAAGAAGAAAAACTTTATTACAGAGAGTGCGATGGAAAAACCATCAAAGTACAAAGGGGCTAAAAAAAAGAAAAGCACAGTTAAAGACCACAAGAGCCAACAATTACTAAAACAAGAAAAAAAAAACAAAAGAACACTCTTTCTTATAAAGAATCTTGAAGGTCAAAGTGAAATGTGCCAACGCAGAGGACCTTTACACAAAACCTTTAATGCGCTGACTACTACACCGTGTATCACTATTAGTGTTAATAATTTTTTCGCCACTTAAAATATCTTTTCTCCGTACACAATTGTCCGATTTTCAATTTGAGACCTCCAATCGGAAGCTGAGAATCTTACCTTTCAATCGCAACATTGTGAGCACAATATGAGGGGGAAAAGTTTATCGGCCAAAGGCGCGAGTTCTAAAATAAAGCCTGCCAGCAGGAATATCCGGGCTGGCGGGTCTATATTTTTAACAATCAAAGCATAGATGAACCGCACATCTTGGGTATTGAGCGCTAAACAAATTTTGGGCACAATCTGAGGCGGAGAAGTGTAATTTAGGACTAATTTGAAACAAGAATTCAGTGCGCTAGCTATTATTCAATCAGCCCGGATAAAAAGAGCACCAAGTATATGCTATTTTTCGGTAGAGAGTGGGTGAACCCCGCATGCCGGGTATTGACCGGCAAATCCTAGCTATGTCAACACACTTGAAAAAAATAAAAAAGTAATAAAAATAAGGTATAAACATTACTGTGAAAACATGACAAAATATAAAAGCAACACTCAAGGACTTTGACTAACTAGAGTAAAATAAAAAAACTAAAATTACACACTGCCTTATACTCTAAACACAATGGAAAAAGTGGGCAAAAGACCTCGATCTAAAAGTTACGCTACGCAAAAGGTCACGAGTACAGAGATCATATATGCCCATAGATTGTGTGGTAATAAATCGCGAAATCCACGATCTCAATGTGTTTTGTCGTAACGGTTAAAATAGTATGTTGGGTCATCTTACAACTCAATCACATGAAAAGGTTTAGCAAACAACTCACACGGAACACAAGTGAGGACTCCGCTAGAGTTGTCTGGCGTATACACAAGAGGACAAATGCACGTGTAATCGCCCCTCAAATTGACACATATGCCAACGCCACATGGATTGTTGCGACCAAAAGAGCAAGGAAACTCTGTGTGCACACCAGCCGAGGAAAAAAAAAAGTTCATTACTTTGGTGATTGTTAGGATGACATGAGAGCGAGAGAAAAGGGGAAAGGAAGATAGAGCGGGAGGGAGGGAGGGAGGGAGGGGGAAAGGGAAAGGAGGGGGAGGCAGGGGGAAAGGAGGAGGAGGCAGGGGGGATAAAAAGAAATGGAAAGGGAGGATGAGAAGGACAGGTAGAAGGAAAGGGAGACCGAAAGTGGAGGGAGTATGGAGGGAGGGAAAAAGAGAAAGGGAGTGGAAGAGGAGAGGGAGATTGAGAGGAAGGAAGAGGAAGAGAGTAAAAGAAAGGAGGAGATTGAGAGGATGAAGTAGCCAAGAGGGAAAAGGAGAGGGGGAGGGGGAGGAATAGACGGGTAGGAAGCTGAAGAGTGAGGAAACACGGGATGGAGATGGAGAGGGAGATGGAGAGGGAGAGGGAGAAGGCAAGGTAGAGGGGGACAAGGGAGAAGGAGAGGGAGAGGGCGAGAGAAATGGAGAGGGAGATAGAGAAGGAGAGAAAATGGGCAAGAGAGTGAGAGAGAAAGGAAATACAAAATATATTCGTGTAGGTACTATTTAAAAAAAAAAAACACACACACACACACTAAATATTGTGTGTGTATGTAATTGTGGTTCGATCAAATAAAGTTTGAAAACCCCTGAAATACCCTAAAAAATCCTAAAATACCAATAATGAGCAGAAAAGAATAGAACATCGTGAAATCGTTATTAATGGTAATTATTTTGTACCGATTTCTGGAAATTTCAACCATTGAGCCTAAAATAGAATTAATAATACCATTTTTTTTCTTTGCGTTAATATAGGTACCGTTTAATTAGTGTTAATTACAGTAATAATACGAGGTGATAAATAGTGTGATGTTAGAAATGTGTCAATATGTACCTTAATTGGTTATCATTATTAATGATTTCGTACTTAAAAAAGTACAAACAAAGTGTCAAATAATGCTGTTATTATATATGGGAAAGTGTACTCAAAATTTGATTTATAGTAATAAAAGTGAGAAAAAGTTGAAGGAATCTGTTCTCTCATCTCCAAACGTCAACTATGTGAAAAATGAATATAGAAGCTACACTATATATATGTATGGATAAATTAGTGTAAATGTTAATTGGCGTTAATGTTTAGTTAGGTTTAGGTCATAGAGCTCCCAAAAAGCATTAGAAACATCGTTTGTTTCTTTACACTAATAATTCCTTCACAATAATAATTCCTTTTCCTTTCCCTACCATTTTTTTTTTGTTTTTTTTAATAGCGACTCACGACCTCGTTTACTAGATGCGATACATTTTGTTACCATGTTGTACTTCTTATTTTTTTTTATTTTTTTTCATAAAATACTTTACTAAAGATTTTAACAGAATCCTCTAAGATTCCAAATGCAAATATCGCCCAATTTTTTTATTTTTGTTTCCTCATCTGTGAAGCAATCTTTCCATTAGACCCTGTAACTGACTACACTATCCCCAACTGTCCTGGAAAAATCGTAAAAAATCCCTGGAAAAACCTTTGAAAAACCTTAAAAAACCTATAAAACCTAAAAACCCTAAAAACCCTAAAAAAAACTATAAAAAAACCCTAAAAACGGTAGTCATCTACAAGCTCCATAGAATCGCTCATCCTGGACGCCACAAAGGACAACAAGCTCGTATAAATCTAACATTTCTTTACAAATCTTTACGCGACTTTACAAATCTTAGACTATTTTTAACATCTAAAAAAAACCTATTGTGGTACCACTCAAAATAAGAAATACGTTTTAAAATTTTATGACAATGTTTAATATTAGACTATAAGCTTATGTGGGACCATCAGTAATAAGACACCATTGCAAGAACTAGTTTACTAACAAAAAGTCATCTTGAAAACAATTATTAGTAAATGTTTCCAAACAATTAACGGCAACTCTTGACAAAAATTAAGTCTTACACTAATCAAACCAAAAAACAAACCTTAATATTTCAAAATCGGAAGCAATAAGTTAAATACAATAAATCAAAATTTTACTTTTCCAACCACCAACCAATTTTCCCTCCTAACCAATTTATTTGCCTAAACAACTTTTTCCCCTAACAAAGTTTTTCCTAAGCAATTATTTCCCCTAAGCAAATATTCCCCCTAAGCAATTATTTCCCTTAAGCAATTATTTCCCCTAACCAAATTTTTCCCCTAACCGATTGTTTCCCCAAACTTCTGATTATTTCCTCTAACCATTTCAATTTTCTCTTTTCCTAATACTTTTTTTCTTTCCTCATTTAAACATTTTTTTCCGGAAAGTCGGCACTTCCATTAGCTTTTCTGTTAGCTCTTCCGTTATCGTTCCCGTTAGCTTCTCCGTTAACGTTCCGTAAGCGTTTCCGTAAGCGTTTCCGTTAGTGTTTCCGTTAACATTATCGTAACTTTGCGTTTGTGTAAGTGCTCCCGGTTGGCATTCCCGTTAGCGTTTCCATGAGCATCGCCGTTAATGCTTCCGTCAGCGATTCTTCTGTTAACGCTTTTGTTAGTTAGATCTTCCGTTAATTGGCTTCCGTTGCCGTTTCCGTTGGCGCTTTCATTGGTGTCGATTTTATTTTTGTCTTTTTGTGGTCTTCCATTAAAGCAATAGCTTGAGCCACCATACAAAAGGTAAAGAAAAATTTGAAATGTAGCTAAAATCATCGGAATTCCGGTTGCGAAAACCATTTCGAACACCATTTTTATAGTTAAAACTGATTTTATAACCGAAATTAACTGAAATTGAACTGCATATAACACGAAACCTACAAGAATAAGTGGGATAAGTGAAATGGAATAGATAAATTGACCTAAAAATTGAGAGAAATCGACTGATATTGACCGATAGTAATGGAGTTTGAGCAAATTTCAGATCAGTTAAGATCAACTGAGGTTAGTTAAACTAAAGTCAACAGAAGTCAACAGAAGTCAATTAAAGTCAATTGGAGTCAACTAAAGTCAATTGGAGTCAACTAAAGTCAACTGAGATGTATTGGGATCAACTAAGGCTAGGTCTAAAAACTTGGGAAATTTAGAATATGGGTACAAATGGGAAAAAAAAATGGGGTTTAACAAATTGTGGGATCACAAAATGGATCTATGGACAATGTGGGAATAAAAGGGATAGGTTTGGAATAGGTTCGGTTTTGGTTAATATGGGGAAATAAGAGGAGGGAGACCTACTTCTAGTGGTGTTAAGGGACATAAGAGGGAAATTATTAATTCTTTTGGCCGATAATCCTCTTGCCTTTTATGAGCTTCCGTTGTGTATGTTTTATGTTTCTTTTTTGAGCATTTATTTTGAGTGGGTTATTTATTTTAAGATCCAACACTTTTTTTCATTTGGAACGCAAATTCGATTCAGCCCTTTAAGTTTTCAATCTGCGCACGCAAAACGACTTAAGGTTTTGAAAGTTTTTTTGAGTTTATCAAAATAGTTTGTCATTATATTTTTGCAATTATCCGTTTTTCTTTTGACGCAGGACCTAAATTTGCAACTCACTTGGCTCGTACCAACGGAATCGACGGACTCCAAACATATCTGCAAAAAGGTTTGAAAAAAAAAGAAAAAAATGAGGGAGAGAGAGGAAGAGAGAGGTTAACTACCGTTATATAGAAACTTCAAAGTAATCTAAAGTTCCTGAATTTTTTTTTTATAAAAAGGTTTTTTTTTTAATATGGGAAATGGACATCCATTTGTAAGTAAACATTCTGCCATGGGCTATAAATGTTAACTTATTTTAGTGTAACTTCTACTCTCTTTAATGAGTAAAACAATGACAAGGAAACACAACAAGAGAAGTGTGACAAGTTGACAAGGTTAACATCTATTTTTAAAAAGTTTAAATTGTGATTCCCAATTTTCTTCAAATAAAATCATGATGGGAAATATTTCGGCCTCCATTTTTGAATATTTTAAGTAAAATTTGGAATTGTGAAAAAAAAATTAACAATAAAATAATTATTTGAAGGTGGATTTGTTTTGGCCTTTTTTGGCATGTTATGAAAATCCGTTTTGTTTATGTTTGAATTTGGCAGCTTTGGACCTTTCTTGAAAAAGCGGGTTTTCATTGGAAGTGAAAATCCTCCATTTTTTTGGTTGGCTCAAAATTCGAGGCAAATTTAAACTCCTTAAATAAGTTTCAAATTTTATGGCTTACAAGAGCTGTTACACGACAAATTCTGCAAGGTGGTGGTTTTTAGCAAGGCGAATGGGAAATGGCGACGTTAGCAAAACAATGGTGATGTGTTGTTTTGGCTAAAGTTTTTGAATCATTATTAGTGGAGGTTCATAGAGAATTTTTAATCTCTAAATATTTTAACATTCCTCAATTTGTTTGTATCTCCATTAGAGTAGAAATATCTGCATGGACTACAAAGTCTAAAGCTTTAGGAGAGTGTTAAAATTGAAAGCTTTAGTTCTCAGTAGATGAGGCTATGAGGAGGAAGGTAAAGGTGAAAAGAGCAGCTGCTAGGGCTGCGATGTCAAAATAGTTCAGCATAGCAGCATAGCAATACACGCTGCATATTGTATTCATACTTGGCCGCGATGTCGAACTAGCGCATCGTAGGAGCATAGCAGTACACGCTGCACTTTGTATTCATACTACGCTGCGATATCGAACTAGCGCAGCGTAGCAACAAAACATTACACGATGCATATTTTATAGGTGCACAAAACTAAATTTCCGAGGAGTGTTGTTCTGAAAACTCAGTTTCGTGCGTACGCTACAATTCGTGCGTAATTGCTAATTAGGTTTAACATGGAGGATCGAATTGATTCACGGATCGGGAGAGCTAACGTACGGATAGAACTAAAGTGATGTTAGGGACTCTTTGAGTGGGGTGACTAATCATTGACAAATGGACGGCGGAAAGGGAAGCGATCGGATGTGGAGTAAACAAAATGTTGAAACAGGCACAGGCGATACGGCGCAATTGCGACACAGACGGAACAACGCAGCTGCGAATATTTTGGATGAATATGCGTGGCCGGTACAAAGGAGCTGCGACGCACACAAGTCATCACAGCTACGGTTACCTTGATATGATCCGTACGGACAAAGCAGGTGACGCAGCTGCGGATAATATAACTAGTATAGATTGTGAGAAATGATATTTGTTTAGTGGTTACTTATTGGTAGCTTGGTTTTTCACCTACGAAGATTGTCGAGATGTTAGTGTACATGTTATGTACAACATAGGTTTGTCTTTTTGCTAATTAGTTTATTAGTGTAGATTTGTTCAGTCTGACATACCTCGAACTATTCAGGTATACTCACAATAGTTTAGGTAGATGGTAGATACCGTACGACTGGTGTGCCTCCGTACATTCAATAGTGAACTCTCTGAGTATAACTTGTAGGACTTAGAATATTTTGAGTATCACAACCAAGTTTAATAAAAGCAATGGTAGACTGTTTTTTGCATCTTTGACACGCTGGTGCGATCACTCTGTTTGGTGCATTAATGTGAAATTGTGTGAAGTAATTCTATGATATATAATATATATGTGTGTAAAATTTCATACTCTTCAAGAATCTCTTTAAGATTGTGTGAGCAGTCTAAGTGGTTAGTTTGTGAAGCTGTCAGCTGTCTTTGTGAAACTCTGGAGCTTATATCTTCTTGATTCCTTAGTGGATTTGATTGTTACTTTAGGATCTTACAGTGTCTATAGCGTACTACCTATACGTGTAGTTTAAGATGATTTTGTTAATTGTGGAGTAATTTGTGCTGTTGCAAACACAGCTGTTTAAAGGGTTGTCTATGGTGCTTCCGAGAGTAATCCATGGCTGAAATAGGCTATGGAAAACAGTGTCGTCCCGAGTGGCGGTGCCCGAAAACGACAAATCACCCAATCTAGAATCTCGGCTCACCCACGGCCGTTCGATGAAGACTGACATTTAGTTATAGCCATTGAAATAAAATGTTGTTTCGTTGATTCCGTGCGGTCCGAATTCTGTGCGGTCTAATTCATATATGTGTACTGTTTATCTCGTAATCTGTTAAATTAAACATTTTACGTCCTTTCAATTTATATATTTATCTTACCCTATATAATCTCACAACAATCTTAGACTATAGGATAAGGCTACCAGCTATTGGGAATTTGACGGACGGTAGGAACTATGATCAAATCTTGGGTACGTCAAGACCATTTTGGTAAACCTACCAAAATTTGTAGCTTGTCTCTCTCTTTGGGCAGCATGGGCAGCCATGGTCTCTAGCTTTCTCTCCAACCTTCAGTGACTGCAATAAGTGTGGGGGTTTGGAGAATGGAGCGAGAAGCAAGATGCCTTTGCTAACTTCCTCTTATTATTTCCTCGATCCGAATAAGAATTTATCCACCTCATCTCCTCTCCATCCACACTAAATCCAATTTCCCTCTTGCAATCCAAACAGCCAGCCCCATCTCCAATCTGCAACATACACTCAAATGCTAACCCTTTTACATGCACACCTTAATAAATGCCGTCACTCCAGTAGTGATGTCAAATCCATTACCCCCCAAGTCTATCCTTAAATCGAAGGTCCCCACTAAGTTCCTCGTACAAACTACATCTTCTGAACTCATAATTTTATCCATGATATTTACCCCATTTTATGAACTTTCATCATTCTCTCCCATGGAATTCTTCCTACTATCACTTTCTATTTTATTCCCAATAAATATTTCTCCTCCCCTAAACCTTTAATCAAATATTATTCTTCTCCCCTATCCTTTAAAACCCTCTCTAAAATTACTTCTCCCCTTTCCTCAGACACCGTTGAAGTCTCCCTTTCTTATCAATTTTCTGTTTCCAAAATATCTATAATATTATCCTCATTATTGTTATATTTTCCTTTTTCAACTATAGATTCTATGTCTGACTTTCTCATTTCTAAGTCATACTTACTACACTCCTTGGCATCCACATCTTGTCTAACTTCCTAAAGAACCTCCTTTCCATTTCTTTTCCTTATACCTCTAAAAGCACACTATTGTCTTTGTGGAATTTCTGTGTACTTTTTTTTTTCCTCTATTCTACTGATGTGAAGAAGCTCCTAGATTTCATCATCCTTTTTCTCCTCTTCCCCTTCTTCGTACTTATTCAAATTCCAACTTCTAAGTTCTTCCAAACAAGGACACTCCTCCATATAGTGACCCGGTTCTCTACAACAAAAGCAAACTCTTTTTTTTAAAGCTCCCATTTCTTTTCCTCTCCCTCTCTTTCCACCAAATTTCCGATAAGGTTTACCTATGTCATTCTTCCTCTCATCACGCTTCCACTTGTCACCGCCGTTCCTCTCATCACGCTTCCGCCACTTACCACCAGGTGTAAGTGCATTCACCCTGTAACTTCACCTACAAAGCTCCAAAGTGCTTTCCCTCACAAGAATTATCCCCATGGTAATGCTCCAAGTCCATGAGGAGCCATCCATTCACTACATACAGTAAAAAATGTCTTCATACTTATCCGGGAGTTTCATAATTAGTTTATTAATTTTTCTCTCCTCAGATTCTACATATCCTGCACTAGCAAGCTCAACTTATAACGCAACAATATCATTTGCAAAACTCTATCATGCTACCGCGTTTAAAAACATAAGCCTCTATCTCTTGTTTTACTAAATGCTGCCTCTGTGTAGGCTCACTCTTATAAATCTGAATAAGTCTTTCCCAGATTTTGAAAGACTTCGTTAGATTTAAAAGAGTGACAATTATGCACTTTGACACGTATACAATTATGAGATGTTTTGCTATAGTGTTTTTCTATTCCCAATTTTTTTTGTCATTTTTTGCAGTTTTTGGTTCTGTTATGATTTCCACAAGCGGAACTCTAGTCGAGATCCTAGCTCCCCTCACCATCGTTGTTCCTTTTCCCTTCTCCCCTTTCCCCCCTTCCATGGCAATAGTTTTAACTTCACCTTTCGTTGCATCTAATGTATAGTTGGTTTTCTGGAAAGATATGTATGAATCTCTATAGTGAGTTCTTTCAAATCTCGGTGGCGGACACCTCACTTGTCCCGAAAAAATTCCCCATAAGTGCTTTTCGAAAAGAAATCCCTTCATCGTAAACTCCCAATAAGTGAAGTCTGTTCCATTGAACATAGGCACCCTAGATAGTGGACCCATATCCTGAAATTCTATAGGCTCGATTGCCACATAGAATATGCAAATCTCAAAAACCTTATCCCAATAGTGCTAACTCTAAGTTAATATAAACCCAAATGATAGACCCCTTGATAATCAAAACCCCATTAAAGCTTCATCCAAGTGAAATTAGACTTTGTGTGTGCACATTTTCACCACAGAATGCAAAGTTAGAATATGAGTTTTTGATAACATTCCCCAATTTGAATTTCCTTTAAAAATGCAGCCACCGTGGTAGGCAAACACTCTTAGTGACTATTAACTTGTGTAGCTTGGACTCCATTGAATCCGTAGCAAAAAGAATCACTGAAAATGGTCAACTGATTTGATAATTATGGCCTGCCAAAGTTTGCCTTTTATACAAGATGCTCTTTAGGAGAGGCGGCTATCTACCCAAAATATTCTTTGTCCTAACCCCTCTCTAAACCCCCTTGTACTGAGGTAGTGACCAATCAAAATAGTGTACCGTACAAGAAAGTACAGGTCTCAGAGTACTTTTTGTACGGTTCGTGTACGGCTTCGTCATAATGTGACATCTGTCACATTCGGACTAGATATTGTGCTCTCGAAGATTTTGTAAACCTTTCAGATGTTACCACGTGTCTTCGAGAGTGGCGATGCCCAAAAACGCCAAATCCCCCACTCCAAAATCCAAGCTCGCACCGCGATCGTTCGATGAAGACCAACATTTAGTTATAGCCGTTGCAATAAAATGTCGTTTCGTTGATTCCGTGCGATCCGAATTCCGTGCAGTCTAATTCATATTCGTGTACTGTCTAACCCGTAATCTGTTAAATGAAACATTTTACGTTCTTTTTGTTTATATATTTATCGAACCCTATATAATCTAGCAACGATCTTAGACTATAGGATAAGGCTACCGTCTATCGAGAATTTGATAGACGGTAGGAACGAAGATCAAATCCTGGGTGCGTCATGACCATTTTGGTAAACCTACCAAAATCTGTAGCCTGTCTCTCTCTTTGGGTAGCATGGGCAGCCATGGCTTCTTGCTTCCTCTCTAACCTTTAGTGATTGCGATAACTGTAGGGGTTTAGAGAGTCGAGCGAGAAGCAGGCTGCTTTTGCCCACTTCCTCTTATTTATTTTTCCTTAATTTAGACTTAGAAAATACATACATTTCAACATCAATCATACCCACTTGTTATTTTAACCCTGTGTTGTCACCTAAATACACCCATCGTTATAACTTTTGAAATATAACTCCAAAATGCATTATTCTTTCGCAAATATCCACCAAATTTAGTACTCTATAATCATAAAATCTTAATACCCCATTTCGAACAAGTTTGATCCTCTATGACTGTTACATCATCCCCTCTTTATTTTTAACTAACCTGAGTTAAAACACCTTCAATTCTCAAGATGAGACTTCAATATATTATCACTCCGATACCTTTGCTAAAACTCATAATTTTTATCTTCTAAAGTGAACTTATCTTCCGGCCTTCCTAGAAGTTCACTTGCCAAAATATAATATCGCCAACCTTGAATCGTTGACCAACCAAATCTATTACCCATCTGTGGACTTCAGGTTCTATAATTATTGAGGGATCCAATTCTAATTCTCCTTTAGCTGGTCAATGATTTGTTGGTTTCAATATGCTGATGTGTATCACTGGATAAATTTTTGTTGAAGGCTGAAAGTCTAATTTGATAGCAATAATCGATATCATCTCGATTACGGTAAATGCTCCAATGTATTTAGGAGCAAATTTCCCAGTAGGATCCGATTGTCCCTCGATCTTGCACCCGTAATGAGTTGTAGAAAGCCAAACCTTGTCACGTGTGTTTACCACTCAATCACCTCGTTCACGGTAAACATTTAATTCTTGCCTCCTTTGTGCCTCCATTAATGTAACCCGAACTGTTTCCCGAATTGTTTTCCAAACTGTTTGAACATATTGTTAAAACTTTGTTTTAGAACCTCTATTCTCCTGATTGACCCTTGTTATTAAGTCCAATGCTTCCATGGGTCAGTATCCGTATGCGACTTCAAATGTTTTGAATCTTGTACTAGCATGTTTACATGAATTGTGTGCAAATTCCATTAATGGAAGTTTAGATTCCCATATACTATGAACTTCCATGCAAACAATCCTAAACATTTCCTCCAAAGTTCGGTTCATCTTTTTCCTCCAAAGTTCGATTCATCTTTTATGTCTGTCGATCGGTTTGAGGATGATAAGAGGTATTGTTTTTAATTCAGTGTCTAAATTTTGTTGGTTCTTTCTAAAATCTGAGCGTAAATTTATAATCCCATCCCTATCACTGACTATAGACAAAGGGACTCCATGATGTCTGACCACGTTGTTAAAACAAAAACTTTGCAATATATACATCTGAATGAGTAGTTTTGCAAGGAATAAAGATTGCCATTTTTCTGAACCTATCGAGTACGACCATAATCTTGTCGTTTTTTTTAGATGTAGTTTGCAACCTGACAATAAAATACATACTAAGAGATTCCAATGGTCTTTTAGGGATATCCAAAGGTTTTAAGATACCTTTAGGTTTTTGGTTACTAGGTTTACTCTATTGGTAAGGGACACAACTTTCCACGTGTTTCGACACCTCATTTGCCATCACGGACCAAAACAATCTACTCTGCAATTGACTATGAGTTTTATCTCGATTTAGATGTCCTAAACGCTCAGGAGCCTCCTATAAAAGTTGTTTTCTTAAATATCCCACTTCAGGAATGCATAATCTATCCCCTATTTGCAAATACTAAACCATCCTCTAGCATAAAGTTTTTGACATGCCTCTCATTCAATGTGTCACAATTCCCTCCGGAAATATTCTTGCAAATCACAGCAAAATAAAGATATTTATCCCAACTATTTCTAACAGCATCTAAAAACAATTCATTTTGAACCGTAACACTTATTTCAAAAAATTTACTTAAATAATTTGCAACTACATTTGTCTTCCCAGAAATATGTTTGACATTGAATTTAAAATATGATAATTTTTGTATCCACCTAACTTGTCTACCAGTCATAATTCGTGCATTGCTTAATCACTGTAGATAGAAAAGTGACTTATTATCACAATGAATTGTAAATTCTTTATTAGGCAAATAATAACCTTATTTTACCAATGCATAAACAATTGCAAGTAATTCTTTTTTATGTTTTGGATAGTTCTTTTCAGCATCACTAAATTTTATAGACTCAAAAGCAATAGGATGAAAGTGTTTGTCGACTTTTTAACTTATGTCAACACCTAGTGACTTTTTAACTCAGTGACTATGACATGTAAGAAAACTGTATAATGATTATCGACTTAACTTGAGATAGAATACAAAATACCCTTTTTCAACGCTCCTCTTATTTTCTAGTCTATCATTTGCTTTAGTCCACACTTCTCCCTACAAAATATCAATTTGGGAAAAAGAACCGGATTAGCCATTATATCTCCTACCATTTCTCCATCCGGTCTATATTCCAACCTAATTATTTTATTCTCAATCTTCTTCATAACAAAACTCAAACGAATATCCATATGTTTTGCTTTAAAGTGATGCTTAGGGTTTGTTGCAATTGTAATTGCAGCTTGATTATCACAAAATATCTTTGCACTCCACATTCATATATCGAAGTTATTGAAGCAAAGATTTCACCCACATTAATTCTTTCACAGCCAAACAAGAGGCCATATACTTAGCCTCCATAGTAGATAGACCAATCACCTTTTGTTGCTTGCTGCTATAACAACAAGCTCTATTCCCAACATACAACACATATCTAGAAGTAAATCTCGACATCGGAGCATCCCTATAACCCGCATCACTCGAAGTGGTGATGTCAGTTTTAACCCCTCCTAAATGCAACCACAAATCTCTTATTCCTATCAAGTACCGCATGATCCTTTTGTCCGCTTCCTAATCTTTCTTCCTAGGATCATTTAAATCCTACTTAGTATCCCTACATTTGTTGCAATTTTAAGATGAGTACATTTCATAAAATATATCAATCTACCGACAACCTGTCTATACGGAATAGTTTTCATAAACTTGCTTTACTTAGGTCCTAACTCATTATCCAAGATCAAGACTCCCTCTTTTGAGCTCCCCTCATTTCCCTTTTTTAAGTCTATTGGAGTCGTACAACTATTTGCTTTATCCATTTGAAAAATTTTAAGCATATTTCCTATCGCTTCTTTTTGAATTAATCTTCTTCATCCCTCTTCATCTGAATTCCCAAAACATACATTCTCTCCCCCAAGTCTTTCATTTAAAATCTATTATTTATACCTTTTTTTCAATATATTGGTTTTGTCCATTGATTTACTAAAAACAAGCAAATCATCAATATAGATGGGAATGAAAATTTTTACCTTCCTCGTCCACAAATAGATATATGGAATTATCCAAACTGATTGAATATAATTGAAAATCGTCAAAACTCGTCCTACTTTTTGTTCCATTGGCGTGTAGCTTGCCTTAGTCCATAAAGAGACTTTATCATTCCGACTGTCGCAAGAAGATCTCTTTTTCTAATTCTCTGTGTAAAAAATTTGTGTTGATATCCATCTGGTATACTTCTATGGCTTCCGTTGCAGCTAGACTAAGTAGAATCCGGACTGAGAAAAATCTTACAACCGGAGCGAAGGTCTCCTCATAATCGATTCCCTCCTACTGTGTGAACCCCTTAGCCACCAATCCGGCCTTGTATCGCACAATAGTGTTATCACGATTGAGTTTCAACTTAAAAGCCCACTTGCATCCTATGGGCTTTATGTTCGGAGGACAATCCACCATTTCCCATGTGTTTGCTTCCATATTGGAAGCCATCTCATCATCAATGGTTGTCATCCATCTACTACGTTCTGCACTATTAACTGTTTCTGAGTAAGTCAGGGGTTTGCTCAAGTGTGACATCTTAGTTACCTTGTTGTTCACTTGTGTCTCTACAAGTCTCTTATGGCTTCTCTTTCCTCCTTCAAACGACGATGCTGAAATAGAGGGTAATCTCTGATTTATCCGAACGACTTCATCTTCTCCCCTATCTGTGGAGCCCATCTCCGGACGTTCATCGTCCTCTTCCGGTCTTTCCTCGTTTTCTTCTTCCGTTTGAACCGGAAGCACTGATTTCAAGAGAGGGTCACTCTCGATCAGATTTTTCTCTTCTTCTGCAAGGTCAAGATGAATCACAATTCGATAAGAAGAATATGAATCTAACTCTTTTTTGGATTCAATTATAATTCTAACCGGTTTAGTGTATTTAAAGGGATCTATAGACTTTATTTCATCCATGACTACCAAATGTTTAACTATAATGATGTCTTCTCTTTCGAGATCATAAACCCTATATCCTTTTTATCTTTGCATCATACCCAAGTAGGTATCTCTGCTCCCCCCTTGCATATAACTTCCAATCAGAATTTTTTGTGTATAGACTTAACATTTTACTTTCGAACACCATTAAATGTGAAATACTACGTTTTGTCCCTGTCCATCTTTCATAAGGTGTTTGTCCTTTTTTCGCCGAGGTAAGGACTTTATTTCTGAGATAGTTAGCACAATTCATAGCTTCTGCCCAAAACAATTTTCTTATGTTTTTATTCGTTTACATACTACGGGCAATATCACTTTGTAGAAATTAAAGGTTTTTTTAGTATCTTCTAGGTTTTGTAAAAGAAAAAATGCAAAAAAGAGTTAGAGGGAGTCTGCCTCTAACTCCTCTCCTCAAACTTTCACACTTGTCCCAGTCACTGAAAGTTGGAGAGGGAGCTAGAGCCATGGCTACCTATGCTATCTAGAGGAAGACATGCAGTAGTTTGGTAGATTTACTAAAAAGGTTATTGACGGACCCATGATTTGATCATGGAACCTGCTAGCCGTCAAAGTTGTCGGTAGCCGGTAGCTTTAACCTATTAGTCTAGGACTAGTGATAGATGATATAGGGTTTGATAATTATATAAATGTTTACACGTAGATTAATTCATCTAACGGAATAGCAGAACATAGATAGAGTTTGTTTTGTAAGTGAATCGAACATCTCGAAACGGATATCTCGCATTTGTTTCAAATGTGAAACAAATACCACGCATTTGATCCTCTTTGTTGCCGGAGCATCTCTGTAGAAGCAAACTGACAATGGAGGAGGGAGGGGGATGATAGACGAGGAGAGGGTGGGGGAGATGGGGAAAAGAGAGGGAGGGGAGAGGAGAGGGAGGAAGGAGAGGAGGAGAGGGAGAGGAAAGGGAGGGGGAGGGGGAGGGAGAGGGGGGGGGGGTGAGGGGGAGAGAGGGAGAAGGGAGTGGGGGAGGGGGGAGAAACAATCGAGAACACAGTGAACATAAATATTTAATGGAGTGAAATGGCCAACTTAAATACAAAAAAAACAAAACTTCCATAACATGCCGAAAATAAACAAATCCCACCTTCAAATGCTAATATTATTGTTAATCTTTTTTTCACAATTCCAAATTTATGGAAAATGGACAAGAATGGAAGCCTACATATTCCAATCGTTTTTATTAAAAGAAAATGGGGACGACAATCCAAACTTTTCAAACAACAACTTCTCAACTTGTCAGTTTGTCACACTTCTCTTTTTGAGTTTCCAAACTTGTTATTGTTTTATTCATTTTAAGTGTTACAACTAAGATTAGTTAATTCAATTTTTTTTAGATTTGTTTGAGTTCTTTTATAATGGTAACCTCTTTAATCTCTTCCTTCTCCATCTCTCTTTTTTTTTTTTTTTTTTCTTTATCTAAAATCTTTTTGCAGATATTTTGAGTGTCACCTCTTGTGCATCCCAAAAGGTTGTGAAATAAGTCTCATAAAAAAGACTTAATGGATACCCCAAAATTGTAAAACATACTATTTTGCTAACACTGGAAAATATTTCAGATCCTTAAATGGTTTTGCTTGCACAGATTCAAATCTTAAATTTCTGAATCGAATTTTTGTTCCAAATGAAAAAAAATGTCTAACGTAAGAGCTGTGGAGATAAAAAATACGATGTATTTGGATTAAAACTAGAACGCTTATATACTCACAATTGGAGAAGTCGTTAGGAGGCGACTATTAGATTAGGAACGTGAGAGGGGAAGGAAGGAAGGGGGGAGAGAGGGCGAGGAATGTTACAAATTCATACTTTTAAGAGATAAAGCTATTTTTTTAGACATGAAAATTTCCGACCGCACATGGAAAATTCAATTTCCGCAAGATTTGGTACAGTTTTTAATTTACAATCGGATATATTAAGTTTTCAAATTTTCATGTAGTGTTGCACAATGTAAGGACATATTAACCCGTTTTTAAAAGCCCGAAATATAATTTGATTAAAGACATGCCAAAAGAAAAAAAAAATACCATATTTAAAACACATCTGAAGTTTTCGTATAACCATCTCAATAGAGATGGCAATTAAACAAATAACATTCTAGTATTTTAAAAGTGAGAAAGGACATATTGTTTGTACTTTTATGGTGATGATATGGTAATTCGTGTTATTCAAACTGGATGTAGAAATTAGCAGTTATAGTTTGCAAATTGTAAATTGCACTTTGGCGTTTGGAGTTTAGGGCTTTTGTTTTCAGGGTTGTTTCTTGTTGTTTGCCATTTTTTTTTGCAGTCTATTATTTGCCGTTTGATAATAGCCGTTTGTTCTTCACCGTTTTTTACTTACCGTTAGTCATTGCCATTTGTATTTGCCATTTGGACTTTACAAGTTGGCGTTTGCAGTTTGTCGCATGCAAGCACCTATTAGTAACTTGCTAGTTTTAACATGCGATTTGATGTTTTCCGGGAGAGGGAGAGAGGGAGAGGAAGGGAGAGAGGGAGTGGGAGAAGAAGAGGGAGAGGGAGGGGGAGGGGGAACACGTTTTTAATAACACCTCTTTAAAATCATGCATAACATATGTTATGTGTAATATAAAATGTTTCCTTTGCTACTATTAATCCTCATTGTAATCTTGGATTTCACCACATGTATGCACTTATTGATACATTTTTTTAGCCAAAAAGATATATTTACATCGTTTTGTAGATCTGCATTGGAATATTTTTATCATAAATGAAAGCTTGAAATTGGCTTTTTCTCTATACGATTTACAAAACCACAAACAGATAGCTAAAAACAAACAGGGAACTGCCTCAATTGAAAACTTTATTCCGAATATAAATAAAAGGAAGAGAGAAAGTTTATGCAAACAGGCTACTAAAATGTGGAGGGTGAATCTTAACCAGCTAGAGAAAACCGATGAGTTTATAACTGCTTTAGTGCTCTTTATTTTTAAATTTGAATTTTGTCAAGTTCAGGCATCCCCAATTCTAGGATAATACTCCGAATTGCCTCTAGGGTATTTGTTCAACATGTGCTCCGTTGAATTTGGTGCTTTAGAACTCTGCACAACATCATTCAAATTAATCATTTTTAGATTTGTTTCAGCAAAATCTAAGAACACCTAAATGTTGTAAATATTGGAAATTTATCATTATACATTCACTCCTTTTTTATTAATCTAAAGTTTACGGAAAAATTATAATTATAAAAGTGTGAAATTCAAAGAAAATACTCTTACTTTGAGCTTTATTATTCGTGAAAGGAAGTCCTCTCAACGGGTGAAGATTGATTAGCTCAAGGTGAACCGCATGTCATTGACTTTGTCTATCCTCTGTTGAGGTGACCTACCAGAATGGAAAATTTCCAATTTATGATTTGATCTACATTTTCGCGTTCAAAACACATTGTAAAAGGATCACTAAATCCTCACGTCTTACAAAGTTATCGCACAGCAGAAGCATTCACCATTAATCACACACATAAGAACATTCACAGATCACATCGGCCAATATAAAAATATATTACACCGAAGATTTTCTATACATAATTTCTCATCCATTTTCTTACTTAACCTTTTACCCAATCTGACTACTATATTAATCTACAGAACACACAACAAACTTTAGAATACACGGCATAGAAAACGTGCCTCTCAAACACCTCACTGTAATTCAACATTTGGCAACAATACTGAAACAGTGAGCTGGTCCGCACACGCGGTACCACGCAACACTACGAACCAAAACAAACGTATAACAAGTATACGTCTGTACCAAACGAACAAATGAAACGTGACGCAAACCGACACACAAGACTTAGATGCGAAATGGAAGAGAAGACTGAATCGCCTATATCCCAATTCCACAAATGTCCTAACATTCCCCCTCTCGTTGTGGAATACTCTCACAACAAGCATATCTTAGGCCTACCTCTTACAAAGACATCCTATATCGCTGACTTAGTAAGCATGTCAGCTGCTTCCTCTACACTAAGAACAAAGACCAATTCAAGTTCCTTTTCTCTCACTAAATCTTGAATAAAATGCCATTGAATTTTGATATGTTTAGTCCTTTTATGAAATACAGGATTTCTAATTAGTGCCATAGAACTCATTCTATCAGAAAATACTTTCATACACCCTAGTGAAATGCCTAACTCTCCAAGCATTTCTTTCACCTAAACTGCAGCCTTCGAGGCATGAGAGGCAGACATATAATTGGCCTTTGTAGAACTTAAGGCCACAGTCGGCTGGAGCTTGGAACTCCATAAAATAACAGCTTCACCGAATATAAATGCATATTTGGAAGTTGATTTTCTGGAATCATAATCTCAACCCCAATCTGCATCAACGCATCAGAGGCAGGCATATATTTGGCCTTTGTAGAACTTAAGGCCACAGTCGGCTGGAGCTTGGAACTCCATGAAATAGCAGCTTCACCGAATATAAATGTATATCTGGAAGTTGATTTTCTGGAATCATAATCTCCTCCCCAATCTGCATCGCAGTATCCAAAACATTCCAAATCTCCATCCGATTGAAACACCAATCCGAGGCTGATCGTGCCAACCAAATATCGGAAGATCCGTTTCACCGCCTCCCAATACGGTTTCTTTGGTGCCTGGCAATACCTGCTGACAACAAAAACTGCAGCAGAAATATCTGGACGCGTTCCCACACTCAAATACATCAGACTGCCGATTGCTTCTCGATACGGCACCATAACAGTCTCCAATTTTTCTGACTTAGAATATTGCACTTTCGGATCCAAAGGAGTCGAAAGCGGTTTAGCATCAGTCATAGAAAACCGTGCTAAAACCTCCTTGCAATATTGCTCCTGACTGAGCTTGATGCATCCAGATGCATCCCGAATAACCTCAATTCCTAAAATATATTTCACATCTCCCAAATCCGTCACTTTAAAATGTTGCCGCATAAATGCTTTTAAATCCATAATCACAATCAAGCTATCCGAAGTCATGATGAAGTCATCAACATAAACCGAAAATATCACTTGATTCTCACCTTCACCCTTAACATAAACACCGGAATCCGAAGTAGTCCGAACAAAACCGAAATCAATTAACACCTTATGGAGTCTTAAATACCACGTTCTCGGGGCTTGCTTCAGCCCATATAAAGACTTCCGAAGTCTCCACACAATACCGGGTTGAGAAGTCACCCCCTCTGGAACTTTCATATACACTTCCTCTTCAAGCTCACCATTCAAGAAAGCCGTCTCCACATCCATTTGATGGATGTGTTTCTTACCAGCCGCTGCCAAGGCCACAATCATTCTCAAAGAATCAAACTTAACAACGGGAGCATACGTTTCAGTATAATCAACCCCCTCTCGCTTGCTGAAAACATTTACATACCAATCTCGCTTTGTACTTTATCACTTCACCAGACGCACCTGTCTTTGTCTTTAATACCCATTTGGCGTCAATAGCTTTCTTACCCGATGGTAATTCAACCTCTTCAAAAGTCCAATTATCAATAATTGACTTATATTCCTTTTCCCAAGCCGCCTTTCACTTAGTTTCCCACTCACCCGAATTTTGAGCCTCCGAATACGATTGAGGATCTCCGGAACCGGAAATTGTGTCATTCACTAGTTGCTATAAGAGGAAGTCATCCTCTTTAGCCTCCGAGATAAAGTAATTAGAGTTCGAAATGTCTCCACCAAGCCGATCATACAATAATCTGGCCGGTTTCTTCCCCTTCGTCTCACAGGTACTTCGCCGAACCACAGTCTCATCTTCTTCCTTATCATTCTCTTCCCTCACTGATGGTAAGCTACCTTTTGATTTTAATGTAGACTGAGTTCTTACTCAAGACCGAGAACTCAAAGTCGCATCGCTTCAGACATCGGAATCTGATTTTCGAATAGGAACAAACCGATCGAACTTCACTTCGGTAAGAGGAACTTCTTCCTCATCGGAATCCGATTCCTGTAAATCCGAATTCTCTTCCACTTCATGTTTCTCCTCGAAATCTAAATCCCTATGTACTTTCCCAGCTGATTCCATTACGGATTTAAGATCCTCGTGGAAATCAACATTCCGAGATTCAAACACCACTCTCCTATTCGGGTTATACACACGGTACAGGTTCCCTTTGGTGCTATACCCAACAAATATTCCTTTCCAAATCCTCGCAGAAAATTTCCCTTTCCTTTGTGTATGTTCAACATAGACGGTTGCCTTACATCCCCAAATACGTAAGTGCTGGACGGACGGCACAATCCCACTCCAAAACTCATCCGAGGTCTTATCACCCGAAATTAAAGTCAACCGCCGGTTGCAAATGTAATTGGCGGTGAGAATGGCATCTCCCCACAAGAAAAAATTTTGCCCACTACTAAGTATCATGGCACGAACCATCTCTTGGAGAGTTCGATTCTTTCTCTCCGCAATTCCATTCGATTCGGGAGAATAAGGAGCCGTAAATTGCTGCCTAATCCCCCTCTCCTTACAAAACTCCGTGAAAGCCACAAATTCACCTCCGTTATCTAACCTCACCGATTCAATTTGTGGTCGGATTGACGCTCGGCCATCACAACCCACACTTGTAACTTCTCAAAAGCATCCGATTTATGCTTCAACAAATGCACCCAAGATTTCCGTGAGTAGTTATCAACAATGACAAAAATATATATATGCCCACGCAAAGACCTTGGCATGACATGGCCGCAAAGATCCACATGAATAAGTTCCAATGGATTTTTGGCCCAATACTTTACATCTTTAACCGGATGTGGCTTTCGTTTTTGCTTCTCCTTACTACAACCAGCACATCCATTCACCTTCTCTCCGGTAGTGAGTTCCATTCCTCGAACCGAAGAATTTCGAATCATCCGCTTAAGGTTCCCCTCGGAGGTATGGCACATACGGTGATGCCATAGACTGAGGTTACCTTTTTGGAGTGAAAACTGATTGGCCAAAGACACGGCCTGACCCTTAACTTCTTTTCTTCTCCAAATCAAACAACTATCCATGTTATCCGTCACGAATCCAGAAGCCACTTCTGTCCCCATAGAATTCTCCACTACGATACTCCAATCGAATTTTGAAACCACTTGAAACCGACTTTCTGAATCTCAGGTACACTAACAAGATTCACCGCTCCATTGGGAATGTATAGAGCATTATGAAACCTCGTTGAAGTTACTCTCTCATTCCCGAACTCATCTTGAACTGGTAAATCAAGCCGAACGATTCCGATTGTATTGCCTGGGATCACATGCCCATTAGCAACCTTAATGTTTTTTGGAACTGTCAAAGTGGTCATCTCCTCAAAGAGTGTCTTATCCGTACAAACATGATGAGTTTCACCGGAGTCAATGATTCACTCTGTAGTAGCATCCTCATCAACAACCGAATCCAAATCCATGTCAAGAGAAATCGAGAAATTTCGGAATTCCTCTCCGAACTTGTCACCAAACTCTGTGTAATATCGATGACTTCCTCCACGACCGGGTCTAGGACCTCGGCCACCACCACGCCCACAGCCACGGTCACCTCGACCACCTCCTCTTTCCAAACCTCCATCAACTCGATCATAACATTGCGTACTCACGTGCCCCCAACGCTTACAAGTGTAACACTGCTTTTCTTTGTCTGGACATTCTACCGCAAAGTGTCCTTGTTTTTGACACTTGTAGTATGTAACGTTCAAGGCATTAGAATCAGCTTGAACCATACTGCCACTCAGTTTCTCTCTTCCACCTCCTCGACCGCCACCACCTCAACCTCGAGGTGTTCCCCTTAGAGCCCTTCCATAAAGGAGGTTGAGATCCGGGGTTTCGAGTGCGACTGTTTTTCCGGCCCCTTTATTCGAACCTTCTCTTGCTTTATCTACTTTCTTTAAATTGCTCACGGTATACTCATACGTTGCCTGCTTCTTGGACTGGAGAATATCACTGGAGAATATCAGAAGGATTCCAAAGATACTCCAGGAGACCGTTTAGAACGACTTGAAGCTTGTGATCTTCATCCAATATTCTACCAATATTGGTAAGTAGTTCAACAAGAATGTTAAAACGTTTAAAAGCATCATCAATTAATTCATTCGGCTTGAACTTGAATTGAATTAATTCTTTGAAGACATATTGCCATTTATCCTGTACTCCTTTCTCAAACTGACGCTCAAGGCCCTCCCAACACTCATGTGTAGTGTCGTAGGCCAAAAGTCTAAAGCCGAACCCGTACAACTTTGCATTAATCATGTGTAGGTGGAAATATCCTTTCGCAACCACAAGTGTTGACCTTTCAAATCCTTGGGCATGTTTTCTTCACTTGTAACTATCCTTAAAAAAATTTTAAGAACCAACTGTCCTCTGGTGTATTTTTTCCAAACCATATAATTAGAACCATTAAACAATATGGTTTTTTAGGCATCCGAAAAGAATCATCATTCTCAACGTCGTCTCCAACATCTTAGTCGTCGTCCACCATTTTTACCTTCCCTTTCCGATTCCTATTTTTCTTTGCTTTTTCATCTTCACTGCTTTCTGAACTTTATGAACTCTCACTGTTACTAGAGCTGAAACTCGGCTCCTTCATTTTCTTCTTCCCTTTGCTGACTTCATTTTCTAACTTACTCTTGTCGTCTATGACCCGCGTCCACTCATCAAAGGTAAAACGAGAACTAGGCTCAAAACTGGTGCCACTACCACTGACTCTATTCTGAGTGAAGGGGTCCGGAGGAAGAGATTCTCCGGACTTAGGAACAAAACCGGGTCTGTCCCCTCCAAAGCTGAGTTCCCTTTCACTAGGCTCACGAGAAGGAACTTCGAGGGATCGTTGTTCCTCCGAGGGCTCCGGTGTAAACCTTTGACCGATAGCTGAAGAAGGAGTGCCTTTCTTCTTCCTTCCCATCTTTCCAAACCTGACACACTCCTCACTGGGAGTAAAGCCTGCTCTGATACCAAATGTAAAAGGATCACTAAATCCTCACGTCTTATAAAGTGATCGCACAGCGGAAGCTTTCACCATTAATCACACACATAAGAACATTCACAGATCACATCGGCCAATACACATTTATATTACACCGAAGCTTTTCTGTACATAATTTCTCACCCTTTTTCTTACTTAACCTTTTACCCAATCTGACTACTATATTAGTCTACAGAACACACAACAAACTTTAGAATACACGGCACGGAAAACGTGCCTCTCAAACACCTCACTACAATTCAACATCTGGCACCAAGACTGAAACAGTGTGCTGGTCCGCACACGCGGTACCACGCAACACTACGAACCAAAACAAACGTATAACAAGCATACTTCCGTACCGAACGAACAAATGAAACGTGACACGAACCGACACACAAGACTTAGATGCGAAATCGAACAGAAGACTGAATCACCCATATCTCGATTCCACAAATGTCCTAACACACATGATTTGCACAATTAAGGACTTGCTACTACCGTTAACACTGTTCTGCAATGAAGCTGACCATAAAAGAAAACGCAAGTTGAGAGGAGTGGGAATGAAAGAAGAAGGAAAGAGGTGTTCAATAGACATGGGCATGGTTGTTGGATTTGGTAAACAAAACATTCAATTTGCTGTCGTCTTTTCTATGGTCGAAGTGTTTACTTTGGGAAGTTTGGGCTGTCGTACATCTTCTCCAAAAAATAATGCTCCAACCTTAAAGGAAAGGTCCCAAGAGCCTACATGGCTAATGAAAAATCACGATTGTAACGCCCAAGCCAACCACTAGAACCAAATTTTCAATCTATTCAACGTTGAATGTTTTGACACTAACCGAATTTCCATTTTCAATGTTTAATTTCCAATTGTCGAGCGAATGGCAATTATCATTTTCTGGCTGCATTTGATATGTTGATATTGTCTAAAACCTCATATCCCTTATCCTGATACACTATATTGACAATCTTCAGATTTGTTACGAGATGCCTTGTTAACTCCTATGTTGTCAATTTCAAACTTGACTATTGACATTTCCATAATTACTTGTTGTTTGCGAAAAGTAGACCAAGCTAATGTGATTGTATTTGGTCATTGGAGAGCATTTCTATATCGAAAGCACGAAAGCACACATTGGACAAATTATTTCGAGTTTGGGGACGTAAAACTTGATGTTTGTTAATCCTAGGTAATATTTAACAAAGAAACATTGGTAACATTAGTTTCCTCATTTTCACCACAAAGTGTCACAAATTTTTCATGGTCAATGCTTCATAATTTTAGAGTGTATTCATAAAGAAGGGCTCGATTAAAACAAGGTTTAGGCTTATGACGTGTTGTGAATCAACTGGAAGAAATTTGAATGAACCATAAGATTTGGAAGAAATTTGAATGAACCATAAGATTATGAAACATCCAGGGTCACAAAAAGGTAAAAGCTGTCCTTTCTCTTTCCCACAATTTGCGACATTTTGCTAACAAAATTGTTTGTGTTAAAAATGGCCACGTGTTTTATCACAAATAACCTAGCCGCTAGAAAAAGACAGATTTTATCACTCTATTTTTGCACAATCTACTTGCCTTTTAACTCAAGAGTTGAAAATTAACATAAAAGTGCGATCTGTTTCTTCATTATTCTTTTTCAGATTGTGCATCATGAAGGTCCTTTGTTAATTTGTTCATGTTTTCTTATTGTGAGATATTGTAGTTAAAATAAATTGTCTCGCACAATGCATATTCTGAATGGTTTTGCAATGTGTCTTTACAATTAAAACAACTATCATTGCTTTTAAGTTTCTAGAATATTTGAATATAATTTATTAAAATCGTTATACACATCCACGTTCTTTAGGTAAAGCAAATGTAAAACCGTAAATCTTGAATATGAAACTCTAGATTATGTTCTTTCGTTCTTTTCCACAAAATTATCGATTTGTAAAAAAAGGAGAAAGCCAAACAACGACTCCAAATGGTAAAATTTAAGGCAAACGTAAACGAGAAATGGAACCTAAAAAAAAAACACTATTCACCCTTCAAACGGTAAACTCTAACGTCAAACAGAAGACAAAAAATTGCAAATAGCTAAGAAGAAGCCGTGAACTGAGATCGACGAACTACAATTAGCAAACATCAAATCGTTAACTGGGACTGACAAAAAACTTGTGGCAACTTGCATGCGACAAACAACACAATCGTAATTACAAAGCCCAAATGGCAAACAACAAACTGCAAACAACAAGAAACAACCATGCGAAAACTAACCGTAAACCGCCAACACCAAACTCAAAACTCTGAACGCCAAAATGCAAATGGCAGTCTAAAATTGTGGACTACAAACTGTAAAATGCAAGTTAAACTAGAATATGTGAACTCCAAACAGTAAAGTTTGACATGGAAGCAGTGGGCTTGAAATTGACCATAGCAAACGAAAAGCTGCAAATTTCTATTTCTAGTTTGACTATTATGAAAAATCGTAAACCTCACCCTTAAAAAAAAAAAATATTCATAGGTTGAAATATTCGGGGGATCAATTTTTATGCCAGTCACAATTCACTTTGTGGTTCCGTAGATCACCACGAAAATGAATGTAACATGAATGTTAAAAATTTCCATAAACTTGTAGCAGTTCAAATCATCACTGCAACAGTGCAAACAGTATCTCTGTTCTCAATTTTAAATTTTTATGAAAGTAGTTTTGTTATTTTCCTTTTCTTCGTACAACTCCCTGTGGTACACTCCTATGAAACGTTAGTTTAGAATTTTCTTACTTGATGCAATTACACATACCACTGAAGTTAAAATCTGAAATATAAGGTATCCATTGTAAATTGAAAAATGCGCAAAATCGTGACAAAATAGAAGTCTCCACGCGTTCGGAAATCTCCTTCCGTAAAAGGACACTTAAACCTCTTTAAAATAAAGGGTTGAATGCTATCTTACCCTCTCTCCGAATCTCACTCCCTCTCTCCCACCCTTTTGTCATTTCCCTCTCACATTCCAAGTCCTTATAGTTGTCCCCCTTTCCTTAAACTATAACTATTTGGCGAATTCTCTAGTGGTGAGTTAGAAAATTTCCGATATCAATCCAAAAACCTTGCATCCAATCTTCTCCATCTTCACATTCTTTAATGACTCACTCTATGAACATGCTTTGCCTTTTGGAACGCAAACTCGAGCAAGACCTTTAAGCTTTTTGTCAGTGCAAGCAAATCTGTTTAAAGATTTGAAAGACTTTCCGATGTTCTCAAAATACGACTTTTTAATATTTTTGCAATTATCAGTTTGTTTTCTTAGACAGGACGTAGTTGGGCAACTCTTTACGACCGTACCAACGGAAAAGACTGACTCCAAACATATATGCACAAAAAGGGGGGGGAGAGAGAGAGGGAGAAGGAGAGAGTGAGGCAGACAAAGGTTTACACAGAAAAATAATGAACAATTATCTTTTTTATTTATGTTTTTAATGTAGGATTTGAACATCCATTTATATGTAAAGGTTTTGTGTGAACTATGAATGTTGAGTTAATCTTATTTGTAATTGTAACTTATTCATAAAATAAGTGAAACAATAACAATATTGGAAACAGGAAAATATGACGCTCCCCAGTTTCTTTCAAGTAAAATTACGATTGAGCAAAGTTTGGCCTCCATTTTTGTTTATCTTCATAAATTTTTCGAATTTTGAAAATATCAAGAAAGAAAATAAGCATTTAAAAGTGGATTTTTTTGTGGGTTTTTGGCACGTTATGGAAATTTTCTTAGTTTCTCTTTAAATTGGTCAGTTCGAGACCTTTATTTGGAAAATTTACTTGTTATGGGAAGTGAACATCCTTTTTTTTTGTTTGCTCGAAATGTGAGCCAAAATTTTACTCCTTAAATTATTGTTTGAAATTTTTCCCAATATCTCAACATTTTTCATTAAAAAGAGTATAAAGCCTGTGAATCATGTTGGTTTGCTGACATATTAACGTTAATCTAATACCCATCTGTTTTATAAACTAGTTTATGAAATATCTTTGTTGTTATTAATATAAAAAAACACATTTGTAATAAATATGGGTTCATGAAGCATCTATTTTAGTTTGTTAATATGTTAATTATTACACATTTACTGTAATAATGGGTTTATGAAAACCTTTTGTCGTACACTAGTATGCTAGTAAAATCTCTTGTTGTGTTAGTATGTTAATTATGCCCGTAATTAAAATAAATGGGTACATCGGATACCCCTTGTTCTTTATTAATACGTCAATACCCAGTTTAAAAGGGTTTATAAACTATCTCTTTTTGGATGTTAATATGCTAATTCTTGTCTGTAGAAATTAATTGATTTATGACGTACCTCTTGCTGTGGGGTTTGATCTCCACGGAAAGCGATAGAAGTAAACAATTTTCCACAATACGTTCCAGGATTGAGCCAATAAAACTGAGTTATGTTTCTCGTAAAATTTGTATTTATTATAACAGCTTTGTCCTTTCCGTATGACAAAGGTTTTCACGCAAGGTTAAGGATTGACCGCGTCTCCCCTTATGATGCAAACCTATAAAAAATATTTTGTTAAGAAAATAAACTTAAGAAAAAGTTTAACTTAAAAAAACAAACACTTAAAAGTGATGTAATCTGAAAAGGCTTGATTCAGACATGTTTGCTTTAAGAATGTTCTTCTGGAATATTGTTTATAATGGGTATATTGCTTATATAAGGTACTACCTTGACTTTGTTTGAAGTTATCAGCTGGATTGGAAATTTCGAATTGAGTCCTTAAAATTCATGTTGAAAATTGTGTGTTTATACATTAATTTATATGGACATCACAGCTGTCATAAAAGGATGCAAAAAAAGAACGTCCAAACAGAGTATTGAACCAGATACTCAGATATAAAAACACGCACATAAATACAAAAAATATGTAAAATAGTTGAAAGAAAGTAAATCTTCGCCATAAGAACACAGAAAATGGCACATTGCCTAACAGAAAAACCAAAAAAAAACATTCAAAAAGGGAATAATTGCAAATTACTCTACAATATTAGAATGACATATTGTAAAAAGAGGCAATTTCAAAAAAATGATATTGTAAAACGAATACTATGAAATGACTGTAGAGTAGATGAATATTTTCTAAAATGAGGGCATTTGAAAATAAGTATTTTTCAAAAGGAGGTTTAAGGTACAATACTTGTTGAAAAATCTGGAGTTGAAAGCAATTAAGACTCGCATTTGGGGATCCACTTCCATTAAGAGATTGTATGTTAAAATTTTTTGAGATCGAAGAACACGTATCATTCTTGAAAAAAACAAATAATTAGTGACATATAGTTAGAAATAGCCATACACGAAAAAAACGGAAAAAAAAAGTATAAATGGTGATTTCTTCCTCATGCGTAGTTTTCCTTTGTTTTTAAATATTCATGGTTTTTAGGGCTTTATATTTATTTGAATTTATTATAACAAAAATAAAAAAAACAGTGCAGAAATGGTTTTACTTAATTGTTGTTTGACTATAAATTGCTTCTTTTTTCTTTGAGGTTATGCTCAACAGTTTCGTAATTTAAGTCTAGAGCATCCTATGTAAATGGTCTAAAATATATTAAAAAAAAAAATTCATGCAATGTTCTCAATCAAAATTGTAAAATGTTTTTTGAAACAAAGGACATTGAAACAATAACCAATATAATTACTACATACATCTATATAGTTTGTGTCTTTTTTGAGGTTCTTAAGGGGATTAACCTCTTGTACGACATAATTCAAGGAATAATTCACGCCTTTAGTAACATTCACGATCATATTTGCGTTTAAAAATCGGGTACAATCTAATCCCTGTATTTGGGATAATGCCATAAAGTTTGTTTAGACTATTCCCAAATTAAAAAAAAATGTTTTGTATGGATTTCTATCCTGAAAGAAAAAGCAAACATGCAACGACGAAGACGACAACGACACGAGGATGACGACACCACCAACGACGGTAATGACGGCGGTGTAAGCGATATTGTCAATGATGAGGGTACCAATGGCGAACACAATGGCAACGCTAAAGATGATGGCGTTGCGACGTTGAAATGACGACGTGGACGATAGGGGTGGTGATGTTAACAATGACGACAACAAGGGCAAAGGCCGCAAGTGTACTTCTAACGATGAGAATGAGGAAAACATTAAGCATGAGCATAAAGACGTGGACAACACGAAGCACGACAAAAAAAGACGACGACCTTGACAGCAACTAGCATGACAACATTGACGATGATAAGAGTGACAACGACGACGACGACGGCGATGACGATGAAGGTGATGCTAAGGCTACACCAAGGACGACAACGGCGACACTAACAAAGACAACGACACCATGCAAGACAACGACAAGGATGAGGACAAGGCCGAGATCGACAACAGGGTCAACGACAACAACCACGAGGACAACGCCGACACTAAGGATCACGACGACATAAAAAAAAACGATGAAGACACAAAAGGTGACGACGAGATGACGTTGATAATGGTTGTATGGTGATTGACGACAACGATGACTATGGCGACAACAGTGGGGATGACGTCAACATCGATGACGAGGAAAAACAAGAGGACAAGGTCAACACTAAAAACGATGAGTAACAACGTTGACGACTCCAAAGGTGACAACGATGATAATGACACACGATGAAAAATACGTTGACTACAACGACAACTATGTGGAGGACACCCACCATGACAAAGATGCCATCGATAACAGCGTTGACAAAGACACCAATGACGACGACAACATAAACGACGACACCGATAACGGTGATGACGCTAAGGATGATGCCAAAACCAGCAAAGACGATTACAACAATGAAAATGACAGTAGCAAAGATGACGACATCAACAACGGCAACAAGAACAACAATAACATGGACAAAAAAAAAAAAAACAAAAAAAAAACGAAAATAAATTTCTAAGTAGTGTAAAAAATCTTCTCTTTACATGTGTTTTTTGTGTAAAGGAAATACAGTGCCTACTAAACCTAAAAAAAACAAAGACCGAAAAAATTAATTCATTGTCACTTTTCCAGATTTCATAGTCTGAGATTTTCCATAATTTTCAACCCTTCTTTACACCCTATTTCACCATGACAGATAATTATAGTGGTAGACATGAATACTGGTGTATTGTGGGCTGCAAAGTGTAGTTGTATTATAGTTTTTCATGCATACAATTTATAAAACATATTATAAATGGAAAAAAGGGGTCTACCTAAAAAAAGTGTGCCATAACTTACAGGATTTTGAGAGATAAAATATGTTTGGTTTTTTCCGTACACGTTATATACGGTGTAGCAAGTAATATTAAATCCGTTTGGAATCGTGTATTATTGGAGCTTTCCTATGACACTGGTACCTACAAAAAACACAAGTAATAGAAAAAAAGATAAAGAGACAAATAACGGGAGAAAGCACAAGAAAAAATGTAAAAATAGACAAACCTAAAAAGACAGGAACAGTGAGGAAAAAAAACATAAACCACCCATTATTTTTTGAGCATCCATGACGTTATATTCTTCCTTTTCAGTTCTCTATTTTAAATTTCATTTTAACATCGGTCAATTTTCAAATTAAACATAGTCTTGCCGAGTCAACCATCAATAGTTTTTTGCCGTCACTTTAATACTAGTTTTTGATAGGAAATGGTCAGAACTCTCTGCAAGTCACGTCAGTCATTCCTTCAATTCTCTCAATTTTAAACTGACAACAATTTTTAGTTTTCTTTTTGTTTCAAATAAAATTCATTCACAGTTTATGAATTGCCAATTTCAAGTGTCATTTTGAGTAGTAACTAAGAGCTGACATAGAAACAAACCCACATTTTCTTTCTCTCCCCACGATAGTCAGGTTCTAGTTTCCAATTCTTAGTTTGACTTTCATTATTTCATCATTCCTATGGTATTATAACGGAAACGTTTTTAACGGCCGCGATATGCGGAGAGTCCAGATTTCCATTGGTAGCAAAAAACAAGATTCTTTTCGTCCAAACTTTTGTTTTTTTAGAGACCATATCATGTACTTGCGCTGGACTCTTGAGTTTGTATATTCCAATATTACAGTTTACTTCTGAATACATATTTGGTTTTTTGTTCCCCGTTTACTTTGATTAACGGGTCTCGAGGTAAGTGCGATATCCTTATCTCTATTATTAAGTTCCACCTCTGCGTTTTTTCTAACTGGTCGTATAATGATTGCTAATAATTTGGCCGCCCGGCGCAACAAGGGAAGCTCAAACAGTTCAGAATAATTGGACGTTGTCGCTCTCAACAAAATATTTTTATGCTTTTTGTACTTCCGAACTGTGTACCATTCATCTTTACAGTAAATCGTAAGATCGTACGATATTGTTTAGTTCGTTCATTTCATAAAGTAGACATGTCGTACATACTTTGTTCTATATTGCACATCCTATTTTAGTGGAAGCACCAATTTTGGCACGATAGGATCTACTAACCGTTTTTGATTTTCATGGCTATTAGTCTACCATTTTTTTTATAGCGCGTCGTCTCAACGCATATTCCAAAGAGCACGCTTATCACATAAACAGGTGTACGTAATGTGATATGAAGGAAAGAAAAACATTATATCATGTTTTAAGTAGCGATATTTGGACTACGGTATAAAGCACACTTAGGTGTTAGGAAAACATTTTTTTGCAAAAATCTTGAAGGTCAAAATACAGTGTGCCAGAGCTCGAGCCGGGGTCCTTCAAAAAACCATCATCGCATTTACGGCTACTCTGCCACCTCGGACATTGAGACGACGTTTCCATTTCAATATTGAGTGTAAATGAATCCCACATCTCGAGTATTGAGAGGCAAATCGATTTTGCGCACAATCCGAGGCGGAAAAGTGTAACAGCTAGGACCTTTTTGGAAAAATCCTTTAGTGGGCTAACCATTATGCAATCAGCCCGCACAAAAGAGAAGCGAGTCCAATAATTTTTGCTACATGGAGTGGGTGAACCCCGTATGCTGGGTATTGAGCGGTAAATCTTGCGTATGTCTCACTTGAAGAAAAACAAAAAAATGCTTAATGTAAGGGATGAACATTACGGTGAACCATAAACATGACCAAATATAAGCAATGCTGAAGGACTTTGACTAAAAACGGAAGTAGCAAAAATAAACCAGCAGTAAACACTACCTTATAATCTAAACACAATGGAAAAGGTGGGCCGATAGCCTCAATCTAAAAGTTACTCTACGCAAAAGATCACAAGTGCGGAAATCATGCATGTCCTATCGGATTGTGGGGTAATAAATAAAAAAATCCACCACCTCAACTACCAACGTGTTTTGTCTTAGCAGTTCATTGAGAATGCTAGGTTTGGGGGTATATCTTACAACTCAATTAGATTAAAAAAATTAGCAAACAACTCACAAAGAACACTGGTGAGGACTCCACTAGAGTTGTCTGGTGTATACACAAAAAGGCAAATGCACGTGAAATCGCCCCTCGAATTGACACATATGCCAACACCACCTGGATTGTTGCCACCAAAAGTTCAAGGAAACTCTGTGTGCACGCCACTTGAGAAAATGAAAATTCATTACTTTGGTTATGGTTAGGATGAAATAATAGCAAAAGTGAGCAGGAGGGGAAAGGAGGATAAAAAGGGCGAGGGAAAGGTGGAGGGAGAGGGAGAGGTATGGGGAGAGGAAGAGAGAAGCAAAGGGGGTTAGAGAGAGTAAGGGAGAGAGAGAGGGAGTGGGAGAGAGTGGGAAATGGAGAAAAGGGAATGTAAAAAGTGACAAATCGATAAAATAAATAAATGGTAAAGCAAAATACGTGAACAAGTAACAACAACATAAAAGAGAAAACTCCACGAAAGACATTATATTCCACGGAGATTTTTTTTTTATGAAAGACAGTATTTCAAGTATTAACGAATCGTCAGATGACCATAAACCAAAACATAACTAAATTGGTATCAAACTAGACAGCCAATTAATTAAAAATAGAAAAGTCGCACGATACACGATTACAAAGGGCGAGGGAAAGAGGAAGAGGGATAAAAAGGATAAGAGAGAAGAAGGTATAGAGAGAGGGAGGGAGAGGCAAAGGTGGTAAAACAACAAGGGAAAAGGAAGAAGGGGAGGGAGAAGGACAAAAATTGAGTGAAGGAAAAGAGATGGAAACAGAGGGGTTGAGGAAGAGGGAGTGGAAAAAGGTGAGTGAGATGCAAAGTGAGAGGTAGAGGAAGAGGAAGAGGGCGAGGGAGAGGGAAAAGGAAGGGGAAGGGGGAGGGGGAGTAGGAGGGAGAGCAAGAAAGAGAGGCAGAGTAAGAGCGAATGTGGTGAGGGAATAATAAGAGAGCGTGGGGAGAGAGAGGAAGTCAGATAGCGGAAGGTAGAGGGACAAGGAGAGAGGAGGGACAAGGAGAGAGAAGGCGACAGAGAGGGAAAAGGAGAAGGTGACAGAGAGGTTGGGAGAGAAGGTAAGGAAAGGAGGGGCGAGCGCAAACGAGGGTAAGGGAACGAGAGGCCAAGGACACCAGGACGTTCGGAGCAGAACTTTCTTTCAAATGATCAGACTAATAACAGGGTTACAGGAACGCCAGGACACACCAGTGGGGTACGTCTTGGAAAACGTTCACCCCACAGATGATAAGAGAAAACAGGTGGTCAATAGCTGGAACCAAGTGACCAAGGTTCTAGGGACCCCCATAGTTTTTGATGCAGCTCAGATCGGCTCAAGAGCCCACAGAGTTCGGGCATATTGGACCAACTTGGTCCCTCTTCCAATCCTCCAACAGCTGTTGAGAACACAGGTTACAGATCCCAACATCACGGTCCAACAGATCCTCGGACCGGGGCGAATGGCCACACCGGTGATCAAAGCCGACAGAGCACCATTCTTCTGTTGTAATAAGCATGGGTATCCACGGAGGGCCCTCCCAACTCTGGTATCTTTTCCTAATAGCCACGCTTACCGGAAGGGCGCACCAGGAATGATCTTTGACAGCACAACCGCCACGTGGACAGCGCCGAATATTATAGAACGGGAACAGGCAATGGGGTTTCAACAGGGAACCACAGCTGCGCCAGGGGTATCGGCTTCAAAAAGGTGCAGTTTAATCGGACAAAGCATGGATTTAAATGCAATTTCCTGGGTACTGAAACATTCTCTTGCGTTCTCCAGCCTTCAGTCTCCAAAATCACGGACAATATACCTTCAAGCTCCACAGTTGTTGGCCAGACAAGCAACTCTAAAGCTAGAGGGGGGGAGAGAGACAAGGAGGGAAAAATTCACATTCACCAAATTCCCAGGAACTTCCTCAGTGGGGGGGAGCAATGCCACACCGGACCCAGGAGTTTCCTTAGTGGGGGGGGGCGGAGTCCCAGAACAGGACAGCTTAGAGGAAGTTGTCAGCAGCAGCGTTTTAACAACCGAACAAGGGACCAACCCACAGGTAGAGCTGACCTTCGACATCTCTTTCTTGGGTAGACCACCGGAAGCATTGGCGGCAGTGGAACCTGGGAAGATGGACTAGACTCTAGGTGAACAGCTAGACCCACAGCAGAAGGCCCGGCTCTCCAAGCTGTTAGAAGATAACGGGCAGGTGTTCGCCTGGTCGGACACCGATGTAGGGATCTATAAAGGGACTCCCTTTCGGATTGACTTGATCGACGAGACGGCTACTGTTTGGCAGAAACAGTACCCTCTCAGTTTCAAGGAGAAGGAGTTCATCACTTCAAAGGTGCAGACTTTGGTGGAAGCCGGGCTGGTTCAGGAGAGTACAGGACTACATGGGTTTGCCTCACCAATCGTGCTCCCGCCGAAGAAAGACTCCTCCGGAAAAACTGTGGATTTCCGAATGTGTGGGGACTATCGGATGCTCAACGCGGCAACTGTTTCCGACCGTTATCCTATGCCTACCCCGGAAGAGATCTTCGACTCTCTTGCTGGGGCCACCATTTACTCCACTTTGGATATGAAAAATGGATTCCACCAGATTGCAATGGAGCCAAAACATCGAGAGAGGACTGCTTTTTGGGCCGGATCCAGGCTATATGAATGGCTGTACATGCCCTTTGGCCTCAAGAATGCACCTGCCAAATTCCAACGGGCCATGGACGAGGCTCTCCGGGGGATTGATTTCGCACGGTGTTATATCGACGATGTTATAATTTTCTCCAAGACATTCGAAGAACACTTGGAGCACATACAGATCGTTCTCCGGGCACTCCAAGCAGCGGGCTTGAAGTGTCACCCGGGGAAGGGCATCTTTGGGGTGCACAAAATTATTTATCTGGGTCATGAGGTTACTCACGGGACAGTGGGTCCCCAGATGGTTACGGTGGCAGCCCTAGATGCTCTTCCACCCCCGCATGACATTTCTCCTCTTCGTACTTTCCTGGGCCTTGCCAACTATTACCGGCGGTTTATTCCTGAATTCAGTAGCCATGCTCAGCCATTGAACCAATTGTTGCGAAAGGACCAGGAGTGGCAGTGGAAGGAAGAACAGCAGATAGTGTTCCAATTCCTGAAGGATTCCCTCAAACAGCATCTTGTGCTCTGGATGCCCGATCACCACCGGCCTTTTCTCCTTTATACGAAATGGAGCAGGTTCGGATTGGGAGCAGTTTTGGCTCAATTTGACGATGCAGGGGCTGAGTATGTAGTGGCCTACGCAAGCCGGAGTAATAACAGAGCCGAGGGGAATTACAGCAGTTGCCATGGGGAATTACTCGCCGCGGTTTGGGCCATCCAGCACTTTCAGCCTTACCTCTATGGAGTACACTTCACCCTTATTACGGATCACCAGCCCCTCAAATGGATCATGGAGAACAGTAAGTTGACTGGAAAGCTAGCCAGATGGGTTCTCATCTTGCAGGAATATGATTTTAGCATCATCTATAGAGCCGGGGAGATTCATGGGAATGTCGACGGACTCAGCAAGAATCCGGACCCTTCCACCAAGGACTATACAAGGGCGCGACATGAGAAAGACCCTGAGCTCAGCCTGGGACTTATCCGAGCTTCCTCTGCTTTTATTTGGCTGCCTCGGGCCGAAGGAGAACTGTCAACTTTTGCTGCAGATGTAGAGGGGCAGGCCCCCATTGGAGCCGGCCAGAAGGATATATGGAATGACAGCGATTCCCTCCAATCTATCCAGAAGGGCTCTCCTCTATCCTACCTTGCCGGAAGTGAATTGTCTCGTGTTCAGAACCGAATGGCGGCTTATGAATGGGAATAAGGCATCCTTCTCCGGAAATGGGCCGATGGGACGAGGAAAGTGGTTCCCCCTCCGGCAGATCGAGAAACGCTCATTGTCCGGCTTCACCAGCAATGCGGGCACTTCGGACAGAAACGAACCACCTCGCTAGTCACAGGGTCGTATTAGTGGCATGGGTTACGGGCCCAGGTCAATCATGTGGTGCAGACGTGCCCTTCCTGTGACCGGGTAAAAGCAGCTTTTGACAAAAAGGGTGGGACTGAGCTTCACTCCCTCCCCATCCGAGGGATGTTTTACAGATGGTCACTAGATCTGCTAAGACCACTTCCTACTAGCCGGAGGGGGAATCGTTTTGTTCTGGTCATGATTGAACACTTCTCTAAGTGGATTGAATTGGTGGTTCTTCCACGAAAGGAGTCCAAAGCAATCGCGGACGCATTCTTGCAGAGAGTGTTGTCCCAATTTGGAGCACCGGCTGAAGTTCTGACGGATCAGGGATCCGAGTTTGTCGGAGAATTTTCTAACCTTCTGGAGAAGTGCCTCACTGACCACAGGTTAACCAGCCGAGACCACCCCCAAGCCGACGGCTTGGCCGAGAGGTGCGTACAGACAGTGAAGCGGTCACTACGGAAATATGCGGTTGAAGAGGATTTGGGGGAGTGGGACACACGGGTGCCTTGGATTGCTATGGGGTACAGGTTCAGCAGGCAGGCATCTCTCCACTCCTATAGCCCTTACTTCATTCTCTTCGGCCGACATCCCATCCTACCAGGGGCTGCGTCGGCTCAGGCGGTTGTTTTTCCGGAGATGGACAACCGGGGTACTGTAGAGAAACTGATTGCCGACCGTGCTAAGGTATTTCAGCGGGAAATACCTCTGGCCATGGGCAATTTACAGGCTGCTCAGCACAGAGATCAACTCTGGTATTCCCAACGACGGAGCGGCAATTATGTCCCCCGGCAACGTCGATTTGTGCCCGGGGATTTTGTGTATCGCATGCAACAGAAAAAGGATACTTTGGACATTTCGGCCGGACGGGTGATTCTGAAAGTTGTGGAGGTCTCAAACAAAGGGGTTCTTACCTTGGAAGGGAAGGATGGCCGCAAAATTAAAGAAAATCAGATCAATGTGGCCCCTTGCCATCTGCGAGGGTTAGAGGATGAACCCACTTTCCACCTCACTTATTTTGCAGACCCTCCAGCCTGTTCCTCTGCCTGCCATGTGTCCTCCGTACCCTACCTCCTGTTGGTGTGTGAACGCAATCACCAGGGGTGGCATGACTGCTTCCTACCTCTGAATTGGGAGCCCCACTCTCAACCCGCAAATCCGTGGTTCTATGGGGACTGCGAGTTTGGCGGCTAATCTGTCTAATCCTCTTAGTCACGTGGGACTAAGAGGGGGGGGGAAATCTGGGAAGGGGGGTACAGGGTACTTTTCTTTTCCACTCTATTCCTCCTTACTCTCTATGCATATCCTTGGGGGGGGGGTAATGAACATAGATGGGCATTATCACGGATCCAAGGGAGCATCAGCATTTGGGGTGGATTGCAAGTTTCTCATGCACACCTCCTTGGACATATAACCTGGACCTCCTGGTTACCAGGCACGCTCGACAGCTGTCAAGCGCGTGTGCATCTTCGGCACATTTGCACTCCCAGGAGTTCCAAGGCTTCATCCCACTTTGTACGGACTCTAGCGTACGAAGAAGGAAGAGGACAATCAGCCGGATCAGATCTTTCTATTTTCATCCTGGAACACTACGCACTTTAGTTCACCTTAAACAGAGGTCGAACTGAGGAGTTAGTCCGGTGCAAAGTGTCTGATCCATTTGTGGAAGTTAGATAACAATTCCTGTTAGAGCAAACAGTTTGTGTAATTTTGGTAACAATTCGTGTTAGCGCTAACAGTTTGTGTGTAAAAGGGACAAGAAATATGAGTACCACAATACACCACAATGCACAACAGAAAGCTCCAAGATCTTCCCGTAGCAAAAGCAGGCGCACACACAAGTGACAAACCAGGTTGCGCTTTATTACTCAAGAGAATATTACAAGATTTAGCGCTCGCTGCGAATGTCTACTCAAAAAGTCCGTCTCCTCCTACGTCTGTCTCACTATTTGAACTAACTAACTACTGGTCAACTCAATAGTGTAAAAATGTAAAAGTGGACCTTCGAGTTTAACCGAGATCTATCTAAGGTATCCTTATAGAACTATACGTTTAAATCCACATTTTGCGGCGTTTCCATACTGCCACGTTGTGTTGCTATGCTGCGGTACGCTATTCTACTAAGTTGCTATACTGCTATGTTGCGTTGATGTGGAATCGCAGCTGCGCTGCTCTGCAACCGAAACTATAGCAGCCGAGTTTCTAGCCACTTAGTACCCAACCTTGTTACTCTGTTACAGTGCCTCCCACTAAGTATTCAACGTCCCGCTGAAATTTGTTTCTTAAGGGAAACTGTAATTTCCGGAGCATGTCGTATGTCTCCCCACGGTACTCCTTGAATTCCTGTTGTAAGGTGTCAAGTTGATGTTGGAGCTGCTCACAACGAGTCTGTAGCAGCGCAATATGGTGGACCGCCGCTGCCAAGTGTCTTCGAGTGATTCGCTCTCAAACCCGGTCCTCCCCGTCCTCTGGTGCCTCCGCTGGTGCCTCGAGTTGCAGCGGAATGGCTGCTGGTGCAGGTTCTTCTGGCGCCGGAGCTTGGGTAGCTTCGGGTTCCTCGGTTTGCTGTGCCCTATATGTTACCCCCTCTGCCGGTTCCCACCGTGGTACTTTCCGTAATTTGAAGAAGATGTGTTTCCTGGCGGCTCGAGCGCGCTCCACAGCGTTCTTCCGGTCCAACTTGAGTGCCCGTACCCCGGGTGTAACCTCCGCCCGAGAGATGATGTCATGCAGACGAACATCCCACGGGTGGTAACGGCGGAGTAAACCGGGAACGTGCACCTTGTACCGATAGTGCTTTTCAACTACTTCCACAAATGGCAGGGCATGAGGACTTAATTGTACGTAACCCTTATGGTTGTTCCCCAGGTCTTTCGTCCTCATGAAATTCCAGGCTGGGTGTGACGACACGATGGCTGAGATAAAGATAGGGTCCCCAGGTTTTCCTGTGCGCCACGTTCCATGCCACTCTGAAGGGTCCCAATATAGGCGGTTGGCGAAGCTGAAGGTAGGATCCGGATGCCGAGTGTCCATAAGAGATGGAAAGAGATAATCGGGGATTTCTTCTCCCTGCTCACTTTCCCCGTCCGTGTCCCATCTTTCCCTTCTGAGGAGAAATACCTGGTTTCCGCTAGGGTATTGTGCTTCCGCCTTATTCTCCGAGCTTTCCGAGGACTGCTCGTCCGCGGTGCTCTCCTTATTAGGGTCCCTCATCACTTCCAGATCGGAGGCACGCTCCTCAATTGGCGAGGGTGTCCGTTCATGTTCCGTCTCCTCCGCATCTGAAATCTCATGGTCTTCTTCATCCTCCTGATCCCCTTCTTGGGTTGGGTTATACTCGGGGTCTTGTGAATTTTTCTGACCCCTCTCCTCCGCTGGTCTCCGTTGGCCCTGCTCCGCTACTAGCTGTCTCCTCTTGTTCACAAACTGCCTCTACCTCCCTCCTCCTGTCTGCCTCTACCATGGCCTCTGCCGCCTCTAACAATCTATCTGGGCAGTGAACATCTCCTCGCCCTACCAGTACCAGTCTCCTTCTTTTTGGCGGTGGAAAAGAGGACGATGCCATGGATGTTGTGGCGTCGGATAATTCTAGTAGTTCAAGAAGGGAAGGTAAGCTAGTTGTGCTGGGTGAAGCACTCTCTAAACTGCCTGGACTAGGCTGGTCGCGAGGGCGGATGGCGGCTTTATCAAAGAGGGTTCAGGGTTTCACGTTTGGATTGTGCGAAGCGTCGCAGCGTGCGAGGGTATCGCAACGTCCAATATTAATAAAATTGCGTTGCTGTGGCGTAACTGAGGGTTCGTAGTCACCAATGTGGTGAAACACAATTGCTCCGTTGCGCTTTCCTGTCAACACAGCGGTGGCGCTGCGTTCCTCTTACGGCACCGTAACTATGCTGCGCTGTGGTGGCTCTGCCGCTGTATCGCTGACGTGTGGTAACATCGTCGCAGCGTGTCTTCACCGCGTCCCTAATATATTTGCAATGGTTGCGACACTGCTGTTCGTTCTTTTACCGCGGCCGTTGCGATTGCCCCTCCGATGAAGTTGAGTGTCCTCACTCTGCTGAAACATGCAACTCTGAGACCTCCATAGGACCTCAAAGTAGGCGGCTCACACGAAGCCTCTAGGATAACCCTGACCCCTTTGTGTTTTAGAAAAAATAACTGCCACCCTGCCAAACAAAAACTCTGACCACCTTCACCCCGGTAAAGGCAAGACACCCTTGAGTCTATAACAAAAAGAATATCTGAATTTGCTCCCCTGAGCAGTAAGTTATGAAGGGTCAAAGTTGACCTTTTGTACAGGAGCTCTCTGGGAGAGAGGGTCTAATCTATCAAAAGTTTCTAAGTCCTATCTTCCTCTAAAACTCTATCTACTGAAGTACGGCACCAATCATAAGAGTGTATCGTATATAAAGGTACATGTGTCGATGTACTTTATGTACGGCCATTGTACAACATGGCCAACAAGTCGACACATGTCATTTTTGGATTCGTTCCTGGAATCCCCAGAGATGCCGAAATCCAATGTGATTGTGCCACGTGGCGATTAATGTGACGTCGACCGTAAACCGCCAAAAACTCATTCCACGATCTCGGCATGCTTCGTGGCCGTGCGATGAAGCCGGATTACAATCGTGGCCGTCAAAAATACTTGCGCACTATTTGTTTCGCCTTCGAAACAAAATGCGCGGTATCCGTTTCGGATGTCCTGTCGCCGTACATTACAAACTATATCTATGTCTAAATATCATGTTGAATGAAAATAGGCTACGTGTTAACATCTAAATAATTACGAAACCCTATATCTCCAAGCATCATGTCAGACTAACAGGCTAAGGCTACCGGCTACATTGACTGACGGTAGGTACCAGGTTCAAATTCAGAGTCCGTCAATTTCTATTTTGGTAAATCTACCAAAATCTACAACCCGTAACTCTATCTCTAATTAGCATAGGCAGCCATGGCTCTAGCTCCCTCTTCAACCTTCAGTGAGTGCGACAAGTGTGGGAGCTGAAGAGAGAAGTTAGAGGCAGACTGCCTCGGCTTCTTTTCTGCATTTTGCAAAACCTAGAAAATACTAAAATAACCTTTTAATTTCTACACTCCCTTTATTTTCTAGTCACTCTTTAATTTAAGACAACACTTCTCCCGGCAGAAAATTTGTTTAGGGGAAGGGACAGGTTTCGTCATCATATCAGCTACCATTTCACTATCTGGTTTATACTCCAAACTGATTATCTTGTTTTCTACTTTCTCCCTAACAAAGCTAATTCTAATGTCCATGTGTTTGGCTTTAAAGTGATGTTTAGGATTGGCAGAAATGGCAATGGCAGCTTGATTCTCACAAAACACTTTTTGGACACCACTCTTAAGATGACCAAGCTCACCAAGCAAAGACTTGACCCACATTAATTCTTTTATAGCAGAGCAAGAAGCCATGTACTCAGCCTCCATGGTGGACAGAGCAATGACCTTTTGATGCTTGTTGCTCTAGCAGCAAGCCCCTTCACCCACATATAATACATATCCAGATGTGCATCTTCTCATAGGAGCATCCCAATAGCTGGCATCACTCCAAGTTGTGATGTCAGTATTGTTCCCACCCAAATGAAACCATAGATCTTTAGTCCCTATGAGATATCTAAGGACTCTCTTAGCTGCCTCCGAAT
The DNA here is from genome assembly GCA_037447655.1 of Zygnema cylindricum. NCBI lineage: Eukaryota > Viridiplantae > Streptophyta > Zygnematophyceae > Zygnematales > Zygnemataceae > Zygnema > Zygnema cylindricum. Next base: position 77,371 of record JBBHKE010003513.1, read on the forward strand.
CTTTCTTAGTGGGAAAATTCAGACTCCTACTTAGTACTCCTACAGCTGCGGCTATGTCCGGACGGGTACAATTCATAAAATATATTAGGCTGCCCACTACTTGTCTATAAGGGATGGTCTGCATAAATTTTTTCTCTTCCGGGCTTACCTCATCATCTAAGATTATAACTCCCTCTTCCTCACTCCCCTCACTTCCCTTCTTTAAATCCATAGGAGCGGTACTACTATTAGCCTTGTCCATTTGGAATTTTTCTAACATGTTTCCAATGGCCTCTTTTTGAGTTAATCTGATTATCTCTCTCTCTCTGTCCCTTTCTACCTGAATTCCCAAAATATACCTTGCTTCTCCCATATCCTTCATCTCAAATCTTCCTTTTAAATCATTTTTCAACTTATTTATTTTATCCATAAATTTACTTAAAACAAGCAAATCATCGACATAAATTGCAATAAAAATAATTCTTTCCTCATCTTCAAACAAATATATAGAGTGATCTGAGCTGATCCGAATATATCCCAAACCTGTAAGAAACTCATCGACCTTCTTAATCCATTGCCGGACGCCTGTTTCAGCCCATACAAAGATTTGATCAATCGGCATACCTTGCTTTCCTCCCCTTGCTCCACAAATCCTTCGGGTTGTCGCATAAAAATTTCCTCTTCCAACTCTCCATGTAGGAAGGTCGTCTTGTTATCCATCTGATGCACTTCCATGTCTTTTGCTGCCGCCATACTGAGAAGTATCCGAACCGAAGGAAACCTGACGACCGGGGCAAAAGTCTCCTCGTAGTCAATTCCCTCTTTTTGGGTAAATCCCTTCGCCACTAACCGAGCATTGTAGCGCTCAATGGTGTTATCAGGGTTGAGTTTCAACTTAAATACCCACTTACATCCAATTGGCTTCGTGTTAGGAGGACAATCCACCAATTCCCATGTATCGGCCGCCATAATTGAGGCCATCTCCTCATTAATGGCTGTCTTCCACCGGTTTTTTTCAGGACAAGTCATTGCCTCATTATAAGTTTGAGTTCATCGGGGTGAGACAGTTTGGTTACCTTATTATTAACTTGTCTCTCTTGCAATCTTTTGCAGGTTCTTCTTCCTCCCTCAAACTCGGTTGCCGGAATAGATGGTTCTCTTGGATTCTTCCGAACAGTTTCTACTTCTCCCCTATCCCTTGATTCCGGGTCGATTTCCACCACATCTTCCGCTTCGGTTGGAGTTACTACTACGGGTTCCCCACTTGGGTCCTTCTCGATTTGATTTGTACCTGCAAGATCATCATCTTCTTGAAATCCTGGATAGTTAGGAAGCTCAAAGTCATCAGAATTTTCTGACTCAAATCTGATTTTGACTGTCTTTGTATGCTTAAAGGGATCGATGAATTTTCCTTCATCCATGACCACTAGATGCTTCACTAGGATAATATCCTCTCTTTTGAGATCGTGAACTCTATATCCTTTTACATCTTCATCATATCCTAGAAGATTGTTGTTTTGGAAACCTTAAGTTCTCTCTATATCTTGCTGCTATGTTGCCATGCTGCGCTAAGTCTGACATCGCAGCTAGAAACCTTGAGCACTCTACACTTGTTGCTATGCTGCTATGGTGCTCTGATCTGACATCGCAGCTACGCTGCTCTAATATCACAACTGCGCTGACAGATCATAGCAGTCATAGCAGTCATAGCAGCTATAGCAGTCATAGGAGCTATAACAGTCTGCGGAAGAAAGGTGTTCTGAATATAAGTCAATTTGTGTGAAGATAAATTGACGGGGACATGATTTAGTGAGTATGTAACTCGAAAGGGAGTACACAGATTCGGTGCACTTTATGCACACCTGTCGGTCCGTGAGAAAGTCAAGTTTGGTTGTTGTAGAAGAAAAGGTACAGTTACATTTGAGGACCAAATTTATACGTGGAGGTTTATCTTCGGTGATGAAAGAATACGTGGAAAGCGGACAAAGTCCGCCGTCATTTATGGAAGAGAAGTATTGACTATACCGTCATTTCAGCGAACGAACTTTAACCGCATACTATTTCATTTCTAGCTGCTGTCTGATTGGTGAAAATAATTATGTGCATTCGACCCTGGGATTTTGTTAATGAAGAGTAGTGTACCAATTGACCACGCTAGTTGTAGTACGGTGTGATCAGCCGTAGGCTCACTTGTGTATATAGGACTTAGATTACTTTAAGAAAAGTAGGATTGTTGTGTAGGAAAAACTGCGAAGCAGTTTTTGGGTGTGTTTGAATTATAAGATCATTGTGATCTTTTGGCAGAACTTTGTGAAATTTTGCATGTGGTTTCTCTGGTGTATATTTTATATTGTGGCAAATTTGCAGACCTAGGGTAAGTCTGGTTTGCTTTGGGCTTCATTGTGAAGTTGGTTGTTTGTGGGATTTCGTGAGAGTTTCCTCTTTACACAATTGATTATCATGGCAACTGCTGGTGCTTCTTCATCTTCTTCAGTGGCACCAGCTGCCTCAAATCAACAGGTTATGGGCCCACCCTCACGGATCCCGGTGTTTAATGGGCAAAAGTATCTTTATTGGGCGGATTTGACTAAGTCTTATTTGAAACAAGTGAAATTATATGATGTGATTTCGGGTATTCTTCCAAATACGGATCCGGAGTTTGGAAAGAAAAATGAAGATGCATTGCATGTGTTAAAGTTACTTTTGTCAAAAGATCTTAACATGACATATATCAATATTTCTACGGCATCTGAAATATGGAAGGCCTTGAGTGAATCTTATGTCTTAGCCAGTGAGGAGAATGAGGTTGTTACTGCTGGAAAAATCTGGGACTATAAGTATACTGGGGGTGACATGAACTCATATTGTAATGGCTTGAAACTTCTATTATCGGAGAATGCATGTTCCGGGGGGAGTTTTCCTCCTTATCATCAAGTTATGATTCTAATGAGAGGGCTTCCTACTGAATATAGAGGAGCAGCGGAGCAGCTAAGACGGTTAGAGAAGAGTAAATGGAATACAGCAGTCGCTTAGGCTTATATCCTAGACGAAGAGGCAACTCAGATAGCATTAAATGGTGGTCAATCAGTGGTTGCTTACAATGCACAGACATATAAGCCGGTTGGTTTTTCTGGAAACAGAAACTTTACCCCCAATCCGAATTATAAGCAATATGATAGGTGTGTCTATTGCTTTGGTCAAGGTCATGTTTTCCGGCTGTGTCCGGCATTTATAAAAGCGTGTGAAACAGGAATTTATCGTGCGGGATGGAGGGTGCGATCGGAGGATTCATCATCAAAATTTCCGACATCAAAACTGCCGATTAAAAATGCGGCATTCCTTGCATTTGATGAGACGTCACAAGATGAACCACCGGAAGAAAAAAAAGATGTGGTCAGATTTCTGCAATCGGATGATGACGAGTTCTTTGCTCTTGCAAAAGATCTCATGGAGGGACCTCGAGAGAACGGATGGATTATGGACTCCGGATGCTCCTCCCACATGTGCGGCAACCGGGCTTACTTCAAAACGCTTACTCCAATTCCCACTCGTCGCATTTATTACGCGGATGACAGCGGTGTGGAGGCTACGGCAAAGGGAAGCGTGGAGTTAGCATGTGACATCAATGGTCAGATTGTAAAGAGAACCTTGCATGATGTTCTCTATATCCCAAAGTTTACAAAAAATTTGTTTTCCACTTCGGTAGCAGAAATGAAAGGTTTTGAAATTTTACAAAAGAATGGGAAAAAGGTAGTAAGCAAAGATGGGAAGGTAGCTCTCGTAGGAACTAGAGGCCCAAACTTGTTGTACCGGATGGACTTGGCTAATGAAATTGACTTCGCATACTCTAGTGTCCTTCCGGAAAATGTTTTGTGGCATAAGAGGCTCGGTCATGTTCATCATGAAAGGCTTGATAAAATGGTAAAGCAAAATATGATAGATGGTGTTAAATTAGGAGAAACAGATTCCCATGTATCTGATGGATGTGCTTTGGGAAAACTTCATAAGCTGCCACTACCTCAGACAGCGGATAACCGGGCAACAGATTTGCTGCAAATTATTCATTCGGATGTGTGGGGGCCATCAAAAGTTCCTTCACTCAGTGGCAACCGGTTTTTGGTCACTTTTACGGATGACTTCTCAAGATATAGCAAGGTTTACTTTATGAAAGAAAAAAGTGAAGTGCTCACTCACTTCAAGCATTTACGGGTAGGGGCCGAAAAACTTCATGGGAAACCAATCCTTTCCCTTCGGTCCGACAACGGAGGGAAATATATTTCTCATGCATTTTCTGAATACTTAAAAGACAATGGCATTTCTCGGCAATTTATAGTTCCTTATACTCCGGAACAGAATGGAGTATCCGAAAAACTCAACCGAACTCTAGCAGAAAGTGCAAAATCTATGTTACTAGATAAAGAAATAGATTTCAAATTTTGGGGTGAAGCTTTCTCGTGTGCGTCGTATATTAGAAATAGAATAGAGACTAGAGCAGTAAAAGGGAAAACACCATATGAAGTGTGGACCGGAAGAAAACCGAATGTTAGTCACTTGCGAGTTTTTGGGAGTAAATGTTTTATTTTGGAAAATCTCCCTATTTCTAAGCTTAGTCCAAAATCGATTCCAGTATTTTTTATGGGTTATGATGATGAATCCGTGGGCTATAGAGTATTTAATAGGGATAGGAATACTCTTCAGACTGCTAAAAATATTCAGGTTAAAGAAGAGAGCAGATCGGTAGATGTTTTTGGTATGACAGATTTTGAAAAAGATTCCAAAAACAAAGAATATGTTATTTTTGAAAGTGTTCCTCTCGCTTCTTCTAGTCCCACTTTGGACCCTCCGGCTGGTCCCCTTGTGGAGAATCATCCTCCTCCTCCACCACCTCCTCCTCGGCGGCAACCTACGGATCCAACAATTCCAGCCTCAGATTTTCCGGGGGGAAAAAGGCAAAGCAGCAGGCTGCGACACTGCGAAGCTGCGCTATTTTCTGTCGGATCAGTGGATCTGACTGAAAAACTGCGACGCTGCGAAACTGCGAAGCTGCGATGCTGCGAAGCTGCAAAGTTGCGACGCTGCGAAGCTGCAAAGCTGCGACGCTGCGAAGCTGCAAAGCTGCGACGCTGCAAAATTGCGAAGCTGCAAAACTGCTCTATTATCTACTAGCATGATGGAACTAGTCACAATACAAGAAGCCTTTTCAGCTCCGGAAAAAGATCAATGGATCGCTGCGGCTAACGATGAAATGCGATCGATAATGGAGGCTCAAACTTGGGAGCTTGTGGAGCTTCCACCAGACCGAAAAGCCATCGGTTGTAAGTGGGTCTTTAAAGTAAAGCTGAATCCAGATAACTCTATTGAAAGATATATGGCTAGGCTTGTTGCTAAAGGCTATAGTCAGAAGGAGGGAATTGACTACGAAGAGACTTTTTCTCCGGTTGTCCGATTTCCAACTGTTAGAATTTTGTTATCCTTAGCGGCCATTGAGAATATGGAACTACATCAAATGGATGTTAAGACAGCTTTCTTGCATGGAGATTTAGAGGAAGTAATTTATATGAAGCAGCCTGAAAGGTATGAAGAGACTGGAAAAGAAAATCTGGTTTGTAAACTGTTGAAATCCCTGTATGGTTTGAAGCAGGCTCCACGTCAGTGGAACCTAAAACTAGATGAGTTTCTTACCAGTCTAGGATTCGTCAGGATTAGCTCAGATCACTCAGTCTATGTTATGGAAGGGAAAGATGGGATTATGTACATTGCGGTATATGTAGATGATTTGCTGTTGTTAAGCAAGTCATTAAATGAAATTAACAAAATAAAGGCAGCCTTAAATTCAAGATTTGAGATGAAGGACTAAGGTGAGGCAAAGTATATTCTTGGAATTCAAGTAGAAGAGGATAGAGATAGGAGAACAATCCATCTAACGCAACGTGAAGCGATAGGAAATGTGCTTGAAAAGTTTGGCATGGCTGAGGCAAACGGAAGTGCCACTCCCATGGAATTTAAGCAGAAAATGGAAGGCATGGAGACCGATGGAGGAATCATTTTTGACGATACCTTGGAGTCAGGGGAGGCAGATTTTATGGCCACCATTCCATACCGACAGATTGTTGGTAGCCTAATTTACTTCATGAACTGCACAAGGCCGGATATTGCGGCAGCAGTTGGCGCTTTGAGTCGAAGTTTGCAGAATCCAAGGAAAACAGATTGGGAGGCCGCAAAGAGGGTTCTTCTGTACCTTGTAGGAACACGGAATCTTAGACTTGCTCTCGGTGGAGATGAAGTCAAAATTTAGACATGGAGCGATGCTAGCTATGGAGACATGCCAAGCCGCCGTTCCACCACTGGATTCATTTTGAAGATTGGAACTGGAACATGCTGCTGGAGCAGCAAGCTTCAAAAGGTAACAGCTCAGTCTACAATGGAGGCTGAATATATGGCAGCAAGCTCAACTGTCAAGGAGTTACTATGGGTGAAGTCGCTCCTCCAAGAACTTCATTTTATGCAATCCGGTCCTCAAATAGTGTGGTGTGACAACCAAGCAGCTATTGCGATTGCATCCAATCCGAGTCATCATTTCAAAAGCAAACACATTGATATCAAGCTGCATTTTGTAAGAGAGAAGGTGATGAATAGAATTTTAAAGCTAAGTTATCTTCCGGATGAGAAGATGGTAGCAGATATGATGACTAAGTCTTTACCTGCACCTAAGTTGAAATTTTGTAGAGAGGAATGTGCAGTCAGTGGCTGAGAGAGTCTAAAGGTTTAGGGGAGTGTTGTTTTGGAAACCTTAAGTTCTCTCTATATCTTGCTGCTATGTTGCCATGCTCCGCTAAGTCTGATATCGCAGCTAGAAACCTTGATCACTCTACACTTGTTGCTATGCTGCTATGGTGCTCTGATCTGACATCGCAGCTGCGCTGCTCTAATATCACAACTGCGCTGACAGATCATAGCAGTCATAGCAGTCATAGCAGCTATAGCAGTCTGCGCAAGAAAGGTGTTTTGAATATGAGTCAATTTGTGTGAAGATAAATTGACGGGGACATGATTTAGTGAGTATGTAACTCGAAAGGGAGTACACAGATTCGGTGCACTTTAGGCACACGTGTCGGTCCGTGAGAAAGTCAAGTTTGGTTGTTCTAGAAGAAAAGGTACAGTTACATTTGAGGACCAAATTTATACGTGGAGGTTTATCTTCGGTGATGAAAGAATACGTGGAAAGCGGACGAAGTCCGCCGTCATTTTTGGAAGAGAAGTATTGACTATACCGTCATTTCAGCGGACGAACTTTAACCGCGTACTATTTCATTTCTAGCTGCTGTCTGATTGGTGGAAATAATTATGTGCATTCGACGGTGGGATTTTGTTCATGAAGAGTAGTGTACCAATTGACCACGCTAGTTGTAGTACGGTGTGATCAGCCGTAGGCTCACTTGTATATATAGGACTTAGATTACTTTAAGAAAAGTAGGATTGTTGTGTAGGAAAAACTGCGAAGCAGTTTTTGGGTGTGTTTGAATTATAAGATCATTGTGATCTTTTGGCAAAACTTTGTGAAATTTTGCATGTGGTTTTTCTGGTGTATATTTTATATTGTGGCAAATTTGCAGACCTAGGGTGTGTCTGGTTTGCTTTGGGCTTCATTGTGAAGTTGGTTGTTTGTGGGATTTTGTGAGAGTTTCCTCTTTACACAATTGATTATCATGGCAACTGCTGGTGCTTCTTCATCTTCTTCAGTGGCACCAGCTGCCTCAAATCAACATAGATATCCTGGTTTTCCTTTTGGTTCTAACTTCCAGTTTGATCGATCAGTGTCTAAACTGAACATTTGACTACCGAAAACCTTTAAGTGTGAAACATCTGGTTTTCGGCCTGTCCATCTCTCATCGGGTGTTTGGCCTTTTACTGCTGAAGTAAGAACTCTATTTTTGAGATAATTTGCACAGTTCATTGCTTCGGCCCAAAACTTCTTTCCTATCTTCTTATCTGACAGCATACTCCTAGCACTATCACTTAGTGTTCCATTTAATCTTTCAGCTACACCATTCTGTTCAGGATTTTCAGGAACTGTCTTTTGGTGTTGCACTCCATCTTCTCTCGGAAAATCCTCAAACTGGTTAGAAGTATACTCTCCACCATTGTCACTCCTTACTCTCTTGATTAAGGTTTCATGGAGTTTTTCACTCCATACTTTATATTTTTTAAAACATTCTTGAGCCTCTGACTTATTTTTCAAAACATACACCCTAGAATACCGAGACCAATCATCGGTGATAGTCATCATAAATCTCTTCCCCCCGGGTGATGGCACTTTGGCTGGCCCCCAAAAATCTGTATGTACTAAATCTAGAATCTTTTCTCCCTTATAGCAGGCAGTTTTTGGGAAGGGTAACGTGTGTGCTTTACCTTGAGCACATCCACTACAATCACTTAGATTCTCACTTTCCCCGAACTGATGTTAGATTTCCTAGAAATCCGGGATTCAGCATGTCCCACACTTGGGAAAATTGAGCCGGCCAGCGTTCGAACCTGGGACCTTTCACTTCAGCTGCGAACGCACTACCACTGTGCCACCAGCTCGATGTTGAGACTGGAGGGTCCGTACCCATTTATTACGGGCGGCTCGAGTATGGATATTTCCATATTCTACCCCGTATTGAACCGGCTTCAAGTGCCAATCCAACACCCCCCCTCACGGGAAAGCCGGTCAAACCATCAACAATCCCGCTGGCTCTGATACCATGTTAGATTTCCTAGAAATCCGGGATTCGGCATGTCCCACACTTGGGAAAATTGAGCCGGCAAGGGTTCGAACCTGAGACCTTTCACTTCAGCTGCGAACGCACTACCACTGTGCCACCAGCTCGATGTTGAGACTGGAGGGTCCCTACCCATTTATAACGGGCGGCTCGAGTATGGATATTTCCATATTCTACCCCGTATTGAACCGGCTTCACGTGCCAATCCAACAACTGAATCCCTTCCACTACTCCCATCTTTTTCATCTCTCTTAATTTATCTAGATTCACATGCCCAAGCCTCTTATGCCATATCATTATATCATGAACACCAGCATAGTAAAGTTCCTTCTTTTCATTGCTTAAAATCAGCCTAAACATCCCTTGGCTACCTTTTTCAGCAGTGAAATAAACTTCCTCCTCAAAACTAGCAGTAAAGACTCCTTTCCTACTGCTAGTATCAAAACCCTCATCATCTAATACAGACGTAGAGATGAGGTTTTTGTTCAGCTCCGGAGTAAACAACACATTGGAGAATGTAACTATAGATGTCTTTCCTTCTACTAACACTTTTAGATCTACCAATCCTACAAGAGTAGTAGTGACTATCCTCCCATCCCCGTACTCTATCTCTACGGTGGGAATCTTTCTTATCTTAGTGAACAGGTGTTTATCTTTACACATGTGCATGGATGCACCTAAATCTACAATCCAGCGTGCTTCACCTTTCAATCCACCGAAAGCACAATTCTGCTTTCGTGGAATTTCGACCTCGTTTTTCGCTTCCAACTCCTCATCCAATAGGAGTTCTTCGTCCCCGTCCTAGGATTCCGCCTCATGTACCTGTGTCACAAGGTCCTTTTTCTTTCGTCTCGGGGGTCCACCAGTCTTCCCCTCCTTTAATCGCAGCTCGGTTAACTTAGTGCATTCAGCCATATAGTGCCCGGGTTTCTTACAAAAAGGGCACAATCCTTTGGGAGTCATTGGTTCGAACTAATCGGTCTGATTTTTCTGCCCCTCCCCTCGATAATTTCCAACCTGTTTTCTGGAATCATTGTTTCTCTAATCGGTCTCGGCTGCCAAAGCTTGCCCACTCTTTCCTCCCCTTTGGATCTCAATTGTATTCTCCCGAACGAGAATTATCCCTACCACTGAATTCCAAATCCACCTTGAGTCCACCAAGTCTTGCATACGGTTTACTATGTTCTCGAACTCCTCAGGTAACTTCATGAGTAAACAGTTAACCTTTTCCTTTTCACTAAATACTTTTCCAGCACTTTCTAGTTCCATGAAAAGTGTAGCAAGCTCATTGCAAAAATCTAACATCTTCCCCCCTTTGTATACATACTCCTTAATTTTCTGATCAGCCAACTGTTGTTGCTGAATCATACCGTTTTGGTACATCTCTATGAGAGCCATCCAAAAATCGGATGCCCTCTCTACCTGCAAATGGGGAGATGCAAGCCCTTGAGTAAGATGGCGGAGAATGAAGTGCTTAGCCGCTATATTGTTGTAGTCCCACGTATCGATATCATTCTCTTCGTTCCTCGGAATAGGTGACATGAATGCCAAACAAGTTGCTATTGCTGTGACCGTATCCTTCTCCTTTCCTTTGTCCACCACCTCTCCTTCCTTTTTCTCCTCCGTTGAAGATGGATCTGCATCTCTAGTGAATTTGCCTCTTGTAAACCCAGGAGGTAACCTAAGACTGGATGGACGCCTTTTTCGTCCACTCACTATTCCCCAAAACCGTTTGTCACATAGAGCTGGTGTCATCATACTTTCCCAGTATATGAAGCCAACTCCATTGAATATGGGCACCCTAGATGGTGGGCCCATAATCTGCAACTGTGAGACCTCCATAGGACCTCAAAGTAGGCAGCTCACACGAAGCCTCAAGGATAACCCTGACCCCTTTGTGTTTCAGTAAGAATAATTGCCACCCTCGGAGACAAAAACTCTGACCACCTTCACCCCGGTAAAGGCAAGACTCCGTTGAGTCTATGGCAAAAAGAATCTCTGAATTTGCTCCCCTGAGCAGTAAGTTATGAAGGGTCAAAGTTTACCTTTTGTACAGGAGCTCTCTGGGAGAGAGGGTCTAATCTATCAAAAGTTTCTAAGTCCTATCTCTCTCTAAAACTCTATCTACTGAAGTACGGCACCAATCATAAGAGTGTATTGTACATAAAGGTACATGGGCCGATGTACTTTATGTACGGCCATTGTACAACATGGCCAACAAGTCGACACATGTCATTTTTGGATTCGTTCCTGGAATCCCCAGAGATGCTGAAATCCAATGTGATTGTGCCACGTGGCGATTAATGTGACGTCGATCGTCAACCGCCAAAAACTCATTCCGCGATCTCGGCATGCTTCGTGGTCGTCTGATGAAGCCGGATTACAATCGTGGTCATCAAAAATACTTGCGCAATATTTGTTTCGCTTTCGAAACAAAATGCGCGGTATCCGTTTAGGATGTCCCGTCGCCGTACATTACAAACTCTATCCATGTCTAAATATCCCGTTGAATGAAAATAGGTTTCGTGTTAACGTTTAAATAACTACGAAACCCTATATCTCCAAGCATCATGTCAAACTAAATGGCTAAGGCTACCGGCTACATTGATTGACGGTAGGTACTAAGTTCAAATCCTGGGTCCGTCAATTTCTATTTTGTTAAATCTACCAAAATCTACAACCCGTAACTCTATCTCTAATCAGCATAGGCAGCCATGGCTCTAGCTCCCTCTTCAACCTTCAGTGAGTGCGACAAGTGTGTGAGCTGAAGAGAGAAGTTAGAGGTAGGTGCCTCGGCTTCTTTTTTGCATTTTGCAAAACCTAGAAAATACTAAAATAACCTTTTAATTTCTACAAAACCGGCGATGTAACTCAGGAGAATGCAGATCCTCCTCGTTCACCCAAGAGTCGTTCTTAGCTTCGTAGCTATTCCAACGCACCAGATACTGGCTGGAGTTGGAATTCTGAGAGCGGCCCGACTGAAGGATCTCCTCCACCACATACTCCTCCGAGGTACCGTGAACGAGGGGCAAAGGAGTATTCCGCCGTCAATTAGGAAACATCGAATCAGGGTCTCGAAATGGTTTAAGCAGGGAAACAGGGAAGACATTGTGGATATGCCACTCCTTCGGAATATCCAACTTATAAGACACCTCATCCAAACGTGACAGAACTGTGAATGGGCCCGTGAATTTCGGTGCAAATTTCTTAGAGAGGGCACCCGGTAAGGAGAGGTTTGCCATATTAAGGCGAACCTTATCACCCACGGTGAAAACGGTTTCCTTTTGGTGAGAGTCGGCCTGCGACTTTTGACGATCCTTTGCCAGTTGGAGTGCCTTCGCCGCCATTTCCAGGTTCCCTTGCAACGTTTTGGCAAAATCCCGAGCTGTCGGCGTAGGGCAGTCCGCGACCAATAGGTTTTTTGGCAGGGTGGGTTCTCGTCCATTGAGGGAGAATGGCGTAGCATTCGTGGACAAGTGCACCGCACTCTTGTACGCCACCTCAATCGCTGTTAGACGGTTCACCCAATCCGTTTGGTGCACCAAAATATAAGCCCGCAACGCCTCCTCCAAAGTCCGATTCACCCTTTCAGCCTGACCATCCTTCTGTGGGTGGTAAGCTATGGAAATGGCCAGCTGCGTTCCACACAGTTCGAACAAACTTCTCATAAAGTGACTCACAAATTTTTGATCCCGGTCGCCAACAATCCTTTTTAGGAGTCCGTGATGGCGGAATATCTCCCGAAAGAATAAGTCTCCCACATCTCGCGCTGTGGCTGTGGTTGTCGTGGGTAAGAAATGGGCCATTTTTGTTAAGTAATCCACGACAACGAAAATAGAGTCATAACCTTCTTTGGTCAACGGGAGAGCAACGATGAAGTCCATCGAAATCGCTTCCCAAGGAATAGATAGTATCAGAAGGGGTTGTAACAGACCTTGGTGACCCGATTTTTATTTGTTTATGTTACAAGAGTCACACGTCCGGACATACTCCGCAATGTCGTGAATCATGTTTGGCCAATAATACGCCTCAGTGACACGTGTGGTTGTTTTATCCCGGCCGAAATGTCCACTGAGCGGTCCATCATGACTTGTTTTAAGTATCAAATGACGTAGCTCCTTGTTTGTCGGAACGTAAAGTCGCGTTGTTTGACTTCGTCTGTATCGCCACATACCATTGGAGGTCCAAACTAATACCTTATGTTTTATCAGTTCTTTTAATGTCTCGTCTTCGTCATATGGAGCCTTGATTCTACTCAGCCACTGCTCGTCCACTTGCACCGTACTAGTGACTGCGCTGAGTTTCGGATCTTGCGCTGCGTTCGACGTTGCGGTGTTCTTTTTCACAGAGCTCACGTCTTCATCTTGCACTGTTTGCGATCGCTGCTCTGCCACCGGTGCAACAACTCCGGGTCTTCTAGACAGCGCATCCGCCGGATTCGTCTTACCCGGCTTATACTCAATGACAAGTTCCGGCCCGAAGGTCTGCAAAAACGTCATCTATCGCGCTTGTTTCTTTAACAACTTCGGCTGTGTTTGAAGGTACTGCAGGGCGTGGTGATCCGTGATAATTGTGATCCGCTTCCCTTGAACGTAACATTTCCAAACTTCTAGCACGTTAATGATCGCAATTGTCTCGTTTTCATGGGTGGCCCAGTTAAGCTCCGCTGCCTTTAGCTTCCGACTGTCCTAGGCAATGGGTTGTAGGCCCTTTCTTTGATCCTGCATAAGGATTGTTCCAATAGGTGTATCGCTGGCGTCTGTAATTATCGTCCAAGGTAATTCCGGGTCGGGAACAACTAACATATGGGCGGTAACCTACCGCTCGTTTAGCGTGTTAAAAGTTGCCCCTTGCACCGGTGTTCATTCGTAGGGCACATCGTTCTTGAGCAATTCTGTGAGTGGTGCAGCGATTTTTGAGAAACTTTCGACAAAACGTCGATAGTAGTAGCATAATCCTAGAAAGCTCCGCAATTCCGTAATATTCACCGGCTGCAGCCACTCCTTCACTGCCCTCGGTTTGTTCGGATCCACCGCGATTCCGTCTTGGCTCACCAGATGGCCCAGAAAATCAATTTTCTCCTTGAAGAAGTCACATTTACTCCTCTTTGCCTACAACTTATTTTCCCGAAGGATTTGTAAGATCGTTCGTAGGTGCTTCATGTGATCCTCCAGCGTTCGGCTATACACCAAGATGTCGTCGAGAAAGACGATAACAAACGCATCCAGATATTGCCGGAAGATGGAGTTCATCAGATGTATAAAAGTCACCGGCGCATTGGTCAACCCGAACGACATTACGCGAAACTGGAAATGGCCATACCACGTTCTAAACGCCGTCTTTTCCACATCCTCCTCAGCAATTCTAATCTGGTGATAATCGCTCCGCAAATCTATCTTCGAGAAATATTTAGCGCCTCGAAGTCGATCTAACAATTCGTCAATTCTCAGTAAAGGGTACGCATTCTTCACCGTTAACTTGTTTAGCGCTTGGTAGTCCACACACATACGGAAACCTCCATCTTTTTTATTCACGAAGAGGACGAGGGCTCCATACGATGACTTGCTCGGTTCTATTGCTCCGGCTTCGACCAACTCTGCAAGTTGCTTTTTAAGTTCGTCTAATTCGGTGTAACTCATCTTGTATATCCAATTAGCCGGGGGTACCGCTCCGAGAACAAGTTCTATCTTGTGGTCTACTTCGCGCTTCGAAGGTAAGCCCTCGAGAGCTTCGGGGGAAAAACATCTACGTACTCCTCGAGAAGTTTTGTCACGACTTCTAAGGCCTCTTCGGAAGTCTTTCCGGTGTCGTCCCTTTATTTTAATTCGAAGTCGTAGTCCTTCTTCTTCCATTCCTCTATAATCTCCTCTTTTGCCTTCTCCATGGGCTGGACGACCGCTACACCAATAGTTTCCCCTTTTCTGAGTGCCCTCTTAAGCTGTAAGGCCGAAAGCAGGCGTCCCTCTTCTGCTCCTTTACCAGCCGCTCCCGATTTTACCTCAAACTCTTCTTCACCCTTCTTCACTCTCATGGCCCCACTTCTCCAATCGATCGTCGGATTCTATTTTTGCAGCCACGGCTTCCCCAACATTACCTCATGGTCCCGAAGAGGTAATACATGAAGAGTGTCGTACCAACGGAATTTCCCGATTCCGACGCGTAACCGCGGAGTACGATGGGTAATGGATAAGGAACTTTCGTCTACCAATTGTACCAACTGATGATCCTTAAGTACCACAAGAGGAATTTTCAACTTTTTCACCGTCCCCTCGTTGATGAAATTTTCCGTTGCTCCGGAGTCCACCATGAAGCTAGTTGCACTCACTCCGATTTGACCCCGAAATATCAAAGGGTCTCCTCCTTCACCGGCTAACCTCATGACATTAAGTTTTCCCTTTCCTGGATTTTTCCGTTTTGGACATACCTGGGCCATATGGTCCGGGGAACTGCACTGGAAGCATAAGCCATTTTGCCTCCTCCGTTGGAGCTCCTCGGAGGACAAAATGTTGGCCTTGGTCTTGATAGTTTTCTTCTTTTTCCGCAGCACGTTGACCACCTCTTTATCCTCATCAATTGCTCCGAGCTCCATGGGAGTTGGACCATCGTCTCGGCGACCCCCTCCACCGCTACACGACCCATAATGATAAGGTCGTCGGAAGGTGAAGTCGACTGAATCGGTCCGCTTAGCAAACTAAATGATTGCTGAGAGACTAAGGGGTGCAGTCAAATTGTCAGTTTGCCTTCTTGGGCAGTAGTGGTTGTGGCTTGAAGTGGGTTAGTTAAATACTATCTAGAGGCTTCCTGTATTCTGTAGTCCAATGGAGGACACAGAATTGCAACCTTACACTCTCAAAACCGTTGCGTTAACTCCAACACCGAAGTTCGTTGCTTCAACACTGCTATCTTATCTCTTGCAGCCTTAACGGTATTTACAGGCTGCTAGGCGTCACGGTGGAATTGAACGAAGAGAGCCCAAACGGTCGTAATCTCATAATTCTCCGCCAATGTCCTCCACCATGCTCTCGCTGCTCCCTTAAGAAGACCACCCGCGTAGTGAATCTTCTCACGGTCCGATAGGCTAGGAAAATTCTCGAGATAATTCGCAACAGAGAATAGCCACGTGTCCAGGTTCTTGTGTCTTGCAGGGTCGAACTCGTCTAGAAGTCTTAATTTTGGTCTCTTGTAGTCCCTCTCTATGCCTCCATGAGGTTGCTCGCCAAGACGAGATTCCAAAGCTGCAACGGTGTTGCTCAGCTGTGAGTTCTGTAATCTAACGCTTTCTAACTCCTTGAGAACTTGCGCTAACATTTTCGCAGTGGACACGCCGTGTTCGTCCATGCTGTCGAGTCACGGGGAAGAGCTCCGATACCAGTGTAAAAGGGACAATAAATATGAGTACCACAATACACCACAATGCACAGCGAAAAGCTCCAGGGATCTTCCCGTAGCAATAGCAGGTGCACACAGAAGTGACAAACCAGGTTGCGCTTTATTACTCAAGAGAAGATTACAAGATTCAGCGCTCGCTGCGAAGGTCTACTCAAAAATTCCGTCTCGTCCTACGTCTATCTCACTATTTGAACTAACTAACTGCTGGTCAACTCAATACTGTACAAATGTACACGTGTACCTTCGGGGTCAACCGAGATCTAGCTAAGGTATCCTTCTAGAACTATACGGTTAAATCCACATTCTGCGGCATTGCCATACTGCCACGCTGCGTTGCTATGCTGCGCTACGCTATTCTACTAAGTTGCTATACTGCTATGTTGCGCTGATCTAGAATCGCAGCTGCGCTGCTCTGCAACCACAACTATAGCAACCGAGTTTCTAGCCAGTAAGTACCCAACCTTGTAACTCTGTTACATTGTGTATGTTAGGCAATAATTCTTGTTATCGCTAACTGTTTTTGTAATTTAGGTAACAATTCTTGTTGTCGCTAACAATTTGAGTGATTTAGGCAACAATTCTTGTTATCGCTAACAGTTTGTGTAATTTAGGTTGTTGTTCATAGCCATTTTAAGCCATGAATTTACCCTCGGAAGCACCACAGTCTACCCCAAAACAGCCTACTTTGATTCCACTCAGAATTCTACAAAAATAACGAACCAAGCTGAAACTTCACAAGAAGATATTTCCTAGGCCACTTAGTATTCCCACAAATTATCATATAAATATACCAACCAGAATTCCCACATCACCACGTCAAAGTTGCAGAAAAACATCCAGCCAGAACTTTGATAAATCTGACCAACTTCACAATGAACCCCCAAGCAAACCAGAGACATAATAAGTCTCAAAATTTGCAACAATATTTCCAATACAAAAAGGAACACACATTCAATATTTCATATAATTCGGTTTAAAGATCACAATGATCGTAACCTTCAAAAAATCCCAAAAACTGCTATCACAGTTTTTCCATACACAGAATTCCTAACTCCAAAATATTCTAAGTCCTATATATACAAGTGAACCTGCAGCTGATCTACACCGTTGGTTGACCGGTAAACTAAATCTAATCAAACAAAAACGCGCCGTCAACCGTACACAATATTTACAACAAACCTAAAACTAACAGCTGCTAAATTGAAATAGTACGCGGTCAAAGTTCACCCGCTGAAATCACTGCGCAGTCAACATTTTCTTCCAGAAATGACGGCGGACTCCGTTCGCCTTCCACGCATTCTTTCATCGCCGAATATGAACCTCCACGTGTAAACTCGGTCCCCAAACAAACTGTACTTTCCATCATCCGAAACACACAATCTTGACTTCCCCACGGACCGACACGTGTGCATGGAGTGTATTCAGCCCGTGTACTCCGTTCGGACTTACATACCACACTTAAACGTGTTCCCGTAACTTCACGCTTGTACAACAACTGTTGCCATTTGTTTTATTATATTACATTTCAAACGTTACTAATTATTTCCAATCGGATCGCTTTGCTATCCGCCATCAATTTCACAATGCTTGTTCGCGTCACTTTGATTTTATCCGCACGTTTGCTCCCCCAATCCGCGAATCCATGGAAACCTTCACACTACAACTTATGATGTACACAAGAAATGTTGCGTACGCACGACACTATATTTTCCAAAACAACATAGGTAACAATTCTTGTTATCGCTTACATATTGTGTAATTTTGGTAACAATCTGTGTTAGCGCTAACAGTTAGTGTAACTTTGGTAACCATTATTGTTATCGCTAACAGTTTGCGTAAGTTAGATAACAATTCCTGTTAGCGCAAACAGTTTGTGTAATTTAGATAACAATTCTTGTTATCACTAACTATTTGTGGAATTTAAGTAACAATTCATGTTATCTCTAAGTGTTTGTGTAATTAAGGGAACAACTTGTAATTAAGGGTAATTAATAGTTTGCGTAAGTTAGGTAAGAATTCCTGCTAGCGCAAATTATTGGTGTAATTTAGATAACAATTCCTGTTATCGCTAACTGTTTGTGTAAATTAGGTAACAATTCTTGTTATCGCTAACAGTTTGTGTAAGTTAGATAACAATTCATGTTAGCGGTAACAGTTTGTGTAAGTTAGGTAACAATTCCTGTTATCGCTAACAATTTGTGTAAGTTAGGAAACAATTCTGTTAGCGCAAACTGTTTGTGTAATTTTGGTAACAATTCGTGTTAGCGCTAACAGTTTGTGTTAGTTAGCCTACAATTCTTGGTATCGCTAACTATTTGTGTAATTTAGGTAACAATTCTTGTTATCCCTTATAGTATGTGTAAATTAGATAACAATTCATGTTAGAGCAAACTGTTTGTGTAATTTAGATAACAATTCTTGTTATCGCTAACAGTTTGTGTAGTTTAGGCAACAACTATTGTTATCCATAACTGTTTGTGTAATTTAAGTAACAATTCATGTTATCTCTAAGTGTTTGTGTAATTAAGGTAACAACTCTTGTTATCACTAACAGTTTGTGTAATTTAGGTTACAATTTTTGTCACCGCTAACTGTTTGTGTAATTTAGGAAACAATTTTTGTTATTGCTACCAATTTGTGTAACTTAGGTAACCATTCTTGTTATCGCTAACTCTTTGTGTAATTTAGGTAACAATTCCTATTACCGCTAATAGTTTGTGTTATTTAGGTAACAATTTTTGTTATCGCTAACAGTTTGTGCAATTTAGGTGAAAATTCTTGTTATCGCTACCAGTTTGTGTAATTTAGGTAACAATATTTGTTATCGCTAATAATTTGTGTAATTTAGGTAACAATTTATGTTATTGCTAGCTTTTTCTACAATTTAGGTAACAATTCATGTTAGCGCAAACAGTTGTATAAGTTAGATAACAATTCCTGTTATCCCTAACAGTTTGTGTAAGTTAGGTAACAATTTTTGTTAGCGCTAACAGGTTGTGTAATTTAGTAAACAAATCGTGTTATCGCTATCAGTTTGTGTAATTTAGGTAACAATTCGTGTTAACGCTAACAGTTTGTGTAAGTTAGATAATAATTCATGTTATCGCAAATCGTTTGTGTAATTTAGGTAGAAATTCTTGTTATTGTTAATAGTTTGTGTAAGTTAGGTAAACATTCTTTTTAGCGCTAACAGTTTGTGTAAGCTAAATAACAATTCATGTTATTGCAAACAGTTTGTGTAAGTTAGGTAACAATTGATGCTATCGCTAACAGTTTGTGTAAGTTAGGTAACCATTATTGTTAGCTCTAAGAGTTTGTGTACTTCAGGTAACAATTTCTTTTATCGCTATCTGTTTGTGTAATTTAGGTAAACATTCTTGTTAATGCTAACAGGTTTTGTAATTTAGTTAACAAATTTTGTTATCGCTAAAAGTTTGTGTTATTTAGGTATCAATACTTGTTATCGCTGACAGTTTGTGAAATTTAGGTAACAATGTTTTTTATGGCTAATAGTTTGTGTAAGTTAGGTAACTATTATTGTTAGCGCTAATAGCTTCTGTAATTTAGATAATAATTCATGTTATCGCTAACAAATTGCGTAAGTTAGGTCACAATTCGTGTTAGTGCAAACTGTTTGTGTAGTTTAGATTACTGTTCATGTTATCGTTAAGAGTTTGTGTAAGTTAGTTTACATCTCTTGTTATCGCTAAGTGTTTGTGTAATTTAGGTAGCAATTCTTGTTATCGCTAACTGTTTGTGTAATTTAGGTAACAATTTTTGTTATCACAAACAGTTTGTGTAAGTTTGGTAACCATTCTTGTTATCGCTATCAGTTTGTGTAATTTAGTTAACAATTCCTATTATCGTTAACAGTTTGTGTAAGTTAGTTAACAATTTTTGTTTTTGCTAACAGTTTGTGTAAGTTAGGTAACAATTCATGTTAGCGCAAACAGTTTGTGTAAGTTAGGTAACCATTCTTGTTGGGCTAACAGTTTGTGTAAGTTAATTAACAATTCCTGTTATCGCTAACTGTTTGTGTAATTTTGGTATCAATTTTTGTTATCGCTAACAGTTTTTGTAAGTATGGTAACAATTTATGTTATCCCAAACAGTTTGTGTAAGTTAGGTAACAATTCATGTTACTCCACGTGTTTGTGTAATTAAGGTAACAACTCTTGTTATCACTAACTGTTTATGTAATTTGTTGTTTTTGGAAAGCTTTAACTTTCTGTATATTTATAGGACGGCAGAAAAATAGATCTATATGGACACGCGTCGTCACTTAAATCACAGTGCAGGTTTTTGAATGGTACCGACAACGCAGCCTGCGACGCAACGGGTCAAACGCAACTGCGGATATTTTGGTACATGACAACGCACTTGCTACGCAACAAGACAAACGCAGCTGCGGCTAACTTTTGTATGTGATAGCAGCTGCTACGAAGCTGCGGATATTTGAATATAAACAGGAATTGGACTGCACCACTGCGGTTGATCTGAATCAAGTCAACAAACGAGATTAACTTAGCGAAGCGACAAGTATTTGATCAAATCACCTGTATAGGATTCTCAGTCATATTGAGTGTACAGTGATAGATTAGTTCTTAGCGTAAGTAAGAGCATTTAGACCTTAGTGGCAGTTTAGCTCTTTTGATGTATCGTTTTGGAACACTTGTATTGGCGGTACAACACTATGTAGTAGGACAACTGAGTGAAGAATATAAGACTTAGGACGTAGAACATTTTATGTATCCAGAATTCCAGACTGTGTAATCTGCAAACTATTTTTGGGAAACTTCTTAGTTACATATCTTGGTGTATGTTTGATCAATTGAGCTGAAACTTTGGGAGTTGTCAGTCTTTGTAATATTATATACTGTGGTAGAGTTTGAAGAAGTTTGATCTATTGTATCAGATTTGGTGAGCTGTAGAAAAAAGCTGTTTGATAGGATTCTTGATAAGCTTGTATGAGTGAGATTATGTCTACTTCCACTACTACTGCTGATGCTCCACCTGCTCCAGTGGTTGTAGAACAACATAATTTAGGTAACAATTCTTCTCATCGCTAAAATTTTGTGTTAGTTAGATAACAATTCATGTTAGCAGTAACAGTTTGTGTAGTCATGTAACAATTCCTGTTATTGCTAACAATTTGTTTAAGTTAGTTAACAATTCTTGTTATCGCTAACAATTTGTGTAATTTAGGTAATAATTTTTGGTATCGCAAACTGTTTGTTTAATTTAGGTAGCAATTCTTGTTATTGCTAACAGTTTGTGTAATTTAGGTAAAATTTCTTGTTATCGCTAACAATTTGTGTAACTTAGGTATGTTTTTCTACAACCACCGGTGCAGGTGGAGGAGCAGCAGTAGTAGTAGAAGTAGACATGATACACTCTCAGAAGCTATCAAGAATCCTACCAAACAGCTGTTCTTAAGTGCTCACCAATTCTTATACAAGCATCCAAATCTCACAAAACTCTATCAGAATATAGAGTAACATAAACACTCACAACTCCCAAAGTTTCAGCACAATTGACCCAACAACACTCAAGATATGATACTCAGAAGTTTCCCAAAAACTGTTTGCAGTTTTACTACTTGGAAGTATGAATACATAAAAATGCTGTATGTCCTAAGTCTTATACTTTCGGTGTTCTACCGCCGATAACAGTGTACCTTAGAGGTACGTCCAAAATCAACACACCTACTGAGATCTACGTGTCTTTGATCGTGCCAACCCAATCTATCATTGTACAGTCAATATTACTCAAAAATCTAGATTAAGTGTTTGTACAAATACTTGTCGGCTAAGTCACTTGTGATACTCTTCTGAATCTCGTCCGTTGACTAGATTCATATCAATTTTACAGCTCAGATCGAACAATGGTGGTGAATATACATCAAAAGAGTTTGAAACCTTTTTACTCGAGGAAGGCATTAGTCATCTATTGACTGTTCCATATTCACCGGAACAAAATGGGGTGTCGGAAAGACTGAATAGAACTCTCACGGAAAGCTCTAGGTCTATGCTCGCAGATAAAAATGTGGATCCGAAATTCTGGGCTGAGGCTCTAAATTGTGCAGTTTATATTAAAAATAGGATAGGATCAAGATCGGTGGAAACTACTCCTTACGAGATCTGGACAGGTAGCAAACCAGATGTTAGCCATTTTAAGGTCTTTGGTAGTCAATGCTTCATTTTGGATACGTCTACAGATAGATGGAAAATGGAACCGAAAGGATTACCGGGTATTCTGTTAGGATATGATGATCACTCAAAAGGTTATAGAGTCTTTGTGTTTGACAGGCAGAAAATAGTTGTAGCTAGAAACATCATTGTTAAAGATGAACTAGACTCCATAGATTTATTTCAAATGACAGAGCAGCAAAAGCACCAAAAAGTACAGGAGTATGTCATCTTAGATTGCATGTAGGAAATTGTCCCACAGATTCCACAAACTCCGGTTATGACTCCGGAGTCAGATTCTCTCCAAGTTCCTCCCCAACTTCGGGTCTTGACTGACCAACAGCAGTCAATACACACGGATTGCAACCAGCGCAATCAAGAACACACGGATCGCAACCAACGCAATCAGCGCAATGCGCGGCATCCGACGATGTCAGCCTCAGAATTTCCGAGGGGAAGAAGATCAAGCAGCCGCTTGCAAGCAAGCTCTCACTTTGCCTACTCGGCAGTCTCAGGGGAGCCCTTGACCATCCAAGAGGCCTTCTTATCACCAGAGCGGAATCACTAGATTGAGGCGACAAACGACGAAATGAAGTCGATCATGGAGGCTCAAACATGGGAGCTCCTGGACCTTCCTCCAGAACCGAAAAGCGATCGGCAGCAAATGGGTATTCAAGGTGAAGTTAAATCCCGATAACACCATTGAACACTATAATGCCAGACTTGTGGCGAAGGGGTACAATCAAAAGGAAGGAATTGATTTTGAAGAAACATTTTCTCCGGTTGTAAGATTTCCAACAATTAGGATTTTGCTGTCCCTAGCTGCTATAGAAGATATGGAAATTCATCAGATGGATGTAAAAACGGCCTTTTTGCATGGAGAACTATTAGAGACCATTTACATGCAGAAGCCTGAAAAGTATGTGGAACCAGGAAAATAGCACTTAGTATGCAAGTTGCTAAAATCTTTGTACGGCCTAAAACAGGCCCCCAGACAGTGGAATATAAAGCTTGATGAACTTCTTTACTAGTCTAGGATTTCAAAGGATAAGTTTTGATCACTCTGTCTACGTTCTAAAGGGTGAAAATAGGATAGTGTATATTTCAGTATATGTAGATGATTTGCTATTAATTAGCAAATAAATGGCTGAAATTAACAAAATCAAAACTGCTCTAAACTCACAGTTCGAGATGAAAGACCTCGGTGAGGCAAAATATATTTTGGGTATCCAGGTAGAGAGGGACAGAAATAAGAAAATTATAATATTGACTCAAAAAGAGGCTATTGGAAACATGTTAGATGAGTACGGAATGCAGGGGGCAAAAGGATGTTTAACTCCAATGGAGTTTCAGCAAAAGTTAGAGGTAGAAGAGACAGAACCAGGTGTCATTGTTAGCGAGTATTTAGAGTCAGGGAAGAATGATCCTATGACAATAATACCTTATAGAAAAATAGTGGGAAGCTTAATATATTTCATGAACTGTACCCGTCCTGACATTGCTGCAGCAGTCGCGGTATTGAGCAGGAGTCTAGAAAATCTGAGAAAATCTGATCTTGATGCAGCAAAGAGAGTCTTAAGATATTTGGCAGGAACTAAAGATCTCAAACTCACTCTAGGCGGAGGAGAAGTCAAGCTGCAGACAT
Organism: Zygnema cylindricum; assembly: GCA_037447655.1. Taxonomy (NCBI): domain Eukaryota; kingdom Viridiplantae; phylum Streptophyta; class Zygnematophyceae; order Zygnematales; family Zygnemataceae; genus Zygnema; species Zygnema cylindricum. The sequence continues at coordinate 101,334 of JBBHKE010003513.1, forward strand.
GGAGTGATGCAAGCTATGGCGACATGCCAAGCCGGAAATCACCCACGGGATTCGTTCTACAAATTGGGAACAGTACTTGTTGTTGGAGCAGCAAACTTCAAAAGGTTACAACATAGTCAACAATAGAGTCAAAATATATGGCAGCAAGCTCGGCCCTCAAAGAACTCTTATGGGTAAAATCCATGTTACAAGAACTAGGATACATGCAAGTTGGTCCACAGGTGATCTGGTGTGATACCAGGCTGCCATTGCCATTGCTTCTAACCCGAGTCATCACTTCAAAAGCAAGCACATGGATGTACGATTACACTTTGTAAGAGAAAAAGTGTTCTCTAGAGTGATTAAATTATGTTACTTACCAGATGCAAAAATGATTGCTGATATGCTCACTAAAGCTCTTCCTACTCCTAAGCTGAAGTATTGTATGGAAGCAGTGGGATTAACTGAATAGTTGAATTGCTGCACTGCTATATTGCTATGCTGCAATACTGCGCTAGTTTATCACCGCAGCTGCGCTGGTATACTGAGTCTAAAGCTTTAGGGGAGTGTTGTCTTTTGGAAAGCTCTCAGTCTCAGAGCAGCGGAGCAACTATACAGACAGCAGCGCAGCTGCTATACGGAAGAGCAGCGCAGCTGCTATACAGCAGAGCTGCGCAGCAGCAAAGCAGCGCAGCAGCGAAGCTGCAATACAGACAGGACAAACGCAGCTGCGGTCACTTTGGATAAGATCCGTACAGACAACGCAACTGCTACTATCTTGGATATGATTTGGTGCAGGACACCGCAACCGCGGGTGATATAAATGTGATCCGGTACGGGACAACGCAGCTGCGATTGATATGAATCTTGTCAACTGACGAGATTCATAAGAGTATCACAAGTGACTTAGCCGACAAGTATTTGTACAATAACTTAATATAGATTCTGAGTAATATTGACTGTACAATGATAGGATGGGTTGGCACGATCAAGAACACGTAGATCTCAGTAGGTGGGTTGATTCTGGACGTACCTCCCAAGTACATTGTTATCGGCGGTAGAACACCGAAAGTATAAGACTTAGGACTTAGAGCATTTTTATGAATCCAGACTTCCAAGTAGTAAAACTGCAGACAGTTTTTGGGAAACTTCTGAGTATTATATCTTGAGTGTTGTTGGGTCAATTCTGCAGAAACTTTGGGAGTTGTCAGTATTTATGTTACTCTATATTCTGATAGAGTTTTGTGAGATTTGGATACTTGTATAAGAATAGGTGAGCACTTAAGAACAGCTGTTTGGTAGGATTCTTGATAGCTTCTGAGAGTGTATCATGTCTACTTCTACTACTACTGCTGCTCCTCCACCTGCACCGGTGGTTGTAAAACAACACTACTAAGATCTACGTGTCCTTGATCGTGCCAACCCAATATATCATTGTACAGTCAATATTACTCAGAATCTAGATTAAGTGTTTGTACAAATACTTGTCGGCTAAGTCACTTGTGATACTCTTATGAATCTCGTCCGTTGACTAGATTCATATCAATCACAGCTGCGTTGTCCCGTACCGGATCACATTTACATCACCCGCGGCTGCGGTGTCCTGCACCGAATCATATCCAAGATAGTAGCAGCTGCGTTGTCCGTACGGATCTTATCCAACGTAACCGCAGCTGCGTTTGTCCTGTCTGTGTCGCAGCTTCGCTGCTGCGCTGCTCTGTGTGCGCTGCTGCGCAGCTCTGCTGTATAGCAGCTGCGCTGCTCTTCCGTATAGCAGCTCGCTGCTGTCTGTTAGTGTGTGCTGCTGCGCTGCTCTGAGACTGAAAGCTTTCCAAAAAGACAACACTCCCCTAAAGCTTTAGAATCAGTATACCAGCGCAGCTGCGGTGATAAACTAGCGCAGTATCGCAGCATAGCAGTATAGCAATTAGCTATTCACTTAATCCCACTGCTTCCCTACAATACTTCAGCTTAGGAGCAGGAAGAGCTTTAGTGAGCATATCAGCAATCATTTTTGCATCTGGTAAGTAACATAATTTAATCACTCTAGAGAACACTTTTTCTCTTACAAAGTGTAATCGTACATCCATGTGCTTGCTTTTGAAGTGATGACTCGGGTTATAAGCAATGGCAATGGCAGCCTGGTTATCACACCAGATCACGTGCGGACCAACTTGCATGTATTCTAGTTCTTGTAACATGGAATTTACCCATAAGAGTTATTTGAGGGCCGAGCTTGCTGCCATATATTTCGACTCCATTGTCGACTGTGCTGTCACCTTTTGAAGTTTGCTGCTCCAGCAGCAAGTACCGTTCCCAACTTGTAGACGAATCCCGTGGTGGATTTTCGGCTTGGCATGTCGCCATAGCTTGCATCACTCCATGTATGTAGCTTGACTTCTCCTCCGCCTAGAGTGAGTTTGAGATCTTTAGTTCCGGCCAAATATCTTAAGACTCTCCTTGCAGCATCAAGATCAGATTTTCTCGGATTTTTTAGACTCCTACTACCTCGATTGCTGCAGCAATGTCAGGACATGTACAGTTCATGAAATATATTAAGCTTCCCACTATCTGTCTATAAGGTATTATTGTTATAGGATCATTCTCCCCTGACTCTAAATACTCGCTAACAATGACACCTGGTTCTGTCTCTTCTCCCTCTAACTTCTGCCGAAACTCTATTGGAGTTAAACATTCTTTTGCCCCCCGCATTCCGTACTCATCTAACATGTTTCCAATAGCCTCTTTTTGAGTCAATATTATTATTTTCTTATTTCTGTCCCTTTCTACCTGGATACCCAAAATATATTTTGCCTCACCGAGGTCTTTCATCTCGAACCGTGAGTTTAGAGCATTTTTTATTTTGTTAATTTCAGCCATTGATTTGCTAATTAATAGCAAATCATCTACATATACTGCTATATACACTATCACATTTTCACCCTTGAGAACGTAGACAGAGTGATCAGAACTTATCATTTGAAATCCTAGTCTAGTCAAGAATTCATCAAGCTTTATATTCCACCGTCTGGGGGCCTGTTTTAGGCCGTACAAAGATTTTAGCAACTTGCATACTAAGTGCTCTTTTCCTGGTTCCACATACTTTTCAGGCTGCTGCATGTAAATGGTCTCTTCTAGTTTTCCATGCAAAAGGCCGTTTTTACATCCATCTGATGAATTTCCATATCTTCTATAGCAGCTAGGGACATCAAGATTCTAACCGTTGGAAATCTTACAACCGAAGAAAATGTTTCTTCAAAATCGATTCCTTCCTTTTGATTGTACCCTTTGGCCACAAGTCTGGCCTTATAGCGTTCAATGGTGTTATCGGGATTTAACTTCACCTTGAATACCCATTTGCTGCCGATCGCTTTTCGGTCCAGAGGAAGGTCCACAAGCTCCCATGTTTGAGCCTCCATGATCGACTTCATTTCGTCGTTTGCCGCCTCAATCCAGTGATTCCGCTCTGGTGATGAGAAGGCCTCTGGATGGTCAAGGGCTCCCCTGAGACTGCGGAGTAGGCAAAGTGAGAGCTTGCTTGCAGGCGGCTGCTTGATCTTCTTTTGAGGCTGAGATCGTCGGATGCCGCGCATTGCGCTGATTGCGCTGATTCCGCTGGTTGCGATCCGTGTGTATTGACTGCTGTTGGTTAGTCTGGACCCGAAGTTGGTGAGGAACTTGGAGAGAGTCTGACTCCGGAGTCATAACCGGAGTTTGTGGAATCTGCGGGACAATTTCCTGCATGCAATCTAAGATGACATACTCCTGTACTTTTTGTTGCTTTTGCTGCTCTGTCATTTGAAATAAATCTATGGAGTCTAGTTCATCTTTAACAATGATGTTTCTAGCTACAACTATTTTCTGCCTTTCAAACACAAAGACTCTATAACCTTTTGAGTGATCATCATATCCTAACAGAATACCCGGTAATCCTTTCGGTTCCATTTTCCATCTATCTGTAGATGTATCCAAAATGAAGCATTGACTACCAAAGACCTTGAAATGGCTAACATCTGGTTTGCTACCTGTCCAGATCTCGTAAGGAGTAGTTTCCACCGATCTTGATCCTATCCTATTTTTAATATAAACTGCACAATTTAGAGCCTCACCCATAATTTCGGATCCACACTTTTATCTGCGAGCATAGACCTAGAGCTTTCCGTGAGAGTTCTATTCAGTCTTTCCGACACCCCATTTTGTTCCGGTGAATATGGAACAGTCAATAGATGACGAATGCCTTCCTCGAGTAAAAAGGTTTCAAATTCTTTCGATGTATATTCACCACCATTGTCCGATCTGAGCTGCAAAATAGGTAAATTATGAAGTTTTTCAACCCATGCTTTATAGTGTTTGAAGTGACCAAACACTTCACTCTTTTCCTTCATGAAGTAAACCTTTGTAAACCTGGAGAAATCACGTGTGAAGGTGACCATGTATTTCATCCCCCCGGCAGATGGAACCTTCGCAAGACTAAAAACATCCGAATGAATTTGTTGCAGCAGTTTCGTTGACCGATGCTCTGACTCCTTAGGAAATGGTAATCGGTGGATTTTGCCTAAAGCACAACCATCACAAGTTTTGACCGGCTCATCTGTGAGTGATACACCATCTATTTTTCTAGCAAGGACCATTTTCTTCAAACTATCATAGTTTACATGGCCTAATCTTTTATGCCACAACTCGTCTGAGTGCAAAACACCGGAGTACAAAACATCATTTTCCTTTGTATTAGCCATATCCATGCGATACATCTTGCTACTATCTCTAGTACCTGTAACTACAACCTTGCCGTTTTTGCTAACAACCTGCCGACCGTTTTTCAAACTAACCTCAAAGACTTTACTCTCAACCAACGACGTAGAAAACAGATTTTTCTTAAAGTCAGGCACAAAAAAGACATTGTGAAGAGTCCTTTCAATTGCTTTTCCATCCACATCAACTAGCAAGGACACATCACCCATTGCACGAGTTTGGACACTTATTCCACAGGCATAATAAATATTTTTCTCCGGCGTTGTTTCTTATTTTTGAATATGGCCTTGTTCCAACACATATGGGCTGACGCTCCTGTATCCATAATCCATCCAGGGTCCTTTGCGCCTTCCATTGCTGCCGCCATAACGAATAGATCCGTGTCGTCCTCCTCAGAAAATGTTAGAGTCTCGTCTTGGAGTGATGAAGAAGCTGAAAACAGTGCATTTCCACGAGGTGTAGGCCTCGTGAAGCTTTTGTAAAACAGACTTTTTGCCATTGCGACCTGTATAAACCTATATCGTTAGCTTGTTAAAGTTTAGGACAGAATTTGTATCCATGACCTCTCTCACTACATTAAAAACATACAGTAATTGATTGTCTATTTCCACCCTGATTAAACTGTCTAAACTAGGTAAACTGATTACGTTGCTGATTAAATTGACCTTTTTTCCCAAAGTCTGAATTAAAAGCCTCTACTTGCTCAACATTGAGAATATTAGATGTAGCTTCCTCTTCTAGTAAAATATTGATGGCTAACTGTAAAGTCCAGCTAGCTTTATCTTTCTGTTTGAGTATGTCAGATGCTCCTTTCATACTACGAGGGAGACCCCGCATGAGCAATGCTGCCTGTTGAAACTGAGGAAACACCCCACCGGCACAAGCATGTGCATCTACAAGAATACGAAATTTGTTATAATATTCAGCCATTGTACCGCCAGTGTACCTATAGTCCCAAATTTTTCCAGCGAATAGAAGCTCTTCGTGAACATTGGCCTTTTCATAATCACTTTTAATGGATTTCCAGATATCAATTGCCTTTTTCATTTTTATCCGAGACATAGCTAAGTCCTTAAATATACAAAAATTCAAAATAGAACGAGCCTGCGTATTTTTCTTAGACCATGACAGATCAGATTCATCCAGAGAACCATCCAAAATATCCAAAAGATTGACATTTTCAAAATGTGTCTCCACCATATCCGCCCAGTAAATATACTTATCCCCAGAAAAGATAGGAATTCTTGATGACAGGCCCATAACCTGTTGTTCTACAACCACCGGTGCAGGTGGAGGAGCAGCAATAGTAGTAGAAGTAGACATGATACACTCTCAGAAGCTATCAAGAATCCTACCAAACAGCTGTTCTTAAGTGCTCACCATTCTTATACAAGCATCCAAATCTCACAAAACTCTATCAGAATATAGAGTAACATAAACAATCACAACTCCCAAAGTTTCAGCACAATTGACCCAACAACACTCAAGATATGATACTCAGAAGTTTCCCAAAAACTGTTTGCAGTTTTACTACTTCGAAGTATGAATACATAAAAATGCTGTATGTCCTAAGTCTTATACTTTCAGTGTTCTACCGCCGATAACAGTGTACCTGAGAGGTACGTCCAAAATCAACACACCTACTGAGATCTACGTGTCCTTGATCGTGCCAACCCAATCTATCATTGTACAGTCAATATTACTCAAAAATCTAGATTAAGTGTTTGTACAAATACTTGTCGGCTAAGTCACTTGTGATACTCTTTTGAATCTCGTCCGTTGACTAGATTCATATTAATCGCAGCTGCGTTGTCCCGTACCGGATCACATTTAAGATAGTAGCAGCTGCGTTGTCCGTACGGATCTTATCCAACGTAACCGCAGCTGCGTTTGTCCTGTCTGTGTCGCAGCTTCGCTGCTGCGCTGCTCTGCTGCTGCGCTGCTGCGCAGCTCTGCTATATAGCAGCTGCGCTGCTCTTCCGTATAGCAGCTGAGCTGCTGTCTGTATAGTTGCTGTGCTGCTGCGCTGCTCTGAGACTAAATGCTTTCCAAAAAGACAACAAGGTAAACATTCTTGTTTTCGCTAACAATTTGCGTAATTTAGGTAACAATTTTTGGTATCGCAAACTGTTTGTTTAATTTAGGTAAGAAATTCTTGTTATTGCTAACAGTTTCTGTAAGTTAGGTAATAATTCTTGTTAGCTCAAACAGTTTATAGAAGTTAGATAACTGTTATTGTTTATGCTAACACTTTTTGTACTTTAGGTAACAATTCTTGTTATCGCTAAATGTTTGTGTAATTTAGGTAACAATTCTTGTTATTGCTAACTGTTTCTATAATTTAGGTAACAATTCTTATTATCACAAACTGTTTGCGTAAGTTAGGTAACCATTCTTGTTAGCGCTAACAGTTTGTGTAAGTTTGGTAACTATTCTTGTTATCGTTAACTGTTTGTGTAATTTAGGTAATAATTCCTGTTATCGCTAACTGTTTGTGTAATCTAGCATAAAATTATTGTTATTGCTAACAATTTTTGTAAGTTAGATAACATTTTCTGTTAGCGCAAACATTTTGTGTAATTAAGATAACAATTCTTGTGATCGCTAACAGTTTGTGTAAGTTAGATAACTATTCCTGTTAGCGGTAACAGTTTGTGTAAGTTAGGTAACAATTCCTGTTATTGCTAACAATTTGTGTAAGTTAGTTAACAATTCTTATAATCGCTAACAGTTTTTGTAATTTAGGTAACTATTTTTTGTTATTGCTAACTGTTTGTGTAATTTAGGTAATAATTCTTGTTATCGCTAACAATTTGTGTAATTTAGGTAAGAATTCTTGTTATCGCTAACAGATTTTGTAATTTAGGTAACAATTCTTGTTATCGCTAACTGTTTGTGTAATTAAGGTAACAATTCTATTATCACTAACAGTTTGTGTAAGTTAGGTAACAATTATTGTTAGCGCTAACAGTTTTTGTAAGTTAGGTAACTATTCTTGTTAGCGCTAACAGTTTGTGTAAGTTAGATAACAATTTCATTTATCGCTAATAGTTTGCGTAAGTTGGGTAACAATTGTTGTCAGCGCTAACAGTTTGTGTAAGTTAGGTAACAATTCCTGTTATCGCTAACAGTTTGTGTAAGTTAGGTAACCATTCTTGTTAGCGCTAACAATTTGTGTAAGTTAGATAACAATTCATGTTATCGCTAACAGTTTGTGTAATTTAGGTATCTATTTTTTGTTATTGCTAACTGTTAGTGTAATTTAGGTAATAATTCTTGTTATCGCTAACAGTTTGTGTAATTTAGGTAAGAATTCTTGTTATCGCTAACAGATTTTGTAATTTAGGTAACAATTCTTGTTATCGCTAACTGTTTGTGTAATTAAGGTAACAATTCTTATTATCACTAACAGTTTGCGTAAGTTAGGTAACAATTCTTGTTAGCGCTAATAGTTTTTGTAAGTTAGGTAACTATTCTTGTTAGCGCTAACAGTTTGTGTAAGTAAGATAACTATTTCATTTATCGCTAATAGTTTGCGTAAGTTGGGTCACAATTCTTGTTAGCGCTAACAGTTTGTGTAAGTTAGGTAACAATTCTTGTTATCGCTAACAGTTTTTGTAATTTAGGTAACTATTATTTGTTATTGCTAACTGTTAGTGTAATTTAGGTAAGAATACTTGTTATCGCTAACAGTTTTTGTAAGTTAGGTAACCATTCTTGTTAGCGCTAACAGTTTGTGTAAGTTAGATAACAATTTCATTTATCGCTAATAGTTTGCGTAAGTTGGGTAACAATTCTTCTTAGCGCTAATAGTTTGTGTAAGTTAGTTAACAATTCCTGTTATCGCTAACAGTTTGTGTAAGTTAGGTAACCATTCTTGTTAGCGCAAACAATTTGTGTAAGTTAGATAACAATTCTTGCTATCCCTAACAGTATGTGTAATTTAAGTAAGAATTCTTGTTATCGCTAACAGATTTTGTAATTTAGGTAACAATTCTTGTTATCGCTAACTGTTTCTGTAATTAAGGTAACAATTCTTATTATCACTAACAGTTTGCGTAAGTTAGGTAACAATTCTTGTTAGCGCTAACAGTTTTTGTAAGTTAGGTGACTATTCTTGTTAGCGCTAACAGTTTGTGTAAGTTAGGTAACAATTCTTGTTATCGCTAATAGTTTTTGTAATTTAGGTAACTATTATTTGTTATTGCTAACTGTTTCTGTAATTTAGGTAAGAATACTTGTTATCGCTAACAGTTTTTGTAAGTTAGGTAACCATTCTTGTTAGCGCTAACTGTTTGTGTAAGTTAAATAACAATTCCTATTATCGCTAACAATTTGTGTAAGTTAGGTAATAATTCATGTTATCGCTAAGAGTTTGTGTAAGTTAGATAACAATTTCATTTATCGCTAAGAGTTTGTGTAAGTTGGGTAAGAATTCTTCTTAACGCTAATAGTTTGTGTAAGTTAGGTAACAATTCCTGTTATCGCTAACAGTTTGTGTAAGTTAGGTAACCATTCTTGTTAGCGCAAACAGTTTGTGTAAGCTAGATAACAATTCTTGTTATCCCTAACAGTATGTGTAATTTAAGTAAGAATTCTTGTTATGGCTAACAGATTTTCTAATTTAGGTAACAATTCTTGTTATCGCTAACAGTTTGTATAAGTTAGGTAACCATTCTTGTTAGCGCTAACAGTTTGTGTAATTTAAATAACAATTCTTATTATCGCTAACAATTTGTGTAAGTTAGGTAACAATTCATGTTATCGCTGACTGTTTGTGTAAATTAGGTAACCATTCTTGTTAGCGCTAACAATTTCTGTAATTTAGATAAGAATTGCTGTTATCTCTAATTATTTGTGTAATTTAGGCAACAATTTTTGATTTCGCTAACAATTTGTGTAGTGTAGGCTACGATTCTTGTTATCGCTAACTATTTGTGTAATTTAGGTAACAATTCTAGTTATCGCTAACTATTTGTGTAATTTAGGTAACATTTCATGTTATCGCTAACAGTTTGTGTAATTTAGGTAACCATTTATTGTTATCTCTAACTCTTTGTGTAATTTAGGTAACAATTCTGTTATCGCTAAATGTTTGTGTAATTTAGGTAACAATTCTTGTTATCGCGAACTCTTTGTTTAATTTAGGTAACCATATATTGTTATCTCTAACTGTTTGTGTAATTTAGGTAACAATTCCTGTTATCTCTAACTGTTTGTGTAATTTAGGTAATAATTCATGTTATCGATAACTGTTTGTGTAAATTAGGTAACCATTCTTGTTAGCGCTAACAATTTCTGTAATTTAGATAAGAATTGCTGTTATCTCTAATTATTTGTGTAATTTAGGTAACAATTTTTGATTTCGCTAACAATTTGTGTAGTGTAGGCTACGATTCTTGTTATCGCTAACTATTTGTGTAATTTAGGTAACAATTCTAGTTATCGCTAACTATTTGTGTAATTTAGGTAACATTTCATGTTATCGCTAACAGTTTGTGTAATTTAGGTAACCATTTATTGTTATCTCTAACTCTTTGTGTAATTTAGGTAACAATTCTGTTATCGCTAAATGTTTGTGTAATTTAGGTAACAATTCTTGTTATCGCGAACTCTTTGTTTAATTTAGGTAACCATATATTGTTATCTCTAACTGTTTGTGTAATTTAGGTAACAATTTCTGTTATCTCTAACTGTTTGTGTAATTTAGGTAATAATTCATATTATCGCTAACAATTTGTGTAATTTAGGTAACAATTCTTGATATTGCTAACAATTTGTTTAATTTAGGTAACAATTCTTGTTAGCGCTAAGAGTTTGTGTAAATTAGATAACAATTCCTATTATTGCTAACACTTTTGTGTAATTTAGGTAACAATTCTTGTTATCGCTAACAATTTCTGTAATTTAGGTAACAATTTATGTAATCGCTAATTGTTTGTGTAATTTAGTTAATAATTCCTGTTATCGCTAACTGCTTGTTTAATTTAGGTAAGAATTTTTGTTATCGCTAACTGTTTGTGTAATTTATGTAACAATTATTGTTAACAATAACAATTTGTGTAATTTAGGTAACAATTCTTGTTATCGCTAATAGTTTGTGTAATTTTGGTAACAATTCTTTTTATCGCTAACTGTTTGTATAATTTACGTAACGATTTTTGTTATCGCTAACAATTTCTGTAATTTAGGTAACAAGTCCTGTTACCGCTAACAGTTTGTGTAAGTTAGGTAACCATTCTTGTTAGCCTGACAATTTGTGTAAGTTAGATAACAATTCTTGTTATCGCTTACTGTTTGTGTAACTTAGGTTACTATTCTTGTTATCGCTAACAATTTGTGTAATTTAGGTTACAATTTTTGTTATTGTTACCTGTTTGTGTAGTTTTGGTAACAATTCTTGTTATTGTTAACAATTTGAGCAATTTAGGTTACAATTGTTGTTACCTCTAACTGTTTTTGTAATTTAGGTAACAATTCTTCTTATCGCTAACTGTTTGTGTAATTAAGGTAACCATTCTTGTTAGCGCTAAGAGTGTGTGTAAGTGAGATAACAATTCTTATTGCCCCTAACAGTTTGTGTAATTTAGGAAACAGTTCTTGTTATCGATAACTGTTTGTGTAATTTAGGTAACAATTCTTCTTATCGCTAACAATATGTGTAATATAGGCTACAACTCTTGTTATCGCTAAGTGTTTGTGTAATTTAGGAAACAATTCCTATTATCGCTAAAAGTTTGTGTAATTTAGGTTACAATTCTTGTTATCGCTAACTGTTTGTGTAATTTAGGTGACTGTTTTTGTTATCGCTAACAGTTTGTGTAATTTAGGTAATAATTATTGTTATCGATAACTGTTTTTGTAAATTAGGTAACCATTATTGTTAGCGCCAACAATTTGTGTAATTTAGATAACAATTCCTGTTATCGCTAACTATTTGTGTAATTTAGGTAACAATTTTTGATTTCGCTAACAATTTGTGTGGTTTAGGCTACAATTCTTGTTATCGCTAACAGTTTGTGTAATTTAGGTAACCATTTATCGTTATCTCTAACTGTTTGTGTAATTTAGGTAACAATTCAAGTTATCGCTAACAGTTTGTGTAATTTAGCAACTGTTTCCTGTTAGCGCAAACAGTTTGTGTAATTTAGATAACTAATCCGTTTATCGCTAACTGTTTGTGTAATTTAGGTAACAATTCTTGTTATTGCTAACAATTTGTGTAATTTAGGTTAGAATTGTTGTTACCGCTAACTGTTTTTGTAATTTATGTAAAATTCTTGTTATCGCTAACTGTTTGTGTAATTAAAGTGAGAATTCTTGTTATTGCTAGCAGTTTGTGTAATTTAGGAAACAAGTATTGTTATCTCTAATTGTTTGTGTAAGTTAGATAACAATTCTTGTTAGCGCTAAGACTGTGTGTAAGCGAGATAACAATTCTTGTTGTCCCTAATTGTTTGTGTAATTTAGCAAACAATTCTTATTATCATTATCTGTTGTGTTATTTAGATAACAATTCTTGTTATCACTAAATGTTTGTGTAATTTAGGTAACAATTCCGCCTTTAGCTAACAGTTTGTGTAATTTAGGTAATAATTATTGTTAGCGCAAACAGTTTGTGTAATTTAGATAACAAATCCTGTTATCGCTAACTGTTTTTGTAATTTAGGTTACAATTCTTGTTATCTTTAACAGTTTGTGTAATTTAGGTAACAATTTCTGTTATCGCTAACTGTTTGTGTAATTTAGGTAATATTTCTTGTTATCGCTAATTGTTTGTGTAATTTAGGTAACAATTCTTGTTATCGCTAACTGTTTCTGTAATTTAGGTAACTATTATTGTTATCGCTAACAATTTGTGTAATTTAGGTTACAATTCTTGTTATCGCTAACTGTTTGTGTAATTTAGGTAACAATTCTTTTTATCGCTAACTGTTTGTGTAATTTAGTTAACAATTTTTGTTATCGCTAACAGTTTGTGTAATTTAGGTAACAAGTCTTGTTACGGCTAGCAATTTGTGTAAGTAAGGTAACCATTGTTGTTAGCGCTAACAGTTTGTGTAAGTTAGATAACATTTCTTGTTATCGCTTACTGTTTGTGTAATTTAGGTAACTATTATTGTTATCGCTAACAATTTGTGTAATTTAGGTTACAATTCTTGTTATCGCTAACTGTTTGTGTAATTTAGGTAACTATTATTGTTATCGCTAACAGTTTGTGTAATTTAGATAACAATTACTGTTATCGTTAATTGTTTGTGTAATTTAGGAAACAATTCTTGTTATCGCTAACTTTTTGTAACATTTAGGTAACAATTCTTGTTTTCGCTAACAGTTTGTGTAATTTAGGTAACAATTCTTGTTATTGCTAACAATTTGTGTAATTTTGGTTACAATTGTTGTTACCGCTAACTGTTTTTGTAATTTAGGTAATAATTCTTGTTATCGCTAACTGTTTGTGAAATTAAGGTGAAATTTTTTTTGAAATCGCTAATAGTTTGTGTAATTTAGGTAACAAGTATTGTTATCGCTAACGGTTTGTGTAAGTTAGGAAAAAAATCTTGTTATCGCTAATTGTTTGTGTAATTTAGATAACAATTTTTTTTATCGCTAACTATTTTTGTCAGTTTGTGTAATATAGGTAACAATTTCTGTTATCGCTAATCGTTTGTGTAATTTAGGTAATATTTCTTGTTTTCGCTAACTGTTTGTGTAATTTAGGTAACGATTCTTGTAATCGCTAACTCTTTGTGAAAATTAGGTAACTATTATTGTTATCGCTAAGATTTGTGTAATTTAGGTTTCAATTCTTGTTATCGCTAACTGTTTGTGTAATTTAGATAACAATTACTGTTATTGCTAACTGTTTGTATAAGTTAGGAAACAATTTTTGTTTTCGCTAACTGTTTGTGTAATTTAGGTAACAATTTTTGTTATTGCTAACAGTTTGTGTAATTTAGATAGCAATTCCTGTTATCGCTAACAGTTTGTGTAATTTAGGTGACAATTCTTGTTATCGCTAATAGTTTGTGTAATTTAGGTATCAACTATTGTTATTGCTAACAGTTTGTGTAAGTTAGGTAACCATTTTTGTAAGCGCTTACTGTTTGTGTAATTTAGGAAACAATTCTTGTTATCGCTAACTGTTTGTGTAATTAAGGTAACAATCCTTGTTATCGCTAACATTTTGTGTAATTAAGGTAAAAATTCCGGTTACCACTAACAGTTTGTGTAAGTTAGGTCACCATCTTCTTATCGCTAACTGTTTGTGTAATTTAGGTAACAATTCTTGTTATCGCTAACAGTTTTTGTAATTTAGGTAATAATTCATCTAAGCGCAAATAGTTTTTGTAATTTAGATAACAAATCCTGTTATCGCTAACTGTTTGTGTAATTTAGTAAAAATTCTTTTTATCGCTAAGTGTTTGTGTAATTTAGGTTACAATTCTTGTTATCGCTAACAGTTTGTGTAATTTAGGTAATAATTCTTGTTAGCGCAAACGGTTTGTGTAATTTAGATAACAAATCCTGTTATCGGTAACAGTTTGTGTAATTTATGTTATAATTCCTGTTAGCATAAACACTTTGTGTAATTTAGATAACAAATCCTGTTATCGCTAACTGTTTGTGTAATTTAGGTAACAATTCTTGTTATCGCTAACTGTTTGTGTAATTAAGGTTACAATTCTGGTTATCTTTAACAGTTTGTGTAATTTAGGTAACAATTTATTTTATCGCTAACTGTTTGTGTTATTTAGGTAATATTTCTTGTTATCGCTAAGTGTTTGTTTAATTTAGGTAACAATTTTTGTTATCGCTAACTATTTGTGTAATTTAGGTAACTATTCTTGTTATGGGTAACAATTTGTGTAATTAAGGTTATAATTCTAGTTATCATTAACTGTTTGTGTAATTTTGGTAACAATTTTTTTTATCGCTATCTGTTTGTGTAATTTATCTAACAATTTTTGTTATCGCTTACAGTTTGTGTAATTTAGGTAACAGTTCCTGTTAGCGCTAACAGTTTGTGTAAGTTAGAAAACAATTTTTGTTATCACTTCCTGTTTGTGTAATTTAGGTAACTATTATTTTTATCGGTAACAATTTTTGTAATTTAGGTTACAATTCTTGTTATCGCTAACTGTTTGTGAAAGTTAGGTAACTATCTTGTTATCGCTAACTGTTTGTGTAATTTAGGTGACAATTCTTGTTATTGCTAATAGTTTGTGTAATTTAGGTAATAATTCCTGTTATCGCTGACAGTTTGTGTAATTTGGGTAACAATTCCTGTTAGGGCAAACAATTTGTGTAATTTAGATAATACTTCCTGTTATCGCTAACTGCTTGTGTAATTTAGGTAACAATTTTTGTTAACACTAACAATTTGTGTAATTTAGGTAACAATTCTTGTTATCGCTAACAGTTTGTGTAATTTTGGTAACAATCCTTGTTATCGCCAACAAGGTTTGTGTAATTTGGGAAACAATTCATGTTATCGCTAACTGTTTGTGTAATTTAGGTAACAATTCTTTTTATCGGTAACTGTTTGTGTCTGTTTGTGTAATTTAGGTATCAATTTTTGTTACCTCTAACTGTTTTTGTAATTTAGGTAACAAATCCTGTTATTGCTAACTGTTTGTGTAATTTAGGTTACAATTCTTGTTATCTTTAACAGTTTGTGTAATTTAGATAACAATTTCTGTTATCGCTAACTGTTTGTGTAATTTAGGTAATATTTCTTGTTATCGCTAACAATTTGTGTAATTTAGGTAACAATTCCGGTTACCACTAACAGTTTGTGTAAGTTAGGTAACCATCTTGTTATCGCTAACAGTTTGTGTAATTTAGGTGACAATTCCTGTTATCGCTAATAGTTTGTGTAATTTAGGTAATAATTCCTGTTATCGCTGACAGTTTGTGTAATTTGGGTAACAATTCCTGTAAGGGCAAACAATTTGTGTAATTTAAATAATAATTCCTGTTATCGCTAACTGCTTGTGTAATTTAGGTAACAATTTTTGTTAACACTAACAATTTGTGTAATTTAGGTAACAATTCTTGTTATCACTAACAGTTTGTGTAATTTTGGTTACAATTCTTGTTATCGCCAACAAGGTTTGTGTAATTTGGGAAACAATTCATGTTATTGCTAACTGTTTGTGTAATTTACGTAACAATTTTTGTTATCGCTAACAATTTCTATAATTTAGGTAACAAGTTCTGTTACCGCTAATAGTTTGTGTAAGTTAGGTAACCCATCTTGTTAGCCTGACAATTTGTGTAAGTTAGATAACAAAATTTGTACTCGCTTACTGTTTGTGTAATTAAGGTAACTATTATTGTTATCGCTAACAATTTGTGTAATTTAGGTTACAATTCTTGTTATCGCAAACTGTTTGTGTAATTAAGGTAACAAGTAGTGTTATCGCTAAAAGTTTTTGTAAGTTAGGTAACCATTCTTGTTAGCGCTAAGAGTGTGTGTAAGTTAGATAACAATTCTTGTTACCTCTAACTGTTTTTGTAATTTAGGTAACAATTCTTGTTATTTCTAACTGTTTGTGTAATTAAGGTGACAATTCTTGTTATCGCTAACAGTTTGTGTAATTTAGATAACAAGTATTGTTATCGCTAACAGTTTGTGTAAGTTAGGTATCCATTTTTGTTAGCGCTAAGAGTGTGTGTAAGTGAGATAACAATTCTTGTTGCCCCTAAATGTTTGTCTAATTTAGGTAAAATTCTTTTTATCGTAAACTGTTTGTGTAATTTAGGTAACAATTCTTGTTATCGCTAACAGTTTGTGTAATTTAGGTAACAATTCTTGTTATTGCTAACAATATTTGTAATTTAGGTTACAATTGTTGTTACCGCTAACTGTTTGTGTAATTTAGGTAACAATTCATGTTATCGCTAACAGTTTGTGTAATTTAGGTAATAATTCCTGTTAGCGCAAAAAGTTTGTGTAATTTAGATAACAAATCCTGTTATTGCTAACTGTTTGTGTAATTTAGGTTACAATTCTTGTTATCTTTAACATTTTGTGTAATTTAGGTAACAATTTCTGTTATCGCTAACTGTTTGTGTAATTTAGGTAATATTTCTTGTTATCGCTAACAATTTGTGTAATTTAGGTAACAATTCCGGTTACCACTAACAGTTTGTGTAAGTTAGGTAACCATCTTGTTATCGCTAACTGTTTGTGTAATTTAGGTGACAATTCGTGTTATCGCTAATAGTTTGTGTAATTTAGGTAATAATTCCTGTTATCGCTGACAGTTTGTGTAATTTGGGTAACAATTCCTGTTAGGGCAAACAATTTCGGTAATTTAAATAATAATTCCTGTTATCGCTAACTGCTTGTGTAATTTAGGTAACAATTTTTGTTAACACTAACAATTTGTGTAATTTAGGTAACAAATTTTGTTATCGCTAACAGTTTGTGTAATTTTGGTTACAATTCTTGTTATCGCCAACAAGGTTTGTGTAATTTGGGAAACAATTCATGTTATTGCTAACTGTTTGTGTAATTTACGTAACAATTTTTGTTATCGCTAACAATTTCTATAATTTAGGTAACAAGTTCTGTTACTGCTAATAGTTTGTGTAAGTTAGGTAACCCATCTTGTTAGCCTGACAATTTGTGTAAGTTAGATAACAATTCTTGTTATCGCTTACTGTTTGTGTAATTTAGGTAACTATTATTGTTATCGCTAACAATTTGTGTAATTTAGGTTACAATTCTTGTTATCGCAAACTGTTTGTGTAATTAAGGTAACAAGTAGTGTTATCGCTAACAGTTTCTGTAAGTTAGGTAACCATTCTTGTTAGCGCTAAGAGTGTGTGTAAGTTAGATAACAATTCTTGTTACCTCTAACTGTTTTTGTAATTTAGGTAACAATTCTTGTTATCGCTAACTGTTTGTGTAATTAAGGTGACAATTCTTGTTATCGCTAACAGTTTGTGTAATTTAGATAACAAGTATTGTTATCGCTAACAGTTTGTGTAAGTTAGGTATCCATTTTTGTTAGCGCTAAGAGTGTGTGTAAGTGAGATAACAGTTCTTGTTGCCCCTAACTGTTTGTGTAATTTAGGAAACAATTCTTGTTATCGCTAACTCTTTGTGTAATTTTGGTAACAATTCTTGTTATCGCCAACAAGGTTTGTGTAATTTGGGAAACAATTCATGTTATCGCTAACTGTTTGTGTAATTTAGGTAACAATTCTTTTTATCGGTAACTGTTTGTGTCTGTTTGTGTAATTTAGGTTACAATTTCTGTTATTGCTAATCGTTTGTGAAATTTAGGTAATATTTCTTGTTATCGCTAATTGTTTGTGAAATTTAGGTAACTATTGTTGTTATCGCTAACAATTTGTGTAATTTAGGTTTCAATTATTGTTATCCTTAACTGTTTGTGTAATTTTGGTACAAAATATTGTTATCACAAACATTTTGTGTAAGTTAGGTAACCATTCTTGTTATCGCTAACTGTTTGTGTAATTAAGGTAACAATTCTTGTTATCGCTAACTGTTTGTGTAATTTAGGTAATAATTCATTTTAGCGCAAATAGTTTGTGTAATTTAGATAACAAATCTTATTATCGCTAACAGTTTGTGTAATTTATGTAACAATTCCGTTTACCACTAACAATTTGTGTAAGTTAGGTCACCATCTTGTTATCGCTTAGTGTTTGTGTAATTTAGTTAACAATTCTTGTTATCGCTAACAGTTTGTGTAATTTAGGTAATAATTCATGTTAGCGCAAATAGTTTGTGTAATTTAGTTAACAAATCCTGTTATCGCTAACTGTTTATGTAATTTAGGTAAAATTCTTGTTATCGGAAACTGTTTGTGTAATTTAGGTAACAATTCTTGTTATCGCTAACAGTTTGTGTAATGTAGGTAACAATTCTTGTTATTGCTAACAATTTGTGTAATTTAGGTTACTATTGTTGTTACCACTAACTGTTTGTGTAATTTAGGTAACAATTCATGTTATCGCTAACAGTTTGTGTAAGTTAGGTATCCATTCTTGTTAGCGCTAAGAGTGTGTGTAAGTGAGATAACAATTCTTGTTGCCCCTAACTGTTTGTGTAATTTAGGTAAAAAATTTTTTATCGCAAACTGTTTGTGTAATTTAGGTAATATTTCTTGTTATTGCTAACAGTTTATGTAATTTAGGTAACAATTCTGGTTACCACTAACAGTTTGTGTAAGTTAGGTAACCATCTTGTTATCGCTAACTGTTTGTGTAATTTAGGTGACAATTCCTGTTATCGCTAATAGTTTGTGTAATTTAGGTAATAATTCCTGTTATCGCTGACAGTTTGTGTAATTTGGGTAACAATTCCTGTTAGGGCAAACAATTTGTGTAATTTAGATAATAATTCCTGTTATCGCTAACTGCTTGTGTAATTTAGGTAACAATTGTTGTTAACACTAACAATTTGTGTAACTTAGGTAACAATTCTTGTTATCGCTAACAGTTTGTGTAATTTTGGTAACAATTCTTGTTATCGCCAACAAGGTTTGTGTAATTTGGGAAACAATTCATGTTATCGCTAACTGTTTGTGTAATTTACGTAACAATTTTTGTTATCGCTAACAATTTCTATAATTTAGGTAACAAGTTCTGTTACCGCTAACAGTTTCTTTAAGTTAGGTAACCATTTTTGTTAGCCTGACAATTTGTGTAAGTTAGATAACAATTCTTGTTATCGCTTACTGTTTCTGTAATTTAGGTAACTATTCTTGTTATCGCTAACAATTTGTGTAATTTAGGTTACAATTCTTGTTATCGCTAACTGTTTGTGTAATTAAGGTAACAAGTATTGTTATCGCTAACAATTTCTGTAAGTTAGGTAACCATTCTTGTTAGCCCTAAGAGTGTGTGTAAGTTAGAAAACAATTCTTGTTACCTCTAACTCTTTTTGTAATTTAGGTAACAATTCTTGTTATCGCTAACTGTTTGTGTAATTAAGGTGACAATTCTTGTTATCGCTAACAGTTTGTGTAATTTAGATAACAAGTATTGTTATCGCTAACAGTTTGTGTAAGTTAGGTAACCATTCTTGTTAGCGCTAAAAGTGTGTGTAAGTGAGATAACAATTCTTTTTGCCCCTAAATGTTTGTGTAATTTAGGAAACAATTCTTGTTATCGCTAACTGTTTCTGTAATTTAGGTAACAATTTTTGTTATCGCTAACAATTTTTGTAATTAAGGTTTCAATTCCTGTAAGGGCAAACAGTTTGTGTAATTTAGATAACAAATCTTGTTATCGCTAACTGTTTTTGTAATTTAGGTAACAATTCTTGTTATCGCTAACAATTTTTGTAATTAAGGTTTCAATTCTCGTTTTCGCTAACAGTTTAAGTAATTTAGGTAACAATTCCGGCTACCGCTAACAGTTTGTGTAATTTAGGTAACAATTGTGGTTACCTCTAACAATTTGTGTAAGTTATTTAGCCATCTTGTTATCGCTTAATGTTTGTGTAATTTAGGTAACAATTCCTGTTATCGCTAGCAGTTTGTGTAATTTAGGTACTATTTCCTGTTAGCGCAAACAGTTTGTGTAATTTAGATAACTAATCCGTTTATCGCTAACTATTTGTGTAATTTAGGTAACAATTCTTGTTATCGCTAACTGTTTGTGTAATTTAGGTTACAATTCTTGTAATCTTTAACAGTTTGTGTAATTTAGGTAACAATTTTTTATTTACTGTTTTTGTTTGTAATATTTAGATGTAATTTTATTTTTAAAATTTTTTATGGTAAGCACTTTTGTGTAATTTAGTAACTATTTTGATAGCTGCTGGTTTGGTTAGGTTACAATTCTTGTTATCGCTAAGTGTTTGTGTAATTTTGGTAAAAATTATTGTCATCCCTAACAGTTTGTATAATTTAGGAAACAATTATTGTTCTCGCTAACAGTTTGTGTTATTTAGGTTACAATTTTTGTTATCGCTAACTGTTTGTGTAAAATAGGTGTCAATTCTTGTTATTGCTAGCAGTTTGTGTAATTTAGGAAACAAGTATTGTTATTGCTAACAGTTTGTGTAAGTTAGGTAACCATTCTTGTTAGCGCTAAGAGTGTGTGTAAGCCAGATAACAATTCTTGTTGTGCCTAACTGTTTGTGTAATTTAAGAAACAATTCTTGTTATCGCTATCTGTTTGTGTAATTTAGATAACAATTCTTGTTATCGCTAACTGTTTTTGTAATTTAGGTTACAATTCCGGCTAAAGCTAACAGTTTGTGTAATTTAGGTAACAATTCCGCTTACCACTAACAGTTTGTGTAAGTTAGGTAACCATCTTGTTATCGCTAACTGTTTGTGTAATTTAGGTTACAATTGTTGTTATCTTTAACAGTTTGTGTAATTTAGGTAAAAATTTTTGTTATCGCTAACTGTTTGTGTAATTTAGGTAACTATTATTGTTATCGCTAACAATTTGTGTAATTTAGGTTACAATTCTTGTTATTGCTAACTGTTTGTGTAATTTAGGTAACAATTCTTTTTATCGCTAACTGTTTGTGTAATTTAAGTAACAATTTTTGTTATCGCTAACAGTTTGTGTAATTTAGGTAACAAGTCTTGTTACGGCTAGCAGTTTGTGTATGTTAGATAACAATTTTTGTTATCGTTTACTGTTTGTGTAATTTAGGTAACTATTTTTGTTATCGCTAACAATTTGTGTAATTTATGAAACAATTCTTGTTATCGCTAACTGTTTGTGACATTTAGGTAACAATTTTTGTTTTCGCTAACAGTTTGTGTAATTAAGGTAACAATTCTTGTTATTTCTAACAATTTATGTAATTTAGGTTACAATTATAGTTACCGCTAACTGTTTTTGTAATTTAGGTAACAATTCTTGTTATCGCTAACTGTTTCTGTAATTAAGGTGACAATTCTTGTTATCGCTAATAGTTTGTGTAATTTAGGTAACAAGTATTGTTATCGCTAACAGTTTGTGTAAGTTAGGTAACCATTCTTGTTAGCGCTAAGAGTGTGTGTAAGTGAGATAACAAATCTTGTTCTCCCTAACTGTTTGTGTAATTTAGGTAATAATTCTTGTTTTCGCTAACAATTTGTGTAATTTAGGTAATAATTCCTATTAGCGCAAACAGTTTGTGTAATTTAGATAACAAATCTTGTTATCACTAATTGTTTGTGTAATTTAGGTAATAATTCCTGTTAGCGCAAACAGTTTGTGTAATTTAGATAACAAATCCTGATATCGCTAACTGTTTGTGTAATTTAGGTAACAATTCTTGTTATCGCTAACTATTTGTGTAATTTAGGTTACAATTCTTGTTATCTTTAACAATTTGTGTAATTTAAGTAAATATTAATGATATCGCTAACTGTTTGTGTAATTTAGGTAATATTTCTTGTTATCGCTAACTGTTTGTTTAATTTAGGTAACAATTCTTGTTATCTCTAACTGTTTGTGTAATTTAGGTAACTATTCTTGTTATAGCTAACAATTTGTGTAATTTAGGTTAAAATTCTTGTTATCGTTAACTGTTTCTGTAATTTAATCAACAATTTTTTTTATCGCTAACTCTTTGTGTAATTTACGTAACAATTTTTGTTATCGCTAACAGTTTGTGTAATTTAGGTAACAAGTCCTGTTAGCGCTATTTGTTTGTGTAAGTTCGGTAACCATTCTTGTTAGCGCAAATAGTTTGTGTAAGTTAGATAACAATTCTTGTTATCGTTAACTGTTTCTGTAATTTAGGTAACAATTTTTTTTATCGCTAACTGTTTGTGTAATTTACGTAACAATTTTTGTTATCGCTAACAATTTGTGTAATTTAGGTTACAATTTTTGTTATCGATGACTCTTTGTGTAACTTTGGTAACAATATTTGTTATGTCTAACAGTTTGTGTAAATTAGGTAACAATTCATGTTATCGCTAACAGTTTGTGTAATTTAGTTACCAATTATTGTTATCCCTAACTGTTTCTGTAATTTAGGAAACAATTCTTGTTATACTTAACTATTTGTGACATTTAGGTTATAATTCTTGTTTTCGCTAACAGTTTGTGTAATTTAGGTAATAATTCTTGTTATTGCTAACAATTTGTGTAATTTAGGTTACAATTGTTGTTACCGCTAACTGTTTTTGTAATTTAGGTGAAAATTCTAGTTATCGCTAACTGTTTGTGTAATTACGGTTACATTTCTTATAATCACTAATAGTTTGTGTAATTTAGGTAACAAGTATTGTTATCGCTAACAGTTTGTGTAAGTTAGGTAACCATTCTTGTTAGCGCTAAGAGTGTGTGTAAGTGAGATAACAATTCTTGTTTTCCCTAACTGTTTGTGTAATTTAGGAAACAATTTTTGTTATCGCTAACTCTTTGTGTAATTTAGATAAAAAATCCAGTTATCGCTAACTGTTAGTGTAATTTAGGTAACAATTCTTGTTATCGCTAACTATATGTGTAGGTTAGGTTACAATTCTTGTTATCTTTAACAGTGTGAGTAATTTAGGTAACAATTTATGTTATCGCTAACTGTTTGTGTAATTTAGGCAATATTTCTTGTTATCGCTAACTATTTATGTAATTTAGGTAACAATTCTTGTTATTGCTAACTGTTTGTCTAATTTAGGTAACTATTCTTGTTATTGCTAACAATTTGTGTAATTTAGGTTATAATTCTTGTTATCGCTAACTGTTTGTGACATTTAGGTAACAATTCTTGTTATTGCTAACTGTTTTTGTAATTAAGGAAACAATTCTTGTTATCGCTAACACTATATGTAATTTAGATAACAAGTATTGTTATCGCTAACAGTTTGTGTAAGTTAGGTAACCATTCTTGTTAGCGCTAAGAGTTTGTGTATGTGAGATAACAATTCTTGTTGTCCTTAACTGTTTGTGTAATTTAGGAAAAAATTATTGTTATCGCTAAGTGTTTGTGTAATTTAGGTAACAATTCTTGTTATCGCTAACAGTTTGTGTAATTTAGGTAATAATTCCTGTTAGCGCAAAGAGTTTGTGTAATTTAGATAACAAATCTTGTTATCGCTAACTGTTTGTGTAATTTAGGTAAAAATTCTTGTTAGTGCTAACAATTTGTGTATTTAAGGTTTCAATTCTCGTAATCGCTAACACTTTGTGTAATTTAGGTAACAATTCCGGCTACCGCTAACAGTTTGTGTAATTTAGGTAACAATTCCGGTTACCATTAACAGTTTGTGTAAGTTAGGTAACCATTCTTGTTTTCGCTAACAGTTTGTGTAATTTAGGCAACAATTCTTGTTGTTGCTAACAATTTGTGTAATTTAGGTTTCAATTGTGGTTACCGCTAACTCTTTTTGTAATTTAGGTGACAATTCATGTTATCGCAAACATTTTGTGTAATTTAGGTAACAACTATTGTTATTGCTAACATTTTGTGTAAGTTATGTAACCATTCTTGTAAGCGCTAACTGTTTGTGTAATTTAGGAAACAATTATTGTTATCGCTAACAGTTTGTGTAATTAAGGTAATAATTTTTGTTAGCGCAAATAGTTTTTGTAATTTAGATAACAAATCTTGTTATCGCTAACAGTTTGTGTAATTAAGGTAACAATTCTGTTTACCACTAACAGTTTGTGTAAGTTAGGTCACCATCTTGTTATCGCTAAGTGTTTGTGTAATTTAGGTAACAATTCTTGTTATCGCTAACAGTTTGTGTAATTTAGGTAATAATTCCTGCTAGCGCAAATAGTTTGTGTAATTTAGATAACAAATCCTGTTATCGCTAACTGTTTGTGTAATTTAGTTAAAATTCTTTTTATCGCTAACTGTTTATGTAATTTAGGTAACAATTCTTGTTATCGCTAACAGTTTGTGTATTTTAGGTAATAATTCTTGTTAGCGCAAACAGTTTGTGTAATTTAGATAACAAATCTTGTTATCGGTAAGAGTTTGTGTAATTTAGGTAATAATTCCTGTTAGCATAAACAGTTTGTGTAATTTAGATAAAAAATCTTGTTATGGCTAACTGTTTGTGTAATTTAGGTAATAATTCTTGTTATCGCTAACTGTTTCTGTAATTTAGGTTACAATTCTTGTTATCTTTAACAGTTTGTGTAATTTAGGTAACTATTCTTGTTATCGCTAACAATTTGTGTAATTTAGGTTACAATTCTTGTTATCGTTAACTGTTTCTGTAATTTAGGTAACAATTTTTTTTATCGCTAACTGTTTGTGTAATTTATGTAACAATTTTTGTTATCACTTACAGTTTGTGTAATTTAGGTAACAAGTCTTGTTAGCGCTAACAGTTTGTGTAAATTAAATAACAATTTTTGTTATCGCTTACTGTTTGTGTAATTTAGGTAACCATTCTTGTTATCGGTAACAATTTGTGTAATTTAGGTTAAAATTCTTGTTATCGCTAACTGTTTGTGGAATTTAGGTAACAATTCTTGTTATCGCTAACATTTTCTGTAATTTAGGTAACAATTTCAGTAATCGCTAATTGTTTGTGAAATTAAGGTAACAATTCCTGTTATTGCTGACAGTTTGTGTAATTTGGGTAACAATTCCAGTTAGCGCAAACAATTTGTGTAATTTAGATAATAATTCCTGTTATCGCTAACTGTTTGTGTAATTTAGGTAACAATTCTTTTTATCGCTAACTATTTGTGGTTGTTTGTGTAATTTAGGTAACAATTTTTGTTATCGCTAGTCGTTTGTGTAATATAGGTAATATTTCTTGTCATCGCTAATTGTTTGTGTAATTTAGGTAAGGATTCTTGTTATCGCTAACTGTTTGTGTAATTTAGGTAACTATTCTTGTTATCGCTAACAATTTGTGTAATTTAGGTTTCAATTCTTGTTATCCCTAACTGTTTGTGTAATTTTGGTAAAAATTATTGTTATCCCTAACATTTTGTGTAAGTTAGGTAACCATTCTTGTAAGCGCTCACTGTTTGTGTAATTTAGGAAACAATTCTTGTTATCGCTAACTGTTTGTGTAATTAAGGTAACAATTCTTGTTATCGCTAACAGTTTGTGTAATTTAGGTAATAATTCCTATTAGCGCAAATACTTTCTGTAATTTAGATAACAAATATTGTTATCGCTAACAGTTTGTGTAATTTAGGTAACAATTCCGTTTACCACTAACAGTTTGTGTAAGTTAGGTCACCATCTTGTTATCGCTAACTTTTTGTGTAATTTAGGTAACAATTCTTGTTATCGCTAACAGTTTGTGTAATTTAGGTAATAATTCCTGTTAGCGCAAATAGTTTTTGTAATTTAGATAACAAATCCTGTTATCGCTAACTGTTTGTGTAATTTAGGTAAAATTCTTGTTATCGCTAACTGTTTGTGTAATTTAAGTAACAATTCTTGTTATCGCTAACAGTTTGTGTAATTTTTGTAATAATTCTTTTTAGCGCAAACACTTTGTGTAATTTAGGTAACAATTCTTGTTATTGCTAACATTTTGTGTAATTTAGGTTACAATTGTTGTTATCGCTAATTGTTTGTGTAATTTAGGTAACAATTCGTGTTATCGCTAACAGTTTGTGTAATTTAGGTAATAATTCCTGTTAGGGCAAATAGTTTGTGTAATTTAGATAACAAATCCTGTTATCGCTAACTGCTTGTGTAATTTAGGTTAAAATTCTTGTTATCTTTAACAGTTTGTGTAATTTAGGTTACAATTTCTGTTATCGCTAACTGTTTGTGTAATTTAGGTAATATTTCTTGTTATCGCTAACAGTTTGTGTAATTTAAGTAACAATTCTGGTTACCACTAACAGTTTGTGTAATTTAGGTTACAATTTCTGTTATCGCTAACTGTTTGTGTAATTTAGGTAATATTTCTTGTTATTGCTAAGAGTTTGTGTAATTTAGGTAACAATTCTGGTTACCACTAACAGTTTGTGTAAGTTAGGTAACCATCTTGTTATCGCTAACTGTTTGTGTAATTCAGGTAATAATTCCTGTTATCGCTAACAGTTTGTGTAATTTAGGTAATAATTCATGTTATCGCTGACAGTTTGTGTAATTTGGGTAACAATTCCTGTTAGCGCAAACAATTTGTGTAATTTAGATAATAATTCCTGTTATCGCTAACTACTTGTGTAATTTAGGTAACAATTCTTGTTATCGCTAACAGTTTGTGTAATTTTGGTAACAATTATTGTTATCGCCAACAAGGTTTGAGTAATTTGGGAAACAATTTTTCTTATCGCTAACAATTTCTATAATTTAGGTAAAAGTCCTGTTACCGCTAACACTTTGTGTAAGTTAGGTAACCATTCTTGTTAGCCTGTAAATTTGTGTAAGTTAGATAACAATTCTTGTTATCGCTTACTGTTTGTGTAATTTAGGTAACTATTCTTGTTATCGCTAACAATTTCTATAATTTAGGTAAAAGTCCTGTTACCGCTAACACTTTGTGTAAGTTAGGTAACCATTCTTGTTAGCCTGTAAATTTGTGTAAGTTAGATAACAATTCTTGTTATCGCTTACTGTTTGTGTAATTTAGGTAACTATTCTTGTTATCGCTAACAATTTGTGTATTTTAGGTTACAATTGTTGTTATCGCTAACTGTTTGTGTAATTAAGGTAACAAGTATTGTTATCGCTAAGAGTTTGTGAAAGTTAGGTAACCATTCTTGTTAGCGCTAAGAGTGTGTGTAAGTTAGATAACAATTCTTAATACCTCTAACTGTTTTTGTAATTTAGGTATCAATTATTGTTTTCGCTAACTGTTTGTGTAATTAAGGTGACAATTCTTGTTATCGCTAACAGTTTGTGTAATTTAGGTAACAAGTATTGTTATTGCTAACAGTTTGTGTAAGTTAGGTAACCATTCTTGTTAGCGCTAAGAGTGTGTGTAAGTGAGATAACAATTCTTGTTGCCCCTAACTGTTTGTGTAATTTAGGAAACAATTCTTGTTATCGCTTACTGTTTGTGTAATTTAGGTAACAATTTTTGTTATCGCTAACAATTTTTGTAATTAAGGTTTCAATTCCTGTTAGCGCAAAGAGTTTGTGAAATTTAGATAACAATTCTTGTTGCCCCTAACTGTTTGTGTTATTTAGGAAACAATTCTTGTTATCGCTTACTGTTTGTGTAATTTAGGTAACAATTTTTGTTATCGCTAACAATTTTTGTAATTAAGGTTTCAATTCCTGTTAGCGCAAAGAGTTTGTGAAATTTAGATAACTAATCTGTTTATCGCTCACTGTTTGTGTAATTTAGGATACAATTCTTGTTATCTTTAACAGTTTGTGTAATTTAGGTAACAATTTATGTTATCGCTAACTGTTTTTGTAATTTTGGTAATATTTCTTGTTATCGCTAACTGTTTGTGTAATTTAGGTTACAATTTTTTTTATCGCTGACTGTTTGTGTAACTTAGGTAACTATTTTTGTTATCGCTAACAATTTGTGTAATTTAGGTTACAATTTTTGTTATCGCTAACTGTTTGTGTAATTTTGGTAAAAATTATTGTTATCACTAACAGTTTGTATAATTTAGGAAACAATTCTTGTTTTCGCTAATAGTTTGTGTAATATAGGTTACAATTCTTGTTATCGCTATCTGTTTGTGTAATTAAGGTGACAATTCTTGTTATCGCCAACAAGGTTTGTGTAATTTGGGAAACAATTCATATTATCGCTAACTGTTTGTCTAATTTATGTAACAATTTTTGTTATCGCTAACAATTTCTATAATTTAGGTAACAAGTCCTGTTACCGCTAACACTTTGTGTAAGTTAGGTAAACATTTTTGTTAGCCTGACAATTTGTGTAAGTAGATAACAATTCTTGTTATCGCTTACTGTTTGTGTAATTTAGGTAACTATTCTTGTTATTGCTAACAATTTGTGTATTTTAGGTTACAATTCTTGTTATCGCTAACTGTTTGTGTAATTAATGTAACAAGAATTGTTATCGCTAAGAGTTTGTGTAAGTTAGGTAACCATTCTTGTTAGCGGTAAGAGTGTGTGTAAGTTAGATAACAATTCTTGTTACCTCTAACTGTTTTTGTAATTTAGGTAACAATTATTGTTTTCGCTAACTGTTTGTGTTATTAAGGTGACAATTCTTGTTATCGCTAACAGTTTGTGTAATTTAGGTAACAAGTATTGTTATCGCTAACAGTTTGTGTAAGTTAGGTAACCATTCTTGTTAGCGCTAAGAGTGTGTGTAAGTGAGATAACAATTCTTGTTGCCCCTTACTGTTGTGTAATTTAGGAAACAATTCTTGTTATCGCTAACTGTTTGTGTAATTTAGGTAACAATTTTTGTTATCGCTAACAATTTTTGTAATTAAGGTTTCAATTCCTGTTAGCGCAAAGAGTTTGTGTAATTTAGATAACAAATTTTGTTATCGCTATATGTTTTTGTAATTTAGGCAGCAAATCTTGTTATCGCTAACAATTTTTGTAATTAAGGTTTCAATTCCCGTTATCGCTATAAGTTTGTGTAATTTAGGTAACAATTCTGGCTATCGCTAACAATTTGTGTAATTTAGGTAACAATTCCGGTTACCTCTAACAATTTGTGTATGTTATTTAGCCATCTTGTTATCGCTAAATGTTTGTGTAATTTAGGTAACAATTTCTGTTATCGCTAACAGTTTTTGTAATTTAGGTACTATTTCCTGTTAACGCAAACAGTTTGTGTAATTTAGATAACTAATCTGTTTATCGCTAACTGTTTGTGTAATTTAGGTTACAATTCTTGTTATCTTGAACAGTTTGTGTAATTTAGGTAACAATTTTATTATCGCTAACTGTTTGTGTAATTTAGGTAACAATTTTTTTTATCGCAAACTGTTTGTGTAATTTAGGTAACTATTTTTGTTATCGCTAACAATTTGTGTAATTTAGGTTACAATTCTTGTTATCGCTAACTGTTTGTGTAATTTTGGTAAAAATTATTGTTATCCCTAACAGTTTGTATAATTTAGGAAACAATTCTTGTTTTCGCTAACAGTTTGTGTAATTTAGGTTACAATTCTTGTTATCACTATCTGTTTGTGTAATTAAGGTGACAATTCTTGTTATTGCTAGCAGTTTGTGTAATTTAGGAAACAAGTATTGTTATCGTCAACAGTTTCTGTAAGTTAGGTAACCATTCTTGTTAGCGCTAAAAGTGTGTGTAAGCGAGATAACAATTCTTGTTGTCCCTAACTGTTTGTGTAATTTAGGAAAGAATTATTGTTATCGCTATCTGTTTGTGTAATTTAGATAACAATTCTTGTTATCGCTAAGTGTTTGTGTAATTTAGGTAACAATTCCGCTTACCAGTAACAGTTTGTGTAAGTTAGGTAACCATCTTGTCATCGCTAACTGTTTCTGTAATTTAGGTAACAATTCCTGTTATCGCTAACAGTTTGTGTAATTTAGGTAATAATTCCTGTTATCGCTAACTGTTTGTGTAATTTAGGTTACAATTCTTGTTATCTTTAACAGTTTGTGTAATTTACGTAACAATTTTTGTTATCGCTAACAGTTTGTGTAATTTAGGTAACAAGTCTTATTACGGCTAGCAGTTTGTGTATGTTAGATAACAATTTTTGTTATCGCTTACTGTTTGTGTAATTTAGGTAACTATTCTTGTTATCGCTAACAATTTGTGTAATTTAGGAAACAATTGTTGTTATCGCTAACTGTTTGTGACTTTTAGGTAACAATTTTTGTTTTCGCTAACAGTTTGTGTAATTTAAGTAACAATTCTTATTATTGCTAACAATTTGTGTAATTTAGGTTACAATTGTTGTTACTGCTAACTGTTTTTGTAATTTAGGTAACAATTCTTGTTATCCCTAACTGTTTTTGTAATTAAGGTGACAATTCTTGTTATCGCTAATAGTTTGTGTAATTTAGGTAACAAGTATTGTTATCGCTAATAGTTTGTGTAAGTTAGGTAACCATTCTTGTTAGCGCTAAGTGTGTGTGTAAGTGAGATAACAAATCTTGTTGTCCCTAACTGTTTGTGTAATTTATGAAACAATTCTTGTTATCTCTAACTGTTTGTGTAATTTAGATAACAAATCCTGTTATCGCTAACTGTTTGTGTAATTTAGGTAACAATTTTTGTTATCGCTAACTGTTTGTGTCAGTTTGTGTAATTTAGGTAAAAATTTATGTTATCGCTAATCGTTTGTGTAATTTAGGTAATATTTTTTTGTTATCGCTAATTGTTTGTGTAATTTAGGTAACTATTCTTGTTATCGCTAACAATTTGTGTAATTTAGGTTTCAATTCTTGTTATCGCTAACTGTTTGTGTAATTTTGGTAAAATTTATTGTTATCCCTAACATTTTGTGTAAATTGGGTAACAATTCCTGTTATCGCTAACAGTTTGTGTAATTTAGATAACAATTACTGTTATCGCTAAATGTTTGTATAATTTAGGAAACAATTCTTGTTTTCGCTAAAAGTTTATGTTATTTAGGTAACAATTCTTGTTGTTGCTAACAATTTGTGTAATTTAGGTTACAATTGTTGTTACCGCTAACTCTTTTTGTAATTTAGGTGACAATTCTTGTTATCGCTAACAGTTTGTGTAATTTAGGTAACAAGTATTGTTTTTGCTAATAGTTTGTGTAAGTTAGGTAACCATTCTTATATGCGCTAACTGTTTGTGTAATTTAGGAAACAATTCTTGTTATCGCTAACTGTTTGTGTAATTAAGGTAACAATTCTTGTTATCGCTAACAGTTTGTGTAATTTAGGTAATAATTCCTGTTAGCGCAAATAGTTTGTGTAATTTAGATAAAAAATCTTGTTATCGCTAACAGTTTGTGTTATTTAGGTAACAATTCCGTTTACCACTAACAATTTGTGTAAGTTAGGTCACCATCTTGTTATCGCTAACTATTTGTGTAATTTAGGTAACAATTCTTGTTATCGCTAACAGTTTGTGTAATTTAGGTAAAAAATTCCTGTTAGCGCAAATCGTTTGTGTAATTTAGATAACAAATCCTGTTATCGCTAACTGTTTGTGTAATTTAGGTAAAATTCTTATTATCGCTAACTGTTTGTGTAATTTAGGTAACAATTCTTGTTATCGCTAACAGTTTGTGTAATTTAGGTAATAATTCCTGTTAGCGCAAACAGTTTGTGTAATTTAGATAACAAATCTTGTTATCACTAACAGTTTTTGTAATTTAGGTAATAATTTCCTGTTAGCGCAAACACTTTGGGTAATTTAGATAACAAATCATCTTATCGCTAACAGTTTGTGTAATTTAGGTAACAATTCTTGTTATCGCTAAATGTTTGTAAAATTTAGGTTACAATTCTTGTTATCTTTAACAGTTTGTGTAATTTAGGTAAAAATTAATGTTATCGCTAACTGTTTGTGTAATTTAGGTAATATTTCTTGTTATCGCTAACTGTTTGTTTAATTTAGGTAACAATTATTGTTATCGCTAACTATTTGTGTAATTAAGGTAACTATTCTTGTTATCGCTAACAATTTGTGTAATTTAGGTTACAATTCTTGTTATCGTTAACTGTTTTTGTAATTTAGGTAACAATTTTTTTTATCGCTAACTCTTTGTGTAATTTACGTAACAATTTTTGTTATCGCTAACAGTAACTGTAATTTAGGTAACAAGTCCTGTTAGCGCTAACAGTTTGTGTAAGTTAGGTAACTATTCTTGTTAGCGCTAATAGTTTGTGTTAGTTAGATAACAATTCTTGTTATCGTAAACTGTTTCTGTAATTTAGGTAACAATTTTTTTTATCGCTAACTGTTTCTGTAATTTATGTAACAGTTTTTGTTATCGCTAACAATTTGTGTAATTTAGGTTACAATTCTTGTTATCGATAACTGTTTGTGTAATTTTGGTAACAATCTTTGTTATCCCTAACAGTTTGTGTAAATTAGGTAACAATTCCTATTATCGCGAATAGTTTGTGTAATTTAGATACCAATTACTGTTATCGCTAACTGTTTCTGTAATTCAGGAAACAATTCTTGTTATCTTTAACAGTTTGTGTCATTTAGGTAAAAATTAATGTTATCGCTAACTGTTTATGTAATTTAGGTAATATTTCTTGTAATCGCTAACTGTTTGTTTAATTTAGGTAACAATTCTTGTTATCGCTAACAATTTGTGTAATTTAGGTAAAAATTCTTGTTATCGCTAACTGTTTGTGACATTTAGGTTATAATTCTTGTTTTCGCTAACAGTTTGTGTCATTTAGGTAACAATTCTTGTTATTGCTAACAGTTTGTGTAATTTAGGTTACAATTGTTGTTAGCGCTAACTGTTTTTGTAATTTAGGTAAAAATTCTAGTTATCGCTAACTGTTTGTGTAATTAAGGTTAGAATTCTTGTTATCACTAATAGTTTGTGTAATTTAGGTAACAAGTTTTGTTATCGCTAACAGTTTGTGTAAGTTAGGTAACCATTCTTGTTAGCGCTAAGAGTGTGTGTAAGTGAGATAACTATTCTTGTTGTCCCTAACTGTTTGTGTAATTTAGGAAACAATT
>JBBHKE010003514.1:0-47554 GCA_037447655.1 Zygnema cylindricum
GGTTGAATAATGCTAATGGTTTAATGTGTATTCTATATTTAACATTAAAAAATTTAATACTGCATGATATATACAGTCATTCATTCATATCGTTTATTAGATTGAGATCCAACGCTCAAATTAATGTGAATCTTTTACGCTTATACAAACCCCCTACATGAACAAATCGCGAATTAAACCATCCACTTGGCATCGTCATGGTCTTTACCACATACAATGTGATAGTACAGTGCGTACCATATACGAACATCGTACATGACGCCAACACTGAAATCTTGGTACACCGCAAATCATAATTAGAGTAAAGAAAAAACTAGAGTGAAAAACCAAAAAAAGAAAAATAGAGTTATAAACGCTAATTATTGTGATGTAACCTTTTAACACAGGAAGTTTACTCTAATTTATTTAAATGCTCTATATTAGGTTATGTCGGCAATAATTATCTGTGTTGTAATTATGAACACTAAATTATGTAGACATACAAAAAATGTTAGTCCGTATATTTTGAAGTCATTATGACGTTAGTACTATTTGTCTCATATATATATACTATTTGTCTCAACTCATACTGTTTGCAATTTTGTGTCTTCCATTTGGACGAAAATTCAAGAAACCTCTAGGTAGTTTTTCACTAACCCACTTTGAACTACAGCAAATGCCACCCAAACAGGCAACTAGACAGTGTGGCTGCACCCGTATGCAGTGTGGACTCCCCTGAGTCCACAGCAAAAAGAATCACTGAAAAGCCCAACTAGGCGATTAATTATCAAGTGGCAAAGATGCCAATATATATACAAGCTTGTTGGGAGAGAGGCGACTACCTCATCAATTCACTAAGTTCTAAACCATCTCATAACCCCTATCTACTCATGTACAAACCAATCAGAAGACTGTACAGTACAGAAAGGTACTATACTGTGTACGACAAGGCCATAGAGTGGACGCCTGTCTCCTTCGGGTTTTTCCTCATGTTCTCCGAGAAGTATTCTTCCCAATCACATCGTGCCACTTGTTGCCAGGTCATGTCACGTCCGAAAATTGCCAAGGCGGCCATTCTAGGATCTCGGTGATGGTGTGAGTCGTCGGATCATAACCGGCTTTTCATGATAGCCGTTTACAAACAAATGTTCGGTACATTTGTTTCGGTGCGTACTAAAACTCCAACTAGTTTCTATGTTTTCTATTTGTAATTCCATTAATCCGATTAGTCGACTAACTAATGTTTAAATAGCTATCAAACCCTATGTATCTTAACGGACTACTAAGACAGACTGGTAAGGTTTGACGGCTACGCCTCACCCTGCCGGTCGGTGGTTCCAGTCCTGCCAGACTCAACCTTTTTGGTTGAGAGTGACTTAATCCACTCTTTAGCCTTGCCTATGGAGCTAAGGTAGCCATGGCTCCACCGCCCTCTCTCTTCTTCAGCGACTACAAGAAGTATGGGGGCTAGAGAGAGAAGGTGGAGGCTGGCTGCCTGTACTTTTCCTTTTCCTTTTTATTTAACTAAGACCTAGAAAATACCACCCCTAAATCTAGTGATTTAAACACTCCCCTTATATTCTAATCTATTTTTTGTTTCTCTTTTAATCCACATTTTTCCCTACTGTACTTTAGCTTGCGAAATGGCACAGGCTTTGTCATCATATCAGCCACCATTTCCCTATCACTCCTATACACTAGATTCACAATTTTATTTTCTACCTTTTCTCTCACAAAACTCAATCTTATGTCCATATGCTTAGCCTTGAAATGATGATTTGGATTGGCTGCAATTGCAATTGCAGCCTGATTGTCACAAAACACTTCATGCACTCCCTTTTTCATTTACCCCAATTCTTGCAGCAAAGACTTCACCCACATTAGCTCTTTCACAGCAGAACAAGAGGCCATGTACTCAGCCTCCATAGTGGCCTGAGCAACAAACTTTTGTTGCTTGCTGCTCCAACAACAAGCACCTTCCCCCACATACAATAGATCTCAGAAGAGCATCTTCTCATAGGTGCATCCCCATAACTGTCATCACTCCAAGTAGTGATGTCAGTGTGCTCCCCTCCCAAATGCAACCATAGATCCCTTGTTCCCACCAAGTATCTCATCACTCTCTTGGCTGCCTCCCAGTCTCTCTTTCTAGGATCATTAAGACTCCTACTGAGGACTCCAACTGCTGCAGCTATGTCCGGCCTAGTGCAATTCATAAAGAAATCAAACTTCCTACAATCTGTCTGTAAGGAATAGACTTCATAAACTGTCTCTCTTCTGGACTCATCTGATCATCTAGCATTATCACTCCTCCTTCTACACTCCCATCACTTACTTTTTTCAAGTCCATGGGAGTGGTACAACTGTTTGCCTTCTCCATCTGAAATTTCTCCATCAAATTTCCTATAACCTCTTTCTGCGTAAGTCTGGTTATCCTCTTCCCCCTATCTCTTTCCATTTGAATTCCCAGAATATATTTAGCCTCCACTAAATCCTTCATGTCAAATCTGCCTCTAAGTTCTTTCTTTAGCTTAATGATCTATTCCATAGACTTACTCAATACCAGCAAATCATCCACATATATTGCAATAAAATCACACCACTCTCATCCTCAAACATATAAATGGAGTGGTCAGAACTGATCCTAAGATACCCCAAAACGGTAAGAAACTCATCTAGTTTCTTATTCCACTGTCGTGGGGCCTGCTTCAGTCCATATAAGGACTTTATAAGTCTACAGACTTTGCTTTCCTCTCCTTCCTCTACAAATCCTTTTGGTTGCCGGATGAAGATTTCCTCCTCTTGTTCACCGTTGAGGAAGGCGGTCTTAATATCTATCTGATGTATTTCTATGTCTTCCGTTTCTGCTAGACTAAGGAGAATCCTTACAGATGGGAATCGAACTACCGGAACGAAGGTCTCCTCATAATCTATCCCCTCTTTTTGGGTGAACCCCTTTGCTACGAACCGAGCCTTATATCTCTCAATGTTATTATATGGGTTCAATTTAAGTTTAAATACCCATTTACAACCATTAGGTTTTCTGTCTGGTGGACAGTCCACCAGCTCCCAAGTATTTGCCTCCATGATTGAAGCCATCTCATCATTTATGGCTCTGACCTATCTCTCTTTCTCCGGAATATCCATTGCCTCCGAGTATGACTGAGGCTCATCTGGGTGAGAAAGCTTTGTTACCTTGTGAGCAGCATGGTTTTTTTGAAGTCTTTTGTTGCTTCTCCGTCCTCCCTCAGAGTCCGAAGATAAAATGGAGGGAAAGCCTTCGATTTCTCCGCACTGTCTCATTAGCTCCCCTATCCATGGAAACCGGTTCTGACTCCCCTTCCTCTCTCTCCTCGAGGAGTGTAGGAATATGAGAAGATTTTGGTATACCTCCCCCATTTTTGATCTCCCTTGAATCTGCCATCACGTTTTCACTTGTGTCCCTTTTGGGAAGATCTAAATCCTCCTCACTCTCGGACTCAAAACTGATTCTGATTTTCTTAGTATATTTGAAGGGATCAAAAGACTTCCTTTCATCCATGATAACTAGATGTTTTACCAGAATGATATCTTGTTTAGCTAAGTCATAGACTCTATAGCCCTTGACATCCTCATCATATCCCACAAAATATCCCGGTTTCCCTTTAGCATCTAGTTTCTAGTTTTTCTTATCTGTGTCAAGACTGTAAACTTAACTACCGAATACTTTCAAGTGAGAAATATATGGTTTCCTTCCAACCCATCTCTCATAAGGGGTCATTCCTTTAACAGCTGTAGTGAGGATTGTCTACTCTATTCTTAATGTAGTTAGCACATTTCAAGGCTTCTGCCCAAAATCTTCTTCCTATTTTCTTATCTGCCAACATGCTGCACACACTATCTCCCAAGGTCCAGTTTAACATCTCTGCTACCCCATTCTGTTCTGGGTTATTAGGTACAATTTTCTGATGCTGAACTCCCTCATCTTTCAAATAATCCTCAAACTGGTTAGAGGTGTAATCTCACTCATTATCACTTCTTATTCTCTTAATGGGGGTTCCGTGCAACTTTTCATTCCAGGCTTTGTATTCTTTAAAGTACTTTGTTGTTTCGGACTTTGTTTTTAAGAAGTAGACTCTGGAATATCTGGACCAATCATCAGTAATTGTCAGCATATACCTCTTCCCCCCAACCGAGGGTACTCTTGCTGGTCACCAGATATTTGTGTGGATCAAATCTAGTACTTTCTCACCTCTATATGTGGAAGTTTTGGGAAAGGGGAGTCTGTAAGCCTTACCTTGGGCACAGCCACTACAATCATCCATCATTTCATTGTCCCCAAACTGAATGCCTTCTACTACACCCAACTTCTTCATTTCCCTCAGCCTATCAAAATGCACATGTCCCAAACGTTTATGCCAGATCATCAAGCGCGTGACACCACCATAGTAAGCACTCTTCTTTTCATTACTCAGGTTAAGCCTAAACATTCTTTGGTTACCCTTATCTGCTGTGTAGTAGACTTCATCTCCATACCTAGCTGTAAAGAGTCTTTTTCTAGTGAAGGTATCAAAATCCTTGTTATCTAATACAGAAGTAGACACAAGGTTTTTACTCAGCTGTGGAATGTAGAGCACATCAGAGAAGGTGAGAATAGAAGTCTTACTCTTTACTAAGACTTTCGGATCTATCGAGCCCATTAGATCTGTGATAACTACTCTCCCATCCCCATACTCTATTTCTACGATAGGGATCTTTCTTAGCTTAGTGAAAAGGTGCCTGTCACGACACATATGCATGGATGCACCTGAGTCTATGA
This sequence comes from Zygnema cylindricum, assembly GCA_037447655.1. Classification (NCBI taxonomy): domain Eukaryota; kingdom Viridiplantae; phylum Streptophyta; class Zygnematophyceae; order Zygnematales; family Zygnemataceae; genus Zygnema; species Zygnema cylindricum. Next base: position 4,778 of record JBBHKE010003514.1, read on the forward strand.
TCCATCCCTCCTCTGGAGCTTCCCGAATGGCTCCAAGGGCACACTTCTGTTTTCTAGGGATCTCCTTCTCTTCTAGATTCTCGTCAAGCAGGAGCTCTTCATTCTCTTCTTCAGAAGACTCTTCCTCCTCGGTCTCTCTTTTCACTCGTGTGACCACAAGTGCTTTCTTCTTCCCTCCGGAAGAACGCCCTCCACGGTTTTCTTGAAGCCTCAGCTCTGATAGCTTGATGCAATTAGCTATGAAGTGTCCCGGCTTTTTGCAAAAATGGCAAAGACCCTTTGGGGCCCTTGGTTCTCCAGATTGGTCCCTTTCTCCTTTGAAGTTGTTGTACGGTTTCTTCGAGTCCTTCCTCCATCTGTCCACTCCGGCATCTAGAGCTTGAAAGCTCTTTCCTCCTTTCCAGATCTCAATAGTGTTTTCCTGTACAAGTATCATTCAGACCACGGTGTTCCACTTCCAAGAACTGTCATCCATTTCTTGCACTCGGTACACTATGTTTTCATACTCCTCATGCAACTTCATGATGAGGGTTTTAACTTTCATCTTCATAGTGCCTGTCCATGCGGCACTTTCCATCTCCATGTAAAGACAAGAGAGATCATTGCAGTAGTCTAACATCTTCCCTCCTTTGTAAGTGTAACTTGTAAGCCTTTGATCAGCCAGCTAGAGCTCCTGAATGGTACCAACTCTAAAGATCTCCACTAAAGTCATCCACAACTCCTCGGCCTTGAAGATGTGAAGATGAGAGGTTGCCAAAGCTTGGGTGAGGTGCTTAGAATGAAGTGTCTGGCATTCATGTTGGTATACTCCCACATCTGAATATCAATTTCCTCGGTCTTCACGACCACCGCTCCGAATGCCGTGGCAATAGGGGTAAGAGGCGTCTCCTTTCCTTTCCCTTTTTAGGACACACTGCTGTCCCCATCATCTGTCTCCTCCGTTGGAGCAGATCCTGTTGCAGAAAACCTCACTCCTCCAAACCCTAATGGAGTTCCCTGAGATGGACGTTTCACTTGTCCACTAACAATACCCCAGTATCGTTTTTCACATAATGCCCCTGTCAACATGGCTTCCCAGTAAATGAAACCAGATCCGTTGAATATGGGCACCCTAGAGGGTGGGCCCATAACTTGCAATTATGTGTCCTCCATTTGGACCAAAATTGAGGAAACCTCTAGGTAGTTTTTCACTAACCCACTTTCAACTAGAGCAACTGCCACCCAAGCAGACAAATAGATAATCTGACTGCACCCCTGTGCAGTTTGGACTCCCTTGAGTCCACAGCAAGAAGAATCACTGAAAAACCCCAACCATGCGATTAATTATCAAGTGGTAAAGATGCCAATATACATACAAGCTTGTTGGGAGAGAGGCGGCTACCTCCTCAATTCACTAAGTTCTATACCCTCTCATAACCCTTATCTATTGTTGTACGAACGAATCAGAAGATTGTACAGTACAAAAAGGTACTATGGCCGACGTACTTTCTGTACGGCCTGTGTATGATAAGGCCATGGAGTGGACGCCTGTCTCCTTCGAGTTTGTCCTCATGTTCTCCGAGATTTCCTCTTCCCAATGACATCGTGCCACGTGTTGCCAGGTCACGTCACGTCCGAAAACCGCCAAGGCGGCCATTCCGGGATCTCGGTGATGGTGTGAGTCGTCGGATCATAACCGACTTTTCATGATAACCGTTTACAAACAAATGTTCGGTACATTTGATTTGGTGCGTACTAAAACTCCAACTAGTTTCTATGTTCTCTATTTGTAATTCCGTTAAACCGATTAGTCGACTTACTAATGTTTAAATAGCTATCAAACCCTATATATCTTAACGGACTACTACGACAGACTGGTAAGGTTTGACGGCTACGCCTCATCCTGCCGGTTGGAGGTTCGAGTCCTACCATACTCAACCTTTTTGGTTGAGAGTGACTTAAGTCACTTTTTAGCCCTGCCTATGGAGCTAAGGCAGCCATGGCTCCACCGCCCTCTCTCTCCTTCAGTGACTACAACAAGTATGGGGGCTAGAGGTAGAAGGTGGAGGCAGGCTTCTTGTGCTTTTCCTTTTTCCTTTTTATTTAATTAAGACCTAGAAAATAACTCCCCTAAATCTAGTGATTTCAACATTGTTGTCGTTTAACTATAAACTTTTCACATGTAAATTCATGTAAATGTTCACACGGACGATAATGTTGTTGACAGACGGAGCTATGCGAACGGGTTTTCTTCGATGCGATTTAATATTTTGTTTAGTGCAATTTCACATGCAAGCGCTATTCTATTAAATTATTATTTGTACCTTTTTACTTACAAAAGTACAATTTTGCACAGTCAGACGTTGTCCATACTCCACACTATTTAAAAAGAACCTATATTTGATTTTTATACGCTATTTAATCTTTACCTTAAATAGTATAATGAAAATTTTGAATCATTTACTCTATTCAACGTGATAGAGTCGTAATTTAGGGCGATCGAATTAGCGTTATCTACTCTAATTACGATTCGTTGTGTAGTGTACGAATATTAAGAACACAACAACGTGGAGTGATGTGACGAGATCGCACACGCCATAATTAAAAGTGTGATACTGTACGCTTCTGTACTGGTATAGATTAAACGACACATCGTACGTCACGCCAACACTTAAATAACAGTAGTGTACGGATATTGAGAACACGATAACGTGGCGTGATGTGACGGGGTCAAAAGCATAAAAATTAAAAGTACGATACTGTACGTTGCTTAACTTGTATTAATATCACGACATTTTGGCGTGAACGGATATTGAGAAAACGACAACGTGGCGTGATGTCCCGGATCGCACGCTCAAAATTTTAAAGTACGATACTATACGTTACTCAACCGGTATTAATATCACGACATTTTGGCGTGACGTCGATTTTGTTTGGCCTTTTATCATACCACTACAACCACGCGAAATCAACAAATAGGATTGTACCACGTGTCCCTTTTCATTACATCAAAATGGAACATGACAAAGCCAATCAAAACTCAAATCACTCAACGGCCCACGATCTTACACAAAAAAAATTGACGATCAATTATCGTTGTCACCAGAAACGTCAATCAAAACTCAAAACACTCAACGGCTCAAGATCTTACACAAAAAATCGACAGTCAATTATCGTTGTCACCAGAGAATAATGCGACTACAATGCTTTGCCCTTTTAGAAAAAGGGCGAAGCAAAAATTATCGCCTATAATTATGGGTTGTGGGGGTTTGTCAATGGAAAAAGTACGAAATGAAGGTACAAAAAAAAAGTACCAGATGAGTACAAAGATATAGCGACGGCCGAGGGGCAAAGAGGAGGCTTTTGGAAAGGTTTTCACAATGGATTCCGTTCGAGAGTACGGAGTTATCGTTGATATTCATCGGCCCGATGATTATCAGTAAGGCATTAAGATGTATTGGAAATAAATCGCGATAGCTCCTTCACCGATATATTGGTAGGTAAAAAAAACACATCGGTTATTAGAAAATGGCTACAGTACACCGTCAATCGCTATTATAGTAAAGGAATAAATAGCGGAAAAAAATAATTAGTGTTATTAACACTAATCAAGATTTAAAAAAAGGATTATATAATATATATATATATACTAATTAATCACTGACTGTAATTTGGGTTGTCCTGAATAATAAATACACGCCCTTTCGATGTCAACAGTAATATGTGTATTCGTACAAAATTTGACAATTCTTGTGCCGTCGCGCTGTTCACACGCTCGACGGTCGAACATATGAGAACGTGATTTTGTCGACGAGTTTGCGTCTCTTTTTTCCAGTGCACATTCACATGTGTGCGCAATAATGTTAAGTGTCTTTTTATGCCTTTGTAATTCAAAAAGTATACCGCTAATCGTTATTAGCGTTGTGTACGCTAATTTCGTCCCGCTTTTTTTATTTTTTATTCTCCATTAGCGTAATTCATTCTATTTTTTTCTTTACTCTATTTAGGGTTAATTTTTTAGTACCGTACAAAATGGAATTACGCCATCAGTTAATTAGTGTGGTGTACGGACAGTGTCAGACCATACAAAATTGTACTTTTTTAAGTGAAAAAATATAATTAATGAGTTTTAGTAGCCGCGAACGCATGAGAATGTGCGCTCTAAAAAGGGGGTCTAATCGGGGTTGTCAAATATCACGTTCGCACATATTCGTCCAGCAACCACGTTTCGACTATGTGAACGTACGATTTGTGTACGATTTGTCAGATTTTGTACGAATACCTATATTAGTGTAAGCATGTTTGCGACCGACGTTTATGTTTTTCAAAGACCCAAATTATAATTATTAAACAATTAGAATGTATGTTTTTTTTCAAAATTTTCAAATTCTTAATTAGCGTAAACCACGGTAATTGTTCATGTACGCTAATAACGATTGGCGGTGTACCATTTCGTACGGAAATATCATGTCCGTACGCCACACTATTTCCATCGCAGTGTACTTCCATTGTTAACGCTAATTGAAAAAAAAACCTAATTAGAATAATGAAAAAAATAGAATTATGGATTGTATTTCGGGTTTTTTTTTTAGAAAAGGGCACCGAATTGGCGTTATACACTCTAATAGCGATTGACGGTGTACTGTACACCGCGAACCGCTATTAGCGTACATGACGTTAAATGGGGTACCTCTTTTTTTAAGGCAAATTCTCAAATAGAATAAAGTACGCTAAATGTTTATGAACGTTATTTAAGGTACCCCGCTCAATACGGTTCGTAACTGTAATTTAGTGTCCTTTTAAATAGTGTGATGTACGGACTGTCATATATGTACTATTCCGTACCTTTTTACATTTAAAAGTACATAAAAAATAATAATATATAATTGCGTAAATATTTTCCGGCATACGCAGATGTCAAAACAAACGCGACGGCGTACGATTTGAACAATTTCGTACATCTACATGTTTTAGTGACGACATATTATGTGCCGAAAATTTTTACAAAGCAGTTTACAAATTAGAGTACATGATAAATTAGTATCATGGTGTACCCGAAAAACACAATTTACCGTAAAGTACGCTAATTGTTTCATTACGCTTTATTTTTTATTACGCTAATAGCGATTCACGGTGTACCGTCACAATACTGTTTTCCATTTCACGCTTGGAAAGACAGTTTGAAACGTAGTCATTGATTATCTGAGTCGGCGCAGTCTTGGCCGCGCCTGCCCATAGTGGATAGTGAGAATATCCCGCATTTTTAGGATTTCGTCAGTAATCTAATTATATGTTATTCTGACATCGTATTGTAAAAGAAATCTCGAAGAATTCAATGCACGAAGTGTGATTTCAACAAAAGGACAGCGATCGTACACATTTCGTACACTTTGGTCTCTTGTGGGAACAGCGAATAAATAGATTCATTTTCATAATGATTGGCCCGCATGCAGCCCGTCCTCGCCCAGTGTCGCCCATCGCCCGCCGTACGCTCGCCAGTAAGCTTCGCGGAACTGTGAATGTGTAATGGACCATGAGCACTGTAATAGTTAAGGAACGCCGTAACTGGCGGGTGACTGGTGGCGCCACGGACAACCATTGCGATAGAATAGTACCATAGTTCAAAATTAGGCGTTTTATGGTAGGCCTTTGGTAAGCGCAAGTTGTGTTATGGGCTTTTCATGTGATCTTCTTAGATCGCTACACCGCGAATCGTAATTAGAGTAATGAAAAAATTAGAGTACAAAAACTAAAAAAAACAATTAGAGTAATTAACGCTAATTTATGTGATTGAGCTTTTTCTACTATGAAGTTTACTATAATTTATTTAAGTACTCTAATTTGGCACGCTAATATCCTCGACTGTAAATAATGTATTCGTACAGAATTTGGCAAAACGTACAGTTTTTCGTCACTATGACGTTTGCACTACGCTGTTTGTTAAAACGCAGTTACATGATAACGGTCTGAATTTAATCATTATTCGTACTTTTTTACTTAATAAAGTACAGTTTTTGCGCGATCTGACACCTTTCGTACTCCACACTATTTAAAATGAACCTATATTAGAATTAAAAACGCTAATTAAACTTTACCTTGAATAGAATAATGAAAAAATTAGAATCGTTTACTCTATTTCATGTGATAGAGTCGAAATTTCGAGCGACCGAATTAGAGTAATTTACTCTAATTACGATTCGCGGTGTAATTTCATCAGCGACCGTAATGACTTTTAATTCTCTATCGAACGATGTGCAACTCAACCCTGTTACTTCTTTTTTCATTTTTTTGCGACCAGTACAATATGGGTCTTAATGTCATATTGTATGTTTCGCATACAATAGGCATATTGTATGGGCCTACTTTCACCTACTTTTGAACTATGAATAGTACTCTTTCGAGTTTTCCTAGAAGTTCCCCAGACCAATCGTCATAAGTTGTAACCGACGTCTTCAGCCTTCACATTTAAAAGTTCCAACTTCATTTTCAAACATTGGATATTTGGAACCCTCTCAAAAGTAGTACGGAGAATCTTGACTACAATCCAAAGTACTTCTTCATTGTAACAGTTATATGGGCACATACCCTAATACAGAAAGTCTTCGCCAAAATGGCAAAATACGAAGTACCACTTCAAAGTACCGGTTACATGGGAACACCCGTTACATTCCGAGTTTACGTTTACGATTTTCGTAAGCTCCTATGTGTTACCACTAGTGTTGGGTATCGGGTAAATTCATATCGCGATAATCTCGATATTCGATATATCGAATATCGATCGAGGAGGATCCTCGATATATCGTACCGAGACCAACATAAATCATCGCGATATATAGTATTTTTTAAATTTAATATTTTTATTTTTTTTATATAATATGTTATTTTAGTGAAAAAGTCAAATTGTCTAATACGCCACGTACGCCGTGATTTTCGTTCCGTGACTTCAAGGTAGACGCCGCAAAATGTAACCGACAAAAAAGTACTAATTTTGAAATTCTAATGATTAATTATTTGGGGTATGGTTACACGAGGAGGTCTCAGTAATAGTACGGACAACAAAATTTATGTATTACAGAGGCCTCGGGTACATCGCGTATCTTTTGTAAATAAGTTTTACACACGTGTTCTGATATGAGTGGTTCCACGTAAGGTAACAACCAAATCTCAAAAATCATCGAATATCTAGAAATCGACCTTTTTCGTCTAGAAAATCGTACTTGCGTATGACGTACGTGTACTTCACAAGTGTACCTCGTCAATGTACCTCAGAGATCTCTTCACTCCGCTGACTTTCAGGAAAAAACCGTATTTCTTTCAGGCAAAGATTTTACAGTCACTTTGTCCGAAGTCCCGAGAGTTTGAAAACCTGTGGGATTTTTTTTTTTTTTTTTTTTTTTAGCTTCGATATATCGACGATACCATATATCGGCAATATATCGGCGATATATCGCGATAATTTGAAATTCGATGTATCGAAGCGATATATCGATTATCGGGTACCTGAAATTCGATATATATATCGAATATCGGCAAACGGTCCTCGATACCCAACACTACACCGCGAATCGTTATTAGCGTTATGAACTCTATATCGGCGCCCCAAAATTTTGACATTAATACCTTAAATAGAATAAACTACACTATTTAAGGACGTGGACCATAATCTGCCACGTCTCCTGGCACTAAATTAGAATGAATGACGCTAATTTTTTCTTTACACTAATAATTTCTCAACGCTAATAAAGATTCGCGGTGTAGTTACCACCCTCTAAACAATGCAATTGCGCAAAATCCAAAATTGGCAATTCCGGTAGTCCCGCGGTTAAGTGTTTGCTGGCCTAAATTTTACCGGTGGATTTTCAGAGGTCAAACCGTCAAATAAACGTTGTCAATTTTTTTCCGTCGGTTTGTACTTTGATCGTATGTATTCTGCCCCTTTTGTATTTGCTGTAAGCGATTGAGCGGACCAAAAATTGGACCTGGGAAAAGGTTCCCCAATCATATCATGATAGAATGCCGTACTCCTGTACCCATGAAATCTGGAGCGTGCACCGACAGACACGTAGCGTTCTGTTTTTTACTGTAGCTGTCCATTAAAACCGAATCTTGTGTACTATGATTGGGTTGTTACTAGGGCGTCAGGCGAACCAATAGCTGAAGTCATGCATCTGCGGTGCAGATTACAGGAAAGATATCTGACAGATGTCAAGTCCTTACGTACATGGCCTGTGAAATGACAGAAAGAGCCTCCTTGTTATTCCACGCAGTAAGGAAGTCGCGCTACAGCTGATCACGAATGATAATTTTCGTAGTGTTTGACTGTTTGCTGTGGTATCCAGTCTTTGTAATCATCACCTAGTTAATAATCATCGGCGATAACCGTAAGGTTCATGCCGTACATTTGTACTATTTTGTACAGGAGTACAAAACGGCTGTCATACTTGGCATGCTACCCTGTATAATGTATAAAATAAAGCACAACACGATATAAAGTATTGTGATATAGTATATTATATTTGTTACACTTATCGGCGATACAAATTTGTTGGTTCCGAAACGATGTACTGGGACACTAAAACCAATTGATGTTGTCGGTTTTATCGCGATAAGTTTTGACCCGGTGCACAACACTAACTTTTGGCCACATAGAAATCGTTGCCAAAGAATAGTACGCGAGGAACAAAAATATGTGAAGGGTGTTTTTCTCCGACTCACTAATGCGTCTCAGATTTATTTATGAACCGAGCATCACAATGGGCGAAGTAATTTTCTTTTTGCGGCGACCAAAAACGTTTCTCGACATTTTAAAGGGCAACTTCAGGCCGGTCCCCATGTGCCAAAATAATGATTTTTTTTTTTAGTTTTTGTCAAAAACTTAACGTCGTACCAATTAAACTACAATTGTATGAGGAGAGTGAAAATGTGATAATACAATTTGCGTCATCTTCGAACTTGGAATGTACTACATATTGTCATTTTGTGTTTTTCCACCCATGGCCACGTCATGCCATGTCATTATCAAACTTTACCCTAAAATAATATGGAGATAAGTTTTAAATTGATATATCACAACAAAAAAAATAGGAAAACAACTTTGCACATGTCAAATGTCTTCAAAAGTTTCAAACGATTTAAGACGACGTAAAAAAGTACACGAGTTTTTTTTTTTGTCAGTTTCCGTCCAATACGATTTTTTGTTTCCAACGTTAAAAAAAAATGATGTCACTTCACAACGACCACACAAGAGACGCAAAGGCAAATGCAACTTCTTCAACTATGAACGACACAAGGCTGGGAGGTAGCGTGTTTACAATGTCGCACAAATGCATATGACGTCAGAAATAACTACTAAAAAATAAGTTGGGACAACACATTTTAGACGTTGACGGTCGTCATAAGAATTGTCGGCATATAAATTAGTCACATACTTAAATAGCAATTTCATTTATATGCATATAACTCTTGAAAATTGTGTACAAAAAATCTTTGTTACGATACAAAACTAGTTTGATAAGTGAAGATTACATGGGGACAAGTTAGTGTCCCGTGCTTCTTAAGTCTTGACGCCATGCAGGTATGTTTTTCCTTATTATTTCATTTTTCATAACGACCTTGAAATCACCAGCTTTAGGGCGCTAATGGGTTTAAGCCCTCCATCATTTCATACAACAAATATTGATAGACGACCACGAGCGCGTCATATATCCCTCAACTACCAATGTCACAACCAATCAAGTTGCGTAATCGATATCTAATAGATAAGTGGTTAACATCAAATGGGTTTTCTCAATAAATGAGGCTATGTAGGTGTCATGATGATTGATACTTCAATTACTCTTGTATATTGAAATTGTTGTATTAACGATATCCACATTTCGCTTTCATATGGGATTACACGCCTTACGTTCCATATGTTTTATACGCTTAGTTCATTACGTTGTTCGTGCCTTACACCTACAATACGTTAATTATTAAAAAACATGGGTATAATATCCGCAATTACTAGATTATCCAAAGTTTTGAAGATATCGTGTTTTGAACTTCATGATGCCAAGATATACTAAAATTACAATAATATTTGTCAATTCTCAATGATACTTAACTCTATACTATATTATATGCTCAATTTACAAAGTTCGTTACGATTTGTGAATTAAAGAATGTCTTTGTTGAAATTGATTTATGTCTAGAGTATTTTCTAGGTATAAATAGGTTAGTATAAAAGGAAAAAGAAAAGAGCTGACAACCTATCTTCACCTCCTCTCTCTAGGCCCCATACTTGTTGTAGTCACTAAAGGATAGAGAGGGTGGTTAAGCCATGGCTGCCTTAGTTCTGCAGGCAAGACTAAAGAGTGACAAATGTCACTCTCAAACAAAAGGTTGAGTCCGGCAAGACTCGAACCTTCGAACGGTAGAGTACGGCGTAGCTGGTAGCTCTAACCAGTCTGTCGTGAAGTTCGTTAAACACATGGGGTGTGATACGTATTTAAACTGATACATGATCTTGAAACTGTTTAACTAAAATGTGAACAGAGGAACATGAAACTAGTTAAAGTATTTCAGTGCGGACGTCATTTCGCACGAAACAAATGAATCGGACATTTGTTTCAAAGGTCGACATTTAATGTCGGATTTAATCGGACGGCGCATATCACTGTCGAGATCGCGGAATTGTCACTTTGACGTTTATGGACGTGGCATGACCTAGCGACACGTGGAGAGATGATATTTGGTCGCGGGAATTCCGCGGAACATACGGACGAGTGGAAAAGTGACACGCGTCTGCTCAATGGCCTTGTCGTACACAAGCCGTACAGAAAGGACACCGGCCATAGTACCTTTTTGTACTTAACAGTCATGTGATTGGTCCGTACTTCAGTAGATAGGGGTAGTGAGAGGGATTTAGGACTAAGGAAAATCTGGTAGATAGTCTTCTCTCTCTAAGAGAGCTTTGTATAAAATTGACATTTTTGCCAGCTCATAACTTATCGGCTGGTTGGCCATTTTCAGTGATTCTTTTTGCTACAGACTCAAGGAAGTCCAGGTTGCAGAAGGGTGCTGTCAAACTGTCAGTTTGCCATCTTGGGCAGCAGTGATTGTGGCTTGAAGTGGGTTAGTTAAACAATGTTAAGAGGCTTTCTGTATTCTGTTGTCCAATGGAGGACGCAAAATTGCAGGTTATGGGCCCACCCTCTAGGGTGCCCACCTTCAATGGATCTGGGTTCATCTATTGGGAAGCCATGATAATGGGAACTTTGTGCGAAAAACGATACTGGGGTATCGTCAGTGGACAAGTCAAACGTCCACCTTCGGGAACTCCACTAGAATTTCGAGGAGTAAGGTTTCCAGGAGCATCGACTTTATGAACTGTACCAGGTCGGATATAGCGGCAGCAGTCGGAGTACTCAGTAGGAGTCTTAATGATCCTAGGAAGAGAGACTGGAGGCAGCTAAGAGAGTCATGAGATATCTGGTGGGAACCAGAGAGTTATGGTTGCATTTGGGAGGGAAGCACACTGACATCACTACTTGGAGTGATGCCAGTTATGGGGACGCACCTATGAGGAGATGCATTTCTGGGTATGTGTTATATGTGGGGGAAGGTGCTTGTTGTTGGAGCTGTAAGCAACAAAAAGTGGTTGCTCAGTCTACTATGGAGGCTAAGTACATGGCCTCTTGTTCTGCTGTGAAAGAATTGATGTGGGTCAAATCCTTGCTGCAAGAACTTGGGTATATAAAGGAGGGAGTGCATCAAGTGTTTTGTGATAATCAAGCAGCCATTGCAATTGCAGCTAATCCAAAACATCATTTCAAAGCTAAGCACATGGACATACGTTTGAGTTTTGTGAGGGAAAAGGTTGAGAATAAGATTGTGAGTTTTGTATATAGATATGATGAGGAAATGGTGGTTGATATGATGACAAAACTAGTGCCATCTCCCTAAATTGAAATATTGTAGAGAAAAATGTGGACTAAAACTAAAGTTGAAAACTAGACTAGAAATAAGGGGAGTGTTGAAATTGATTGATTTCTATAGTATTTTCTAGGTATAAATAGGTTAGTATAAAAGGAAAAAGAAAAGGGCAGACAACCTGTCTTCAACTCCTCTCTCTATGCCCCATACTTGTTGTAGTCACTGAAGGATAGAGAGGGTGATTAAGCCATGGCTGCCTTAGTTCTGCAGGTAGGACTAAAGAGTGACAAATGTCACTCTCAAACAAAAGGTTGAGTCCGGCAGGACTCGAACCTCTGACCGGTAGAGTACGACGTAGCCGGTAGCTCTAACCAGTCTGTCGTGAAGTTCGATAAAATACATGGGGTGTGATAGTATTTAAACTGATACATGATCCTGAAATCCATTAACTGAAATGTGAACAAAGGAACATAGAACTAGTTAAAGTATTTAAGTGCGGACGTCATTTCGCACGAAACAAATGAATCGGACATTTTTTTCGACAGTCGACATTTAATGTCAAATTTAATCCGACAACACATATCACTGCCGAGATCGCGGAATGGTCACTTTAACGTTTATGGAATTGGCATGACCTGGCGCCACGTGGAGAGATGATATTTGGTCGCTGGAATTCCGAGGAACATACGGACGAGTGAAACAGTGAGACGTGTCTGCTCAGTGGCCTAGTCGTAAATTGGCCGTACAGAAAGGACACCGGCCATATTATCTTTTTGTACTTTACACTCATGTGATTGGTCCGTACTTCAGTAGATAGGGGTTGTGAGAGGGATTTAGGACTTAGGAAAATCTGGTAGATAGACTTCTCTCTCTAAGAGAGCTTTATATAAAATTGGCATTTTTGCCAGCTCATAACTTATCGGCTCGTTGCCCGTTTTCAGTTATTCTTTTTTGCAACGAAATCAAGGGAATCCAGGTTGCACAAGGGTGCAGTCAAACTGTCAGTTTGCCATCTTGGGCAGTAATGATTGTGGCTTGAATTGGGTTAGTTAAACACTATGTAGAGGCTTCATGTATTCTGTTATCCAATGGAGGACACAGAATTGCAGTCTTAGTCACCAATTAAGTATATTCAAACAATTTTTTTTTGAGGCCACACTTATCATTTTATTTTAATTTTGATTGGCAAGATCATCGTCGTCCCTAATAGTTTTTGAATAAAAGTTCCAAGGACATTTGGGAATTTCTCCCATCGCTTCGCCAAAAGCAAAACTCTACTCAAGATTACCCAACTGTGTCCATTTTAGAAATAAATGCAATTCATAAAAAGACATGAATTAAAGGGCAAGGATAGATAGAGAAAAAACGCGAGGAAAAAGAGAGTCGAACAACAATGAAGAAAAATGCAAGATAGAGAGGAAAAACGACAAAAGAAAAATAAACAAAGAGAGAGGGAGAGGAAGAGGGAGAGGGAAAGTGAAACTCTGAGACCTCCATTAAGTCCCTCAGGAGTGGACAGCTTCCAAGAAGCCTCTAGGATAATCCTGACCCCTTTGTGTTTTAGCAAAAATTAACTGCCGCCCTGGCAAACAAAAACCCTGACTACCTTCACCCCTGTGTAGGCAAAGACTCCCCTGAGTTGATAGCAAAAAAGAATCTCTGAATTTGCTCCCCCTGAGCAGTAAGTTTATGGAGGGTCAAAGTTGACCTTTTGTACAGAAGCTCCTCTGGGAGAGAGGGTCCTATCTTCTAATTTTTTTCTAAGGTCCTATCTCTCTCACAGACTCTATCTACTGATGTACGGAACCAATCAGATTTTCAGTTTCCGTACGTAAAAAGTATAACTGCCGGTGTACTTTATGTACGGATATTGTACGACATGGCCTAAATTGTCCACACGTGGGAGTATCCGGATTCGCTCCTTAAAATCCTCGGAGATGCCGCGCTCCAATGTCATTCCGCCACGTGTCATCCGATGTGGCGATGACCACAAACCGCCGAAATCCTCTTCCGCGATCTCGACGTTAATTCCGGCCGTCCGATTAAATTCACATTTAATCGTAGCCGTAATAAATACATGTGCGGTATTCATTTTACTAAAGAAATAAATGCGCTGTATTGGTTTCTTATCCGTACCGGAATCCGTACTTTTACATTTACTAGATATATGTCTCCCGTAATCAGTTATAGTTAAATGAACTTTTCTACGTATAAATGTTTAAATAATTATCAAACCCTACAATACGTAACACTACTTCTAGACTTAACGGCTAAGGCTGCCAGCTACCGGCTGTCTGCCGGCCGGTAGGTACCAGGATCAAATCTTATGGCCGGCACATATTTTTTAGTAAATTAACCCCTAACTAAAATATATTTTCCCGTAAACCTCTGGATAGCCTAGGTAGCCATGGCTCTAGCTCCCTCTCCAATTTCTCAGTGACTGCGACAAGTTTGAGAGTTGGAGAGAGAAGTTTGAGGTAGACTGCCTCGCCTTCTTTCTTATTTCTATTCTGACCTAGAAAATACTTTAAAAGACCATAAATTTCTACAAGATGTTGGCCAATAAGCGGCCAACATCATCTGCCGTACGCCTGACAAAATCCACCGTTCGAGGGTAAAAACCCTCCCTAACTACATGTGCGTGCGAACCTACATGGGTTCGCGACTTAAATAAATAATGTGTATCGAAGCGTCACCCGTAAATTGCAATTCCCTCCAAACGATACTCCACGTCCATGCTTCGAAATTGCGTGCATACACACGAATCGAAACATACCGCACGAAATAATCCAAATCAAAATACCTGCGCACGAAATGAAAGGTCTAGCACGAAATTATTATATTTAAACGAAACTGAAAATAAATGAATCGGAATAAAATCGCACGTGCGAACGAAACTTATAGATGAGTGCAAAAATCGTGGGTGCATGCATGAAATCACGCGTGCATGCGCAAAATCGCGCGAGCGTGCCCAAAACCGTGCGTGCATGAGAAATACCGCGCGTGAATGCAAAATACAGCGCGTGCGTGCAGAATACAGCGCGTGCGAGCGAAATACCGCGCGTGCATTTATAATATCGCGCGTTCGTGCATTATATCGTGCGCACGCGCTAAATTTTGCGCGTGCGAGCATGATATCGTGCGCGCGAGCAGCCGACACGATGCGGCATGACAACCAACGGAAATCGAGGTGGGGAGTCATATACCTAGAGGAGAATTAGTGAGGGAAGTAGCGGGGGAGGAAAAAAGGAGAATGTTGGCTGGGGAGATGGTAGAAATGGATACAATCAGAAGGGAGGGTTTAAATAGAGAAAGGGAGGAGTTTGTTAGGGTAGGGGATGTGGTAGAGGCGGTTGGGCAACAAGAACCGGGTGCGGAGGTGGTGGGTAGAAAGAAGGTGGCATTGGAGGAGGGTGTAAGAGAAAGGGTTGGATTCGAGTTCGTATTGAGGGAGGCGGAGGAAGCGGATCTTGAAATAGATGACAAGGATGAATCGGATCAGGTGGGGAGGGAAAGGACGAGGATGGATAGGGTAGAAATAGGAAGTGGGTTGGAAGGGGAGTTAGAGGATGGAGGGGTTGGAGCGGAGAAAAGAGGTGTACGCGAAGTAGAAGGGGGTAAAGACGTCGATGCAGATTATCACCCCTCAAAAACCGAGAGGGACGAGTCTATAGAGGATGGGGATGAGCCCATGAAGAGGAGGAAGTGTCGAAAGAAACCCTACCATCGAATATTCCGGTGACGAAATATGACGACGACCCCACAACCTCAGACGACCTGTCTTCAGATAGCTCAAAAAGACGTATGGAAGGGAAGTATATGGACGGAGACGAGGTCGTGGGTTTTCCTCCTTCGCCAAACCATGATAGGGCTCTCGTGGCAGTAGAACCGGCTCAAAATCCACCCAACCGAGAAGTTCCCGTAGGAGAGGAAGAACATGATTAGTTCCCCGTTCGAGATGAGGCCATGGATGGCTACCAACCAACGGCGGCCCATTACATCCCGGTTGAGAATTGGCCGGAGTATTGGTGTTACACGGAGCCTCGGCCCATCGCCTGGTGGTTAAACCCCATCCCGGAAATCCTCGACATCCCTCCAAATATCCCCGCCCACCCAACATGGTTGTACATCGCAACTTACAACCATGCATCTAATTTCCCATACATTAAGCATTTTTAGCCTTATGATGACCGTTTCACATGGGTTGTCCGTCGACTGCTCGGATTTAAAATCGATGTGCCGAAACTAGTCCGCCATTATCACCCTTGGGACCCAAGGTTGTTCCCTATTATTCGTCGTGCAATTCTTACTCCGGACCTAAATCAAATTTTAGAAGCCCAGAGTGCAGCTTTACAACCCTTCGGAAATGAACAAGTGATAATACTTTTCTTTGGGAAATTCTGAGGTACCCACATGTCGATAAGCCCCCTCCACCAGTGGAACTAAAACAATTGAGAAATGAAGTTGAACTTCTCAATCGCCGGTTGGCGGCTCAAGAAGCAGCGACGATAGAGGTTCGTCGCTTGATTTATAATTTGACTCAAGAGCTTGCAAGATATAGGCAACGTTGATGGGAGACGATGAAGGTCATCTTCATGCCCTTCATCCGACGACGAAAGTATCTCGATTTCTCCTTCACCATATATTGCGTGCCACATTGTTTTGCTTGTTTTCTTGTTGTGTATATGTGGAAGAATTTCATTTTTAACTTCCCTTTCCTGGTCTTATGTGCACTCAAATTATTTTAACCGTTACATTTGGTTTTGCTGAGATCGCATTTGACCTGAATCTCCACATTCCCAGTTTGACGACGAGACAGTGTCGTCACTAGTTCAACGAGGAACTGATAAAATGTCATCGATAATCCGTAGACGATTACATGTGAAGGGATAAACAGGGAAATAAATGTCACGTCGCTGAATAAGCGACGACAATTAGTCGTTGTTGATATTGCGAAATCAACATCTCGTCGCTAATTATTCTCGTTTTTCATAACTTAATTTCTTTATTTTCCTTGTTTACTTGTATAATGTGTATAGGGTATCAAAAGGCCAAGCGATGGTGGGTAGAAAAAAAGTCCATGCTTGAAGGGATTAGAGAGACAACAAGGGCATTCTCTTCTTTGAGTTTTGGGACGAGATCAGTGGCCGTTACCAAGGCATTGCCGGGACGTGGACAAAAAGAATCCTCTGTGGTCATTGTTACTTGAGGATTTGAACGGTTTAAGAAAGCAAGTATGAAGATATCCACCACAATTCTTTGGGAGATCGCAAAGGACGTAATAAGACGAAGGAGAGACGAGTACGGCCCGGAATGGTTTAACAATGATCGGTCCGAAATACATTTAGCAATCAATAAATGGTGGGTGCAAAGGTGTTAAGAAAAGCACAACATCGTTGTGTGTGCACAAAAGGGGAAACTATAATGTAGTTTCGAAAAAGATGACTATATCGAACGGACCGTAGCCTTCCACATGGGCGTACTTAACCGGGGGTTTGAATCCGGTAAGCCACACGTGATTATAAAGTTATCATGATAAATGTTTTCTTTATGTGTATTGTGTTTTATTTTCGTTTTATTTCCTACTTAATGTCATACTAACAAAGTATCAAGTTTGTTTCTTTTGGTTTGTCGTTACATGTTTACTAGGAATTTTCAACGAAGACCTCGTGGAAAACATCGATGAAACACACGTCATCGTCAACCAAGATAATAGAAAGTCATTAGGGATTTGCGGGGATGATGTGGTGAAATATGTCGACGTCGTCGGAGAAGGTGAATCCATGACACTTATGGTAAGTAAAGGGAATTGAAACACGAAATTCAGACTTTAATTTTGTGACCTCCATTGGTGCACCGAATGTCCAACTTATATGAAGCCTCTAGGATAATATTTGCACTTTTGACTTTGGAAATGAATAGGTGCCACCCTGGCGCGCAGAAACTCTGATCGACTACACCATTGTGCAGCATGGACTCCCCTGAGTCCGCAGCAAAAAGAATCACTGAATTTTCTCACATGAGCATTAAGTTATGGTTGTTCAAAGACAGCATATTTATACAGATGGCCTTTGGGAGAGAGGACTTTCAAAAATATTGTCTAAGTTCTAAGAACCTACTCTTAACTACTTTAGACCAATCAAAACATCGTATGCTAAATTATGTATATACAAAGTACGGTAACCATTGTACTTTATGCACGGAAATATTCGGCACCACTCTCCATCTGCCACGTAGCATACAAGTCATCGTCATTGTGTCATTTTCTTCATCGGCATCCTATAGGATGATGCCACATGTCATTTTCCTCTTTATTAAAGAAGTACGGTCAAATATTCTTTCCGGCATTCCGGCACTTACGCGTGCCGTCCGTTTGTAATTTGGTAGTAAATATCGGTCGTCTGATGTTGACGGCGCACAGAAAATGTCGACCGTTGAAATTCTTTAACGTGTTGACCGTTCGAATTTCAACAATATTTGTCCCATTTTGACCGTTGAAAATCCGGCTCCTTTGCGAGCCCCCGATCACGGATGATATTTAATTTCGTCCGTTGAAATTAAATGTCGTTTCATTAATTTCGTGCGGTACTATACTTCGTACTGTACTGTCTTTCCCATGTTCGTTTCGTTTCGTTAGCCGTTAAATGATTTATGTCGCCGCATCATTTGTTAAATACCTATGAAATACAGTATATACATCGATTCTTCATGACCTACCGGATAAGGCGGGCGATTGCCCTTATGTCTGTTTACGGAAGTCACAAGATCAATTCCTTTTTATTAGAAATATCTTTTGCACAAGCTCTATCTTCTACCTGTCTTCTCATCTATCTGAGGGAGCCATGGTTGTCTGCAAGCTCTCAGTGACTACTACAAGTATGAGAACAAAAAAAAAAAACCATGGACTGACCAAAGAGATAGATTGTAAAATACCTTTTTTCAACACATACACGTATAGACAAAGAAAAAAACGAGCAAAACAATGGGGCACACAATGGAGGGTGAAGGAGAAATCAGGATACCTCTCCGTCGAATGAAGGGCATAAATATGACCTTCATCATCTCCCATCAACGTCGCCTAACCTGTGCAAGCTCATTAGTCAAATTATGAATCAACTAACAAACCCCTATCATCGCTACCTCTTGAGCCGCCAACAGCCGATTGAGAAGTTCAACCTCATTCATCAATTGTTCTATTTTTGGTGGTGGAGGGGGCTCATTGACATGTGGAACCCTCAGACTTTCCCAAAGATAAGTTTGTCGCACTTGTACATTTCGGAAGCGCTGTAAAACCGCATTCAAGCATCTAAAAATGCATTAAGGTCCGCCGCACGAATTACACGACGAAGGATAATGAGTAATCGTGGGTCGCAAGGATGATAATGGCCCAATAATTTTGGCACATCAATCTTGAATCCGTTCACTCTACAGCCAACCCAAGTGAATCGGGCATCATTAGGCCGAAAATGCCTAATGTATGGGAAATTCGAAGCATGGTTGTAAGATGCGATGTACAACCATGATGGGTGGGCGAGGACATCCAGATGGATGTCGAGGATTTCCACAACGCGGTTCAACCACTGGTCGATGGGTACAAAATCTATCTTCTATGTGTGTTCTCATCTGCCTAAGGCATCCATGGCTGCCTGCAAGTTCTCACTGACTAGAACAAGTAAGAGAACAATAAAATAACCATGGACTGACTAAGGAGATAGATTGTAAAATACCCTTTTTCAACACATACACGTATAGACAAAGAAAAAAACGAGCAAAACAATGGGGCACACAATGGAGGGTGAAAGAGAAATCATGATACCTCTTTGTCGAATGAACGACAGACATATGACCTTCATTATCTCCCATCAAGATCGCCTAACCTCTGCAAGCTCGCTCTTGAGTTATATTATGAATCAACTGACGAACCCCTATCATCGCTACTTCTTCAGCCGCCAACCGACGATTAAGAAGTTCAACCTTATTCTTCAATTGTTCTATTTCTGGTGGTGGAGGGGGCTCATCGACATGTGGAACCCTCGGACTTTCCCTAAGATAGGTTTGTCACACTGATACATTTCGAAAGCGCTGTAAAACCGCACTTCAAGCATCTAAAACTGCATTTCGGTCAAACGTACGAATTGCACAACGAAGGATAGTGTGTAACCGTGGGTTGCAAAGATGATAATGGCGTAATAATTCCGGCACATCAATCCCGAATCCATTCACTCTACAGACAACCCAAGTGAACCAGACATCATTAGGCTAAAAATACCTAATGTATGGGAAATTCGAAGCATGGTTGTAAGATGCCATGTACAACCATGTTGGGTGGGCGAGGACATCCACATGAATGTCGAAATTTCCACAACAAGGTTTAACCACCGGTCGATGGGTCGAGGCTCCCCATAATGCCAATAAATAGGCCAATCCTCCACCAGTATGTAATGCGCGGCCGTTGGTCGGAAGCCATCCATGGCCTCATCTCCGACGGGGGGCGGAAAAAAAACCAGTGTGGCTCCTCATCTCAGACGGGAACTTCACGGTTCGGTGGATTTCGAGCCAGTTGTACCGCCACGAGAGACCTATCACGGTCAGGTGAAGGAGAAAAACCCATTAGCTCGTCTTCGTCTACATACTATCACTCCACACTGAAATTATGTGGGCTCTGTTGCCCCACAGAATGCACAGTTCACAAGTAGCCACTAGGATAGCATCAACCCACTTTTGTTTCCCCGGTAATAACTACTACCGTGGCAAGCAATAAATCTGACCAGCCTCATCCCAATGAGGACAAGACTCCCCTGAGTGCAACGCAAAAAGAATCATTGAATTTGCTCCCCTTATCAATTAGTGATGGTTGGCCAAAGACAACCTATTTATACAAAAGGTCACCTAGAGAGAGGCGCCTCAAATATTACTAAGTCTTAGTCTGCCTACTCTGAGCTACCTATTACTAAACCCTTGTCCAATAGGAACACTATATAGTACAATAGGTACCGTGGCTGATATACTTATTATACCACCATTGTACAACATGGCCTTCAAGGTGACGCCTGTCAAATCGGGAGCCATGGTTCCTCCTCCCATATTCTCTGGTATCCAAATAGTGTGACGCCACCTGGCATTGCGTGAAGCTATTTTCAAAGGCCTCCAAAGCGCATTCCGAGTAGCGGCTGCAACGAAGGTCGTCCGATCAATTAAATTTACACGGTTCAGATTCGCGTTCGTGCATGAATTGTTTCATATGCGTCTCGTAGTCAGTTTGGTGTGAATTTGCCGTTGTGTCACAGTTTAAGTACGTATCAAATCTCATACGTTCATCGTTTTGATTGCCTTAATGGTTAAGGTGTCCGGCTATATAGAATTTAGAGGTCGCAGGTTCATATCCAGCAGAAGGCACAATTTTGGTAAAATGCCCCTCTACTCTAGTCTGCACCTTCTAAATAGCGGGGTAGCCATGGCGTGTCTTTCATTCTCTCTCTCTCTCTCTCTCATTAAAGACTAAAAAAAAATAGCGACAAGATATAAATTACCTTTTTCAATACTCCTCTTAATTTTTAGCTCTTTCTTTCTCTAAACCCATAACCATTTTTGCAATAAACTAATTTTGGTGAAGGAACTGCTTTGGTCATCATATTAGCCAGCATTTTCCCATCCGGTTTGTACACAAGTTTGATGATTTTGTTTTCAACTTTTTCTCTCACAAAGCTAAGCTTTATGTCCATATGTTTGGCCTTAAAATGATGCTTGGGATTTGCAGCAATTGCAATTGCTGCCTTGTTATCACATAAACTGTTTTGCACTCCATTTCTTATAAATCCCAATTCTTGCAACAAAGATTTCACCCACATTTAAATCTTTCACAGCTGCACCTGATACCATATACTCAGCCTCCATTTTCGACTGAGCGACAACTTTTTTTTGTTTGCTGCTCTAGCAGCATGCACCCAGCCCAATTTGCAAAACATATCCAGAAGTTTATTTTTTGAGTGGCACATCTCCATAACTACCATCACTCCAAGTGGTGATGTTAGTATTCTCCCCTCCCAGATTTAACCATAATTCCCTTGTTCCCGCAAGATATCTCATTACCCTCTTGCCTGCCTCCTAGTCATTCTTTCTCAAATTATTTAGACTTCTACGAAGAACTCCTACAGCTGTCACTATGTCCGGACGTGTACAGTTCATAATGTAGATAAAGCTTCCTACAATTTGTCGAGAATATTCTGCATAAATTTTTGTTCTTCTAGAGTAATCTAATCATCTATGACTATTTCTCCCCCTTGAGCATCCCCCTTAGTAACTCTTTTAAGTTCCATAGGATTAGAACAACCATTGGCTTGGTCCATCTGAAATTTCTGAAGCATATTATCGATTGCTTTCTTCTGAGTTAGTCTGATTATTTTCCTGTCTCTATCCCTTTCCATTTGTATTCCCAAAATGTACTTAGCTTCTCCTAAGTCTTTCATATCAAAGCGACTACTCAAACTTCTTTTTAGTTGATTTATTTTCTCAATAGATTTATTCAAGATAAGCAAATTATCCACATACACTGCAATGAAAATTGCACTATTTTCATCTTCAAAAAGATAAATGGAGTGATCTGAGCTGATCCGTGTATAACCCAGATCAGTAAGGAACTCATCCAATTTTATATTCTATTGTCGGGCGCTTGTTTCAGCCCGTATAGTGATTTAATCAACCTGCACACCTTGCTTTCTTCTCCCTCCTCTACAAATCTCTCCAGTTGTTTCATGAAAATTTCTTCTTCTAGATCCCCATTTAGAAAAGCAGTTTTTATCTCCATTTGATCTATTTCCATGCTTTTCGCTGCAGCTATACTTAGAAAGATTCTAACTAAGGGAAACGTGACTACCGGTGCAAAGGTCTCCTCATAATCAATTCCCTCTTTTTGAGTGTATCCCTTTACTACAAAACTAGCCTTCTACCTTTCTATAGAATTATCTGGGTTCAATTTTAGATTAAAAACCCATTTATAACCGATAGGCTTTCTATCCGTAGGACAATCTACTAACTCCCATGTGTGTGCCTCGATTATGGAACTCATTTCCTCATTAATAGTTGTTTTCCATCTATCCCATTCCAAGCTATTTATGGCTTCCAAATATGTTTTATGTTCTTCCGGATGGGACAACTTGGTTAATTTATTGTTGGCCATTCTCTCATGAATACGTTTGCTGCTTCTCCGTCCTCCCTCAAATTCCGATGCCGATATTGAGGGCATTCTCGGATTCCGTTTGGGTACAACTTCATCTCCCCTATCCGCTGAATGTGGTTATTCTTCAGTTTCAGTTTGAAGTGGAGCCTCATGTGTCTCCTCCACTTTTTTGTCTTCTCAATTTCCTACAAATTCAATTTCTTTGTTTTGTGCTTCTTGAATTAGTTCAAGGTCAGGATTGAAATCCAGATCCGAGACTATCCTGATTTTAACTTCTTTGGTGTATTTAAACGGATCTATGGATTTTACTTCATCCATAACTACAATATGTTTGGCTAAGATTATATCGTTTTTCTTTAGATCATACACTTAGTATCCTTTGCTATCTTTATCATATCCGACCAAGTATCCAGGCTTTCCTCTTCCTTCTAACTTCCACTTCGTTTTGTCATTATCCAAGCTAAACACTTGACTTCCAAACACTCTCACACTAGATAAATCTGGTTTTGTGTCGGTCCACCTCTCATATGGAGTTTCATTTTTATTAGCTGAAGTTAGAATCCTATTTTTGATGAAGTTTGCATAATTCATAGCTTCCGCCCAAAACCGCAAGCTTGTCCTCTTATCAGTTAGCATACTCCTTATCATATCACCAAGTGTTCTATTTAGTCTTTCGGCTACTCCATTTTGCTTTGGATTATAGGGAACAGTTTTTCTGATGATAAATTCTATCGTTTATTAAAAACTCTTTAAATTCATTTGAGGTGTACTCCCCCCCATTATCACTTCTTACTTCTTTTATGGAGGTCTCATGAAGTTTCTCACTCCAAACTTTATATTCCTTAAAGTACCGCAACACTTCTGACTTATGATTAATGAAGTATACGTTAGTATATCTAGACCACTCATCGGTGATGGTCAGCATATACCTTTTCCCTCCGTGTGAGAAATATCTGGCCGGTCCCCACACATGTGTGTATACAAGCTCCAATACCTTCTCACTCCTATAAGTGGCAACCTTTGGGAAAGGAAGTCTATAGATCTTTCATTGTGCACAACCACTACAATCATCTACCATTTGAAATTCTTTAAACTTTATCCCATCCATTATTCCTTTGGTCTTCATTTCTCTTAATCTATCTTGATGCACATGTGTAAGTCTCTTATGCTACAACATAATATCACTTACACAAGAGTAGAGGGCACCTTTCTTTTCATTGCAAAGTATAATTCTGAACATTCCATGGCTACCCTTTTCAGCTATGAAATAGACCTCACCATCAAAACTAACTGCGAACCTTCCTTTCTTAGTTCTTGTGACGAAATCTTTCTCATCTAAGACAGCTGTAAAGATCAGATTTTTGCTAAGCTCTGGCATATATAGCACATCTAAAAGAGTGACAATGAGACTTTCCCTTCAACTATGACCTTTAGATCCATTGAATCTACAAGGTTTGTAGTCACAACTCTACCATCCCTAAATTTTATCTCAACAGTGGGGATCTTCCTCAACTTTGTAAACCACCTTTTGTCTTTGCACATATGCATAGATGCTCCGGAATCGATGATCCACCCTTCCTTTGAGGGTTTTTTCTTACCTCCAAATGCACATTTTTGCTTTCTTGGTATTTCCACTTCATTATCTCCTTTCTTATTGTGGAGAAGCTCCTCCATCTCCTCTTTGTTGCTGTTCACCTGCCCGTATTTCATACTTAATTCTTCCAATCTGGTGGAATCAGCTATGTAATGTCCCGATGTTCTGCAAAAGTGACAAACGCTTGTCTTTCGAGCTCCCATTTCTTGTTCACTGGGTTGTCCTCCTCCTTTTCCCTTATAGATAACGCCTGAACAATCCTCTATGGCCATCGTAGGTGGTGTCTCTCTTTCAGTGACTACAACAAGTATGGGGGATGGAGAGAGAAGGTGGAGACAGACTGCCTGCGCTGATCATTCTTTTCTATCTATCTAGACCTAGAAAATACTATTAAAACCTTTAGTTAATTTCAACAGGTGCGCACATGATATTGGTTGCAGGCACGCCTGATATTTCGCACGCACGCACGATATTTTGCACGCGCGCGCAATATTCAATGCGCACGCATGATATCATGCACGCATGCACTATTTTTGGGCACGCTCTCACAATTTCATGCACGCTCACTTAGTTTGATTTGCGATATATCACCGGTTCGCTTAGTTTAGGTGTGTGGGCGATTCGCACACGCGTCTAATTGAATATCTACTAATTTCGTGAGTACTTTTGTTTCGTTTTATTTCGTAGGTACGCGATTTTGGAGTACGATCTGGAATTTCATTTGTACCTTGCGTTTCCTATGTACTTTCGGTTTCAGCTGTACCTTCGATTTCGTTGGTGCTTTTTCACCTCAAGTGGACTTTCGCGATGTACGAATTACATGTATGATGGACGTTTCGTTGGCGCTTTCTCATTGGTGCGCATTTAAGTCGTGAACCCACGTAGGTTCACGCACACACTTAGATAAGGAGGGTTTTTAGCCTTGGATGGTGAGTTTGTTGGGCGCACGGCAGACGATGGTTGTTGCCTATTGGCCAACATCTTAATTAGTTTCATGCATGTAAAGTAGGTTAGACGTAGGCTAGTTTCGCTTAGGCCTAGCGTAGCTCCTCTCAAACATAAAGAATTTTAGCTTTTGGACAAGGTTTTTCTCTTCGTGGTTGAGCTTCTATCTTGCTCTCTCTCACCGATTGCTCACGCTTTTCTCTCTTATTGCTAGCTAGTAGTAGAGGCTAAATAGACTAATACTATTCCTTGTTGTATTTATGCCCACGCTCTTTAATCCACACGGCTGATAGCCAAGTCCGGAAGGATTCCCTTTAACTTGGGTTATTTCTTGGGAATTGGTGGAGTGAAGTTCGTGTGGAGAGGCATCCAGATCCAGCTGCGCCTTCTACGGGCAACGGAACGGTTTGGAGTGTTTGTGTTTGAGAAAGTGCATTTTGGCCGGATTTTGGGAATTTCCTTGTTTGGTTGAAATTGTTTATTTGCTTTCCTGCCTCTTCGAGATAACTCGTGTAAAGAATACGTTAGAGACCCGAGAGCCTAGTGGCTACCTCGTGGCTTAGTATTCTTGTCCAAAAGCTAACTTTCAAAAGTCTCTCTTTTAAAATAAATTATAAATATATCACCATTCATTTTCAGTTTTGTTTCTTGGTTCGGTTTTTCTATTTTGTTTCCAATTTGCCTTTCATTTTCAGTTTTGCTTCTCAGTTTGGTGTGAGAACAAAAATCTAAAGGAAAAAAAATATAAAAATACATTATTTTCTATATAAAATCCATCTTTTCATTTCTAAATTTTCTTCCACCTATTTTTGATTTGGTTTTTTCCTTTTGATCCGGCTTTATCTTTCTACAAGATTTCCTCCTACATTCTCTCCATTTTTGCTTTCGCTTTCCGTTTTGCTTCGGAAAAAAATATTATAAAACTAATTAAATATATAAATTTTACTTTATAAAAAAAAGGAAAAGAAAAACTCATTTTGTTTTTGTTTTTTGTTTTCTTCTTTCTTGCTTCCAATCTTTGTCTTCTATTTTGTTGCCACACTATTTCTGGTCTGCAGATTTAGACCTGAATTTGAGTCAGATTTTAGGGTAAATCTGTGGAATTAGGGTTTGGCCACAAATTTAGGGTTTGTACGGATTTAGGGTTTATTTTTTGGAATTCTTAACCCTATGTCAGCATATTACTATCCTTTGGTCGCATATTCTTTGTTTTTGCAGCGTGGAATTAGGGTTTGTGAAACCCTTTTCCCTAATCCTAACTCGCTTCCAAGTTTATTTGCCTTTCTTTTCTTTGTTCCCGTATTACTTTTCCTTTTCTTTTGGGTGTGGACATTCACAAGGTGAGGGCTCGCGCGGTCAGCAAGACACTAACAGAGGACCCTTTTTAGAGGAAATTTTGGGATTGGATTACGGAGCAGATTTTCACTTTGAGGCTCTGCAAACCCGAGCTGTAGTCATCAGCTGCTGTTCACCGTTGATAATTACCAGATTATTTAAGGTGTTGTGTAAGTATTACAATGCCTTGCGGGTGTAAACGCGTGTTAGGATTGTTGGTTGACTGTTTAGAGAGTTTGTGCGTGGATTGGGTCTCATTAAACCCAATTGTATTGAGCATGTGCAAATTCCAGCATTCTTTGCTTGTAACCAGGCCGTGAGTGGCCTTGCGCTTCTTGTTATTTCCTGGAATGGATTTTAATGCTTAGTTTTGGTCGTTGGTGGCCCGAGATATTTGTTTCTCCGGTTGTGTTGCTGTAGATCTACACTTGTGGGTGCTGATAGTAATTTTTCTGCTTTTATAGATCCGGCCCTCCGGCCTTGCCCACTTGTTTGAAGGGCAACAGGTTTCGGTAATACAGCTTTTTGTTAAGATCTGACCACCGGGTTTTGTTAAAGACTTTGTGTGTTGATTTGTCTTGTGTGGATTGGTCTTTCATTTGACGCACCTCGGTAAGGCCTGCAATTCTATGTCCTCCATTCAACTACCTAATTTAGGAAGCCTCTAAGTAGTTTTTAACTAACTCACTTTCAGCCACAACCATTGCTGCCCACGCACATAAATTGACAATTTGACTAAACCCGTGTGTAGTCTGGACTCCTTTGAGTCCGTAGCAAAAAGAATCACTAAAAACAGCCAAATAACCGAAAAGTTAGGGGGTCGCAAAAATGCCAATTTATACAAACTCTCAATGAGAGAGGTGACTGTCTACAAAAATTTTCTAAGTCCCAAACCCCTGTCACAACCCCTATCTACTATAGTACAATCCAATCAAATCACTGTACAAAACAAAAAGATACTAGGGTCGATGTACTTTTTGTACGACATGTGTACGACAAGGCCATTGAGTGGACCCGTGTCCACTTTTAACTCGTCCTTATGTTCTCCGCAATTCTCGCGACCAAATGTTATCTCTCCACGCCAGGTCACATCATATCCGAAAATCGCCAAACTGATCATTCTGTGATGTCGGCGACAATATGTGTCGTTGGATCATAAGCAGACATTTAATATTAACCGTCGAAACAAATGTCTGATTCATTTGTTTCGTGCGAGATCATGTTCGCACTATATATAAGTTATTTCTATGTCCATTCGTTCATCATTCTGCTAATCGGATTCCGGATTATTACATAGTTTAAATAATTATCATACCCTACATATGTTAACGAACTTCTATGACAGACCGGTTAGAGCTGACGGCTACGCCTCGCTCTGTCGATAAGAGGTTCGAGTCTTGCTGGAGAGGGCACAGGTTTGGTCATCATGTCAGCCACTATTTCTTCATCAGACCTATACACAAGATTCACAATTTTATTTTCAACTTTTTCTTTTACAAAACTCAATCTTATGTCCATATGCTTAGCTTTGAAATGATGTTTTGGATTGGCCGCAATTGCAATAGCAAACTGATTATCACAAAAGACTTCATGCACTCCCTATTTTATATACCCCACTTCTTGCAACAAGGACTTGACCCACATCAACTCTTTCACAGCAAAAAAGATGCCATATACTCAACCTCTATAGTAGACTGAGCAACCAACTTTTGTTGCTTACTGCTCCTACAGCAAGCACCTTCCCCCACATACAACACATACCCAGAAGTGCGTCTTCTCATAGGTGCATCCCCATAATTGGCATCACTCCAAGTAGTGATATCAGTGTGCCCCCCTCCCAAATTGAACCATAACTCTGTGGTTCCGACCAGATATCTCATGACTCTCTTGGCTGCCTCCCAGTCTCTCTTCCTAGGATCATTAAAACTCCTACTAAGTACTCAAACTCGTGCCTTTATGTCTGGATTGGTGCATTTCATAAAGGAAATTAGACTTCCTAGAACGTGCGTATAAGGGATAGACTTCATAAACTCTCTCTCTTCTAGCCTAATTTGATCTAAGATTATCACGCCTCCTTGTACACTTCCATCACTTACTTTTTTCAAGTCCATGGGAGTGATACAACTATTTGCCTTTTCAATCTGGAATTTCTCAAGCATATTTCGTATTGCTTCTTTTTGAGTAAGTCTAATGATATTTTTCCCCCTATCGCTCTCCATTTGGATTCCCAAAATATATTTTGCCTCCCCTAAATCCTTCATGTCAAATCTGCTTCTAAGATCTTTCTTGAACTTATTGATCTTTTCCAGAGATTTACTTAACACCAACAGATCATCTACATAAATTGCAATAAAAAGGAATGACACCTTATGAGAGATGGGTTGGAAGGAAACGATATATCTCTCACCTTAAAGTATCTGATTACCAAGTTTAGAGTCTTGACACGGATAGGAAAAATTGGAAATTATATGTTAAAGGAAAACTTGGATACTTTGTAGGATATGATGAGGATGTCAAGGGATATAGAGTCTATGACTTAGCAAAGAAAGATATCATTCAGGTCTAAAACCTAGTTGTCATGGATGAAGGGAAGTCATTTGACCCCTTCAAATATACCAAGACGATAAGAATCAGATTTAAGTCCGAAATTGAGGTAAACTCGGTCGTTCCCGAAAGGGACATAAGTGAAAGTGTGATTGGAGATTCAAGGGAGATCTAAGATACACGAGATCCATCGCAAACCTCACATATTCTTATGGAATTCGAGGAGATAGAAGAGGAGGAATCGGAACCGGGTTCTATGGATAGGGGAGCCGATGAGACAGTAAGGAGAAATCTAACACTTCCCTCCATTATAGCTTCGGAGTTTGAGGGAGGGAGAAGGAGCAGCAAAATGATAGAAGAGAAACAGGCCGCTCATAAGGTAACTAAGCTATCCCAGCTAGATGAGCCTCAGTCATACTCGGAGGCAGTGAACAATTTGGAGAAAGACAGATGGATTAGAGCCATAAATGATGAGATGGCCTCCATAATGAAAAAAAATACTTGGGAACTAGCGGACTGTCCTCTGGACAGAAAAGTGATTGGGTGTAAATGAGTGTTTAAACTAAAACTGAACATAGATAATACCATTGAAAGATATAAGCTCGGTTGGTAGCAAAGGGGTTCACCCAAAAGGAGGGGATTGACTATGAGGAGACTTTTGCTCTAGTTGTTCGGTTCCTATCAGTAAGGATTCTCCTCAAACTAGCGGCAGCGAAAGACATGGAAATACACAAGATGGATAATAAGACCGCATTTCTCAATACTGAATTAGAGGAAGAAATTTTCATGCGGCAACCAGAGGGGTTCATGGAGGAAGGATAATATAGCAAAGTTTGCATACTCATAAAGTCTTTATATGGACTGAAGCATGCTCCGTGACAGTGGAATAATAATATAGATGAGTCTTTCAATGGTTTGGGATATATCCGGATCAGCTTTGACCATTCTATCTAAATGTTTGAAGATGAGAATGGTGTGGAAACTAAGCCGGTAAACAAATTTTGTAAAAGGGACAAAAATAAGCACCACAATACACCACAATACACAGCGAAAAGTTCCAAGGATCTTCCCGTAGCAACAGCAGGAGCACACAGCAATGACAGACAAGGTTGCGCTTTATTACTCGGGAGAGGATTACAAAGTTCAGCGCTTGCTGCGAAATTCTACTCAAAGAGTGTCCTGCTGACTAGGCCTACTTCACTATTTAAACTAACTAGCTGGTAGTCAACCTAACACTGTACAACTGTACACGTGGACCTTCACGGTCAACCGAGACAAATCTCAAAATATCGTTCTAGAACAATACCGTTATATCTACATTCCGCGGCGTTGCTATAGTGCTTAGCTGCGTTGCTATGCTGGTACGCTACTAAGTAGCTACGCCGCTAAGTTGCTACGCTGCTATGTTGCGCTGGTTTGGAATGGCAGCTGCGCTGCTCTGACACCGCAACTATAGTAGCCTAGTTGCTAGCTACTAAGTACCCAACTCTGTAACCCTGTTACAGTAAGGAGTGACAAAAACAACGTAAAAGACTCACTTTATCCAACGCCTTTACTAACATAGTTAGGAATCGGTCGTAGATCACTATTCACCCCCAATCTATTTAAACGTTGGCAATGCGACTTACGAAGGGACGTTCAAGCGACGGCAAAATGTTGTTGACCATTTAATGGTATTCGGGTATCCCAACAGGAACTCATCGAAACAATGTCGTCGCTCGCGAATTCCATTTGAAAATATCACCGTTGGGTTTTCTAACCTCGTGTCGTCGATGACGCCGAACCATTGTTGGCCATCATTCGAACTTTCGTCCAAACGAGGTGTTACCGTACATACCGTAATTTCGTCACGCCCATCATTTAAGCGACGATATGTTGTTGTCGTCTACAGCGATATAAGGCAATGTCGTCGATAAAACGATGAACCTAAAATGAAATCGTATGACACGTGGAGGAGAAAGACCAAAAAATGTCAAACAGAATACTGACCATCTGAAAACAATAAAAAACACGCACTAATGTGGAGGAAAAGTGTGATTATGACATATATTGAGAGGGGAAGATGGCGGTCCAACATAAAAACATGCAATTACTAAAAAGTCACAACAAAACTTAATTTAAAACAACGTTTTAAGTGGTGCAATGAAACCATCTAATATATGGGGTAAGGTTTGACGATATTGCTTACTTATACCGTACACTCTGCTAAAATGTTCCGGAAACTTCCTCATGGTCCTTGGAATGAGTTCCTTCGACACGTTCTTTTCGTAGTTTTTCAACCTCCAGTTTATTACTCGCAATCGAGTAACCTTGGTCGACTCGTGTTGATTTTTTCAGTGGGCAACACGTCCTCTCGCATTGCATGAGGAGAGAAAAAACCCATCCACGATCGTCGCCGAATCAACCTACATTTCCACTTCCGGCTCGTTCTCGTCGTTGTTCTTCTCACCGTATTCCTCGTTTGGAAACTCATTTTCCTCGTTGATCCTCTTGTCTTCCGCATTGTGTTCAACTTGTGGATTATGGGGAACAGTGATGTTATTGCCAGAGTTGGCACCCCAAATCTTTGTGATTGTCCACATACTTCCAAACTCGGAATATCACTAAATGAACAAGATGAAAGAGCAGCCGCAAAGGAAAAGAATGGCGACCAAAGAAAATGAAGATAGAGAGTTGGTAATGTGCTTGTCATTTTCACATATGCGTTTATATAGTTGAAAAGATGCAAGCGAATTTGAATTTGCGCGGTAAAAATGGAGGGAACGCCATTCTCGTCAAAATTTCAAAATTTGAACGTTTTTTTAACCCTCACTATTATAAATATTTAGAAACGAGAGAATAAAAGCGAGAACACATATAATTTGGTGCAATTTGGCTGAATATTTCAAAAATCACGTCGTCGCCGAAAATAGTGACAGCGCCATGGAACACCTCTAGATTACATGTTGTACAACTAATATTTGATTAGATGATATTCGTGGGTTGTAACATTGATACACCGTTTTTCCATCGTCGTCTTCGATTAGTGACTTACTTTACAAATACGTGGACATTAAACATCCCTAGTTTTGCGGCAACAGCCAATGATTCTCTTCCGACGGCGGTTGATTAGCTGTCGTCGACGCTTTACCTCCAATTAGAATTAAAATGTATCCTAAATGTGGTTTGTTCTCCATTGGACCCTCAATTACAATTAACAATGATACTAAAAAGAGGATCATTACACGTTTGACGCGACTTAACGCATCTTTATTATAATTAAATGCCTATAATACAATGTGTGAATTATAATAAAGCAACCCAACAGGCTCCTTATTAAAGTTAATGGTCCATATTTAACATTATACAACCCTCGATATCCACGCGAATGAGAAGGAAAATTCAAACCGATCACATAATTCAGTGTAAGTTAAATGAAACGAAACAAATACATAAAATACATGTCGTCATAGTTTCGTTCATACAGGATACTAAACTGAATCGAACAAACGTATTAAAGTTATACGGTCACTGCGTTTTACAGGTCGAAACATGGAATTGAAAAATGTACAGTTTGTCATATGTTGTATTCGCACCTCTTTTACTGTAGTAATATTCACGCGTGCGAAAAAAATCCTTATTACAATTATAGTTACAAGAGAACGAAAGGACAAAAACCGTACTTTTCGAACCAATTACATGTACCTATTTTAGTGTATAACTATAAACGGCGTAATGATTGTTTATCAACAAACACAAATTAGAGTTATGGATTTATTTCACGGCAAGGACGCCACGTGGTACGGATTGTCAAGGTTTGTACTTCTACCTATTTTAACATGTATGCAATGACGGCGGATCCTATATACCTAAATCAGCGTTAAGGAGAAATTACAATTAAACATTTTTTTGACGATGGGATTGATACACAAATTAGCATCAATGACACTATTTTGTTATTGATACTAATAATTTCTTTAGTCTAATAACGATTCACGATTTAGTTTTCACATTTAAATTGGTCGATTTGTAAAATCTTTGACGACTTTCAATATCTAAACTTGCACTACTTTCACCACTTAAATCAAGACACGTAATTTTACAGACATTACCATGCGCGTGTAATGGGCACGATCAAGGGGTACAATCAACTAGTACGATCAACGGGCACGATCAACGGGTACGATCAACGGGCACGATAAATAGGATATGGTCCATGTCCGTGCAACGGGCATTTATTTGGCGTCAGCAAAGGGTTAACTTTGTCCCTCGGCCGACCTCACCGATCAGGTAACTTTCAAAGTACCCCCTCGGCAATCGTTTAGTACCGTCAGATCGTGGATGCACGATCCTGTCAATGAATAGAGACAAACCCGCCACCTGTAATGAGTTTTCAGCCGTCTATCCTTTGTTCGTGGCCGTCCGATCATAGAATGCTGGCAGTTCAGAAAATAGCCGTCCTTTTCAAGAAGTACGATTTCGTGTCGTTAATTCTTTGCTCACTTTACCGTCAATCGCTGTGAAATGTTGGGCCGCGTCTACAAATGTACGTTTGGACATCTTCAATAGTACAATAGTATTGTACTTACACCGTTTGATAAACAGTAAACGGTCCATGCGCGTGTAACGAGCATGCTAATTGATAAACGGGCATGATAAAACAGGACACAGTCCATGCCCGTGTAACGGGCGTTGATTCACTACAACGTGAATCGTTA
The DNA here is from genome assembly GCA_037447655.1 of Zygnema cylindricum. Lineage (NCBI taxonomy): Eukaryota > Viridiplantae > Streptophyta > Zygnematophyceae > Zygnematales > Zygnemataceae > Zygnema > Zygnema cylindricum. The sequence continues at coordinate 38,961 of JBBHKE010003514.1, forward strand.
TTAGCCTTATGTACTCTATATCGGCACCCCAAAATTTTGACATTGATACCTTAAATAGAATAAATTACACTATTTGAGGACGTGGACCATAATCTGCCACGTCTCCTGGCACTATATTAGAATGAATGACGCTAATTTTTTCATTACTCTAATAATTTCTTTAGTCTCATAACGATTCAAGGTGTAGTGCTATCAAATGAAAGATTTATGAAAACGATTTCTTTTGACTATCTTTGAGCGTATTTTGATGGCAAGTAGAATAGGAAAAGACTAAAAACAACAATCGGGAAATCATGGCGGAAAGTTTTAGAAGTTGTGACGTGGGCGCTGTCATAGTTGAGCGTGACGCACTTGACGTCACAATGTCACAAACCCTAAACATCTGCAATACCAAAGTGACAGAAACTGTTCAACGTGCGGGTGGACGTCTGAAATCGAAATTGTGTGGAAGTTTCGCAACATTTTGTGTACCGTTTATGTGTCACATGATTCGTACACGTCTACGCTTGTCACTTTTTGAAGTAACAAGTTATTTGCGATTACATCGGAATGCTCATAAAGATGTACGGAGAATCTTCGCTAGAAACAAATTTACAAGATTAAAGTTTCGGTTACATGGGAAAGTGCCCTGAGTCAATAAGATTATTGGATCCGTACTCTAGGATCCGTGATTTCAGGGTATGGATGTCGCAAACCTGGCCAGGTCAATTTTCTGGAATGATCGGCCCATTCGAGATAAGCTGACAGCGAACAAGCCCCCTAGGGCTGGGCTCCATTGGGCCAATTTGCAGGTTCCATAAACGTTCATTTAAATAAAAAGCGTTGACCGGAAAAAATGAAGCTTGCAAAGCTCAATGATTAGGGATACAATAGGGATCATTGTTCAAAACGAGCGTTTTGACCCGGAAACAGGCCCAATTGCGCCCAACCCAAATGTATAGATTCTGACTGGCCGACAATTTCTGCAGCAACCCTATTTGTACCCTTCGAATTTGATTTTGCTGTTGACGGCTGCCTGGTCGAGCCGTCGATGAGTGAAGACCACTACACCGTGAATCGCTATTAGCGTAATAAAAAATATAGCGTAATGAAACAATTAGCGTACTTTACGGTAAATTGTGTTTTTTCGGGTACACCATGATACTAATTTATCATGTACTCTAATTTGATTAGCTGTCGTCGACGCTTTACCTCCAATTAGAATTAAAATGTATCCTAAATGTGGTTTGTTCTCCATTGGACCCTCAATTACAATTAACAATGATACTAAAAAGAGGATCATTACACGTTTGACGCGACTTAACGCATCTTTATTATAATTAAATGCCTATAATACAATGTGTGAATTATAATAAAGCAACCCAACAGGCTCCTTATTAAAGTTAATGGTCCATATTTAACATTATACAACCCTCGATATCCACGCGAATGAGAAGGAAAATTCAAACCGATCACATAATTCAGTGTAAGTTAAATGAAACGAAACAAATACATAAAATACATGTCGTCATAGTTTCGTTCATACAGGATACTAAACTGAATCGAACAAACGTATTAAAGTTATACGGTCACTGCGTTTTACAGGTCGAAACATGGAATTGAAAAATGTACAGTTTGTCATATGTTGTATTCGCACCTCTTTTACTGTAGTAATATTCACGCGTGCGAAAAAAATCCTTATTACAATTATAGTTACAAGAGAACGAAAGGACAAAAACCGTACTTTTCGAACCAATTACATGTACCTATTTTAGTGTATAACTATAAACGGCGTAATGATTGTTTATCAACAAACACAAATTAGAGTTATGGATTTATTTCACGGCAAGGACGCCACGTGGTACGGATTGTCAGGGTTTGTACTTCTACCTATTTTACCATACATGTAATGACACGGATCCTGTAAACCTAAATCAGCGTTACGTAGAAATTACAATTAAACATTTTTTTGACGATGGGATTGATACACAAATTAGCATCAATGACATTATTTTGTTATTGATACTAATAATTTATGTAGTCTAATAACGATTCATGGTGTTCAGTACACCTCGAATCGCTATTAGGGCTAATAAATTTGTCGCCACTCAAAACATCCTTTCTGCGTACACACTGGTCCATTTTTCAATTTGAGACCGCCAATCGGAAGCTGAGAGTCTGAAATTTCATTCGCAACCGTTAGATCTACAATCCGACATCTGTGTACGGCGAAAAATGTTTTAACTTTTAAGAAACCAAAAAAACATTAACACTGACAGCGATACGCTATGTACTTACCTGTATACCTCGAAAATTCCACGTATCGCGATGCACACTATTTTGACAATATTACCGCGAATATGGCGTGGGCATACGATATTTACAAACTAAGTATAGTGTGGGATGCATTGACAGGATGACTGCAGGATATTATCAAATTTCGTACGTGTATGGCTGCACTATTTCGAGTTCATGGTAGTTATTTTTTAATAAAATATCTGCTTTTCAGATATCATCCCGGTCGGTTTCAGCCGCTGATTTATAAATTTGTCTGGTGCTAACCTGGAAATTTTCCGTGCGAAATTTAATCAGGCTTTTAGATATGCTGGAAGTCATTCTCAGCCGTCGATATTTTTTTGTGCAATTAAAGATCACTAATACTATAATCCACATAATATAGCGTTTATAAAATGTAGGTACCGCGTATTCCAACACCTCGATGAGAAGAAACCCGCTATATCTCGCATTAAGCATCGCTGTTAACCGTTTTGGCGTAAAGTTCGATACGATATGCATTGCTAGGCACGGTAATAAACTAATAACCTCCTATGTCTACGCGATAACCGACACATAGGTTCAAACCATAGTTCAAAAGTAGGTGAAAGTAGGCCCATACAATACGCCTATTGTATGCAAAACATACAATATGACCTTAAGACCCATATTGTATTCGGACCTATTCGGACCAATGAAAACATTCGAACCAAAAATTTGTATTTACACCGTCAGATTCGGACGATCGGACGGTCGCTGATCAAGGTAGCGAGAAGATCACATGAAAAGCCCATAATACAACTTACGATAGGGGCGCCGACCAAAGGCCTACCATAAAAACGCCTACTTTTGAACTATGGTTCAAACCGTTCATCGTAGCCGTAGGTTCAACTGCCGTAGATTACGCGCATGGGAAGTCTCGTTTGGATTAGATGAAGCGTCCTTCCGCCGTCCCCATTGGTGATCGTCGACAACAATACGAACTGTACGACGACGTCTCATTTGGAAGAATCCCTTGGCGTCTACTGTACCTGTTTTCGACTTGACCACACGCACAGTCGGCCACGTAGGCGTCAGATCTCTCAGTGTGATGTAGAACACATTGCGCCACGTCAGTACTTGTTTCAAAGGACTGACTCCCTTTGGACCAGAAAACCCGCGGCCAAAAAATCTACTTTGTCCTATGTGTGCTGTTCGAAAGTCCATAAGATGGCCACGTTGCTGGCTGTCATGCTCCGACAGGAGCCGCGGTCCTAGAGCAAAGCACCTCCAACGAAAAAAAATTGCAACCAGTCGGCAGTTTTCTGATAATACCCTCAATCATTCCAAAATCTTTGTACGAAAAACTATTGGCAATTCAATTTCGTCATGCCAGCGCTTACAGTCACCGCCCCAGGAATCCAGTAAAACAATTCCACGTTATATGTTAACATTCGGAACCTTTGGACAATCAACGCGTGATCAAATCATGTTTACCAACAGATAATGCTCCAAAGTGGATCCGTTTGTCTTTCCATCTATATTGAATGCTGTTTAGGTGGACACTATTTTGACCGTCATATTATCATTCCTCCTGGTCGGTGGATGAACCCTCTCTTTGTGGCCCGTCTCTCTCCAGCAGTCACATCGTCTCCTCTCGCGGCCACGTGTGTCACATCTGACTCTTGCACCGTGGCCTACTTTTTCAACTGCCACGCTTTTTCGGCCCACGTGTTATACCGCTGTTTGTAGTTCGTTCTTACAGCCTCCTCCTTTCGAAACAATCATAAACCGTACTATTATATTTGGACCACAACATACCGTACAATATGTACGTACAAACCGTGCACACTAACTGTACTCTACCGGTCTCCCCCCCCGCCTTGGAACAATGTTCCGATTGGTCCATTCTCCACGTCGTCGACTTTTTGTACAATAAAGGATTGCCAGTACGATTGCAACTCGTCACACATGTCGAACAATCTAACAAGTACACTTTTTGGAACTCGTACGATCCGTACATTTTCAAAATTTACTCAATTCCTTGTCATTTTTCAAACCCTAACCATTCTTTTTTCCAGCCATTCTTCAATAGTGGTCTTCTTCCTGAAGAAAACCAAGTGAAGGCAGGAATTTGAAAATATAAACGACAGCCATGGATATCCAATTAACTGACGGCTCCTTCGGTCTCCCAAGCTACGTGCCATCCATGGCTGCTCCTAAAACAGAGGGTGGCACATGTGGAGACGATGAACCACTGGCCGGCTTAGCTGCAGGATCAGCTCGTTCCGCAGTGGTTGACAAAGATCTTCTTTGTCCTATCTGCATGCAGCGTCTACGTGACGCCTTCCTGACTGCCTGTGGACACTCTTTTTGCTACTCTTGTGTTAGTACTCATTTAACTTCTCGACAAAACTGTCCTTGTTGTGGTCATTTCCTTACAAAAGATCAACTTTTTCCAAATTTTCTCCTTAATAAACTATTGAAAAAGGCCTCTGCCTCAAATTTGGTGACTAATGCCTCTCCGACAGAACACCTGAGGCTTGCTTTACAGCAGGTAAGATTTTTAGGGTTTGACTTGTCGATTGTCTGATGTTTTTAAAATGCTGTTTTGATGTTATTAAAACATCTTGACGATATAGACACTGAAGTTTTTGTGATACTCATTTTCTGTCATATTTTCTTGAGTAAAACCTATTTATTTTCTGAAAGGTTGACTGCAGTAGGTTTTTCAGAGAGATTCAGATAGATTTTGGATAGGAATTAGGGTTTGAGGTATTTCGTAACATTTAACGAAAGATAAAAGGTTTTTGTCGTGTAGTGGCTGAATGTTTGGAAAAGTCATTGTCTGTCATGTCCCTAAAACGGGGGTCTATATTTAACAGTAAATATAAATAGAATTAGCCATTGGGATTAAATGACGGTCAAACTATAGAAGCTTGTTGACAGAAAATAGGTCATTGTAGTTAAAGGGTTGGTTTTATCCGTTTTTTTCAAAGAAATAGGGGAAATGAGCTTGGGCTAGAACATTCTCGGGTGTATTTTTATTGCTGACATTCAGCTGTAGAACTCGCTTTTTAGTTGCCCTTGTTGATGCTAACTTTGTAGTCTTTTTCGGGGCCAGTAATCTTGTTTACATTTTCTCAAATCTCATTTTTCTATCCCTTTTTTGACTTAAAGTTTCCACGGGACTGTAATTGCTTCATTCAGTTTTAAATATCACTTCTTTGCACCTCACCTCTTGCCTCTTTCTTTTTTTTTTTATTTTGGTGTTGAATGCTTTTTTCAGTTTTAAATCTCACTTTTATGATTCTCACTTTTCAGTCTCTCTTTGGTTTTTTTTGATTGAATGTTTCATGTTGTCTGATTTTTTTATTTTTTTTGTTTTCTTTTTCGAGTAGGGGGCGGAAGTTTCTGTGAAAGAGTTGGACTCTCTTCTTGTACTGTTGGCAGAAAAGAAACGGAAAGCGGAACAAGAAGAAGCGGAAGTCAATATGGAGATTCTTCTAGATTTTCTTCACCGCTCGTGTCTACAGAAACAGACAGAGTTGGAAGAGGTAACGCTGGTCTTCTTCCCACGGAAATGCGCTACTGTGCTTATTCATTTCACTGTTGTCCTTTTCTATCTCTCTCCCTCCCTTTCCGCCTCTCTTTCTTTCTCTCTCTCTCTCTCTCCCTCTCTCTCTCTCTCTCCCTCTCCCTCTCTTTCGCTTTAATGCTCTTTGTATCAATTCTCATTGACAAACACTGGTTGGTTTGAATATTGATTGCTCAGGTTACAACTTTTCGTCAATATATTATTTGTCTGGTAAGTGTCACTAGTGGCATATCTTTCTTTATCATCTGAAAGAGATCTGATATATCCAAAACTTTTGCCATTTCCCTAACTGTCCAATTTGTACCTTTTGCAAACCACAATGAAATTTACACTTGTTGTCTGTGTATGTTGCAGTTAAAGACTGATCTCCAGTTTCTCCGAGATGACATCTCAGCTGTCGAATCTCGTCGCAATGATCTCTCTCGAATGAGAGAAAGATTTTCGATGAAGGCTCTCCGTCTCACAATGGAGGGATCCCAGGCCTCCCCCGATCTTCTGGGTTGTGAGAGGCCCGGAGGAGCTACAGGGTTTTTACGAATCAATAACCAAGGAGGAGCCGGTGGTCCTGGGAATTTAGCTGCGGCATCGAAGAGGAAACTTACTATGGGAAGAGGAGGCTGGGAAGGAGTTTCTGTAAAGGAAGAGCCTGGATTATCTCCCGAAATGGCAGCTAAAGAAGCTTCTGAAGGAGCCACAGCGGTGGCTGCAGCATCTGTAGCAGCAAATACTGTTGCAAAAAAACGGCGCGTTTTTGCACAGGTAATACTAAAATTGTTAATAGTGGAAGAAACTATCATTATAGTTATTTTAAGTACTGCTTTAGTTGTATCATCTGTATCAGCAAATACTATTGCAAAGAGTCAGCTCGTTTTCGCACAGGTGAGGCTAAAATTGCTAATGGTGGAAGAAATTATCAGTATATTAATTGTTTAGGACTGCTTCAGTTGTAGCAAATGTAGCTGCAAAAACTGCTGCAGAAAAATGATGTGTTGCACAGGGGAAACAGCAAACAAAGGAATGATTAGTAATTGGTCTAAACATGGAAATTACAGCGTGTAATGCTGATTTAGTTGTATCATCTGTAGTTGTAAATGTTATTGCATTGATGTGTTTCAAATAGGCGAGACTTATATTTGCTGTTGGTGTGAAGCAATGTCTAGAGTAAACGCATACATGGCAATGTAAATGCAGACATTAGTATTTATATAAATGGAAAGCGAAATGTTTAGACTGTAGAAATGTATTAGAATGAGTTATGTGTGTAAATACTGATAGAGAGATCTCCGGAAGAGAGACAATGTAGATTGGGTTACACGGTACTGTTTGTTAACCCTGGTTGTTCATGGAGAGAGAAGAATAGTGGAGGGAGGGAGAATCGTGACCAGCCAGGAGGTTAGGTTGAGGATCCGGTGCAGATGACAGGTGGCAGTTTCTGATAGGTTGTGATTCTGCCTCTGTGGTAGCAGTTTGACGATTTGCAGGAATGTTACTTGCAAAGGAGGCGAAAGAAGGCGGCGCAATTGAGGGAAGCTAATACAGGAGATGATCCAAGGACAGGTCTTGATGATTTCCAGACAATTCTTACAGCATTTACTAAATACAGGTACCTCCTCTTCTCTCTCTCTCATTATCTCGCTCTCTCTCTCATTTTATTTAGGGCTTAAAAGGGTTTTTAGAGGTTTTTGTTTCTCTATTAATATTTGTTTTCTCTAGCACATTTAACTTTGTGATTGGATCAAATCTGATTTGAATCTTTTCTTATATTCCTCTTGAATTTTTGTGTTTGCAGTCGATTACGGGTGATAGCGGAACTTCGACATGGAGATCTCTTTCAAACCTCCAACATTGTATCCAGTATTGAATTTGACAGGGATGATGAGCTTTTTGCTACTGCGGGAGTTTCTCGACGAATTAAAGTCTTTGAATATGCCACTGTAGGATTTCAACCCCCTTTACTATTATTCACAAATGCTTTTACATTTCATGTTTTCGAACATATCTGTATGTTTTTTCCCGTTTCCATTCATGCAGGTGACTCTCTGCCCCAACTTTCAATGGTCGTTGTGAGGATTTTGATGTTTTTGACCCTTTTTTGATTTTTTTTATTTTTTTTTTGGGTTTTTGTGGTTTTCAGGTGGTTAATGAGATGGCAGATGTACATTGTCCGGTAGTGGAAATGTCGACACGCTCCAAACTCAGTTGTCTCAGTTGGAATAAATATGTAAAAGCCCATATTGCTAGCAGTGATTACGAGGGAATCGTTACCGTTTGGGATGTTAACACACGTCAGGTGGGTGAAATAGAGAATAGAGGATGTCTTTAGAGAATGTCTTCTTCCTCTCCCTCCTCCCCTCGCTCACCCCCTTGTCTCTCTGGCCCTCTCTCTCTGTCATGCGTTGGTGTTGTGGTATTGTGTTGTTCTCACATAGAAGATTGTGGCTTCATGACTGAATGAAGGACAGGACAAAGCAGATCTCTCTCTCTCTCTCTCTCTCTCTCTCTCTCTCTCTCTCTCTCTCTCTCTCTCTCTCTCTCTCTCTCTCTCTCTCTCTCTCTCTCTCTCTTCTCTCATTCTCTCGCTCTCTCTCGTTTTTGAAGGTTTTTGTTTCTCTCTTAACTTTTGTTTTCTCTGTCACATTTGACTTTGTGACTAGATCAAATCTGATTTGATTCGTTTTTTATATTTCTCTTTAATTTTTTGTGTTTGCAGTCGACTACGGGTGATAGCGGAACTACGACATGGAGATCTCTTTCAAACCTCCAA